>OX104112.1:31426937-31596937 GCA_944474755.1 Limnoperna fortunei | reverse complement strand
TGTCCTTAATCTCTAATTAAAAGATGTGCTACAACGGTCCACGTACGATTGGTTTAATACTGTCCAGCCCCTGACCTGGTCGGGAGCTCATTAAGTACATGACAGGTCAGATTTTCAATGGCCAGAGGGCAGACTGTATCATGTTAATAGACAGATGGCTTGTGCCTGGTATAATTATTGGTATAAAGTGCACTTAAATTCCACTGGATTATATTCAAGCCTTCTTAAGAGGGCGTTTTCAAATAATATATTACAATTCGTGTGCCGATCGTAACTTTTAAGGCAGTTGCTTTAATGAACAGAACAAAAGGAAAACAAATAAAGAAACATGATATTCAATGTTAAGGGAGTCCATAATTTATAGAACTGACCAACATTCAATACTGCACATATTTCTGACTTAATTTTTAATACCAGACCACATGTCTTGTAGGATGACCTTGTAAAGTCAGACCAGTTGGCTTCGGAGAATGTTGTATTATAACTTGTACTTGGACATTTTAGTACATGTAATATTATTTCAAAATAAATATTGCCGTGTCATGGGTTTCGGCCGAAGGTCAAGCATTTTCACTGGGTATTCACTGACTTCCTCCCCAATAAAAACTGGAAGATATAGCTTAAAAAGTGGCATAAAACACAATTCCAACAAACAAAAACTGTCATAGATAAATATAAGTACTTTAAAACCAGACCATACAAAAACATGTGTTCAGAAAGTAGACAAATATTAATTCACAAACACAGTCTGATCGTAGTCACTCCTAAACATTTATAATGTTTGGTAAAAGATAAACGGTTTAAGAGTTTCGTTCACTCTGACACCAAGTTTACATCTTTAAATAAATACATTTATCTGTCATTAAGTTCTATTATCTTATTATTCGGTACATATTTTTGATGTCATAGTATATGCGACGATTTCCCTACTGTTCTAATTCTCGAGATTCCCGGATATGAGCCCTAACACAAACATTCAAGGTGTCAAAATCAACAAACAAGTATTGTCCCGTCTTTTGTGAAGCTTTAGATGGCACGAATCTCAAAAAGGTTGGCGGAAAACACCAGAGGTTGCTGAATTATCTTTAATGACGATGTTTGGCTGAATAAAAAGATCTTAATTGCATTTCTGCTCATCTAAGATTATGTTGTATACTGCAAACAAATACCATGTTGTAATATTAATTGTTGTCACACAAAAAAGCTTCAGATCTTACACATTTCTAGGTCGCATGGTAATCCATCAGATAAGAAACGTTCATTACACGTCCATTGCAACAAAAACTTGCATATAAATGACAGCAAACAGGAGTTATTTGTAAATAAAGTAAATAAAAGAATGATTGTTAAATAATTTATTTTAAAAGGAACACAATGAATCACAACAATAAGTCCTTAAGACCACTTAGAGTTAGAAAAAACTGACTTCTTTTTTATGAAAACTGATTAGTTCAGAAAAGTACTTTCTAATAGGAAACAAATTGTATGACAAAACAAATCTGTAAATGGAACTCAACTATGTAACAAATTAAAAAACTACAAAGCAGAAATAATTCCTTTTATATACTATTACACAGAATCACTGGTAGATTGTTACCTCCCCTTAACAGTGGGTGTATGCACAGGGTGAGCAAAACCTCTGGCTCTGCCAACCCTTTTGAGTTACTTGTGTGTAAAACCAAAATCATTTTAATCCTCATTGCTTTGTTTCATTTCATGTATAGATTGAAAAGGAGACAATTTGTGATGCTGTTAACTGTGATTGATTGATTAGATGTTTGCTTAGCGTCCAGTGAGCAGTATTTCAGCTATATTCAGGACAGGAACAAGTTAACAAACAATAAATCAATGTGAACAAGTGTGGACACAGAAAAACGTCTCGCCTGCATTCCGCATCAGTAACGAAAATAAATTTCGTCATAAGCATTACGTAAATAGCATTAAATATCAGCAGCGGCCTGTATACAAAATATTGTCACCAGACCCTGCATAGTTACATGGGAATAGCCGTAACCCAAAAATTTTAACGTAGTCGCTGGACCGTGAAATTGAGGTCAAGGTCAGGTGGAACCTACCAGACAGTCATGTACTATTCATCAGCAACCTATATACCAAATATTGTCATCCTACCATGCGTAGTTACAGAGGAACTATCGTAACCCAAAAACTTTAACGTAGTCGCTGGACCGTGAAATTGAGGTCAAGGTCAGGTGACACCTACCAGACAGTCATGTACTAGTCATCAGCAACCTATACACCAAATATTGTCTTCCTACCATGTGTAGTTACAGAGGAACTGTCGTAACCCAAAAACTTTAATGTAGTCGCTGGACCGTGAAATTGAGGTCAAGGTCAGGTGACACCTACCAGACAGTCATGTACTAGTCATCAGCAACCTATACACCAAATATTGTCATCCTACCATGTGTAGTTACAGAGGAACTGTCGTAACCCAAAAACTTTAACGTAGTCGCTGGACCGTGAAATTGAGGTCAAGGTCAGGTGACACCTACCAGACAGTCATGTACTAGTCATCAGCAACCTATACACCAAATATTGTCATCCTACCATGCGTAGTTACAGAGGAACTGTCGTAACCCAAAAACTTTAACGTAGTCACTGGACCGTGAAATTGAGGTCAAGGTCAGGTGACACCTACCAGACAGTCATGTACTAGTCATCAGCAACCTATACACCAAATATTGTCATCCTACCATGCGTAGTTACAGAGGAACTGTCGTAACCCAAAAACTTTAACGTAGTCGCTGGACCGTGAAATTGAGGTCAAGGTCAGGTGACAGGTGACTGACTGGCAAGTACTCATCATAAGCTACCTCTGGACCAAATTTGATGGACCTAGGGCTTGGGCTTACAAAGATATGAAGCAAGATGTCAAGTGTTTACGCCGCCGCCGCCGCCGCCGCCGGATTCCCATACATATGTCTCGCCTCCAGCGACTTTCGTCGCAGGCGAGACAAAAATGGGTGGAACTTTGGGAACACAATTTTGACTGACACTGAGTAGGGGCTGAAAGTGTGGCCTTTTACAGCAAGAGAAGTCTCTATTGTGCAAGTAGTGTGGCATTCTCCAAACACGTCACCCACTATGGTCCATGGCCAGGCACTCCGTATTATGACCTGACAACCCACCAACGAGAGAGTCTATCCTATCTGCCATCTGGGGAGGCGCTGAGGCCTGCTCTGTGGGTCAAGCACTGACCAGTATGGTCCCAGCTGTCCACTGTGGATTAGAGATTTAAGTAGAGTACATTTGTGGTGCTGTCAACTATGGACAGATGAAAAAGTCAAATTCACTTAGGCATTGTAGTAAATAAATAAAGATAGTGAAAGTTCTTTAGTATGACCATTTCAAAGCTGCATATTAACGGAATACAAAAAGTAGGGAGTATATCAAAATACATGTACAATATTTTCATCAGTTCAGTATCAAATATACATGTAATCTACCTTTTGAAATGAAAATTACATATTTTTTGTGTGAAAACACTTCAGAAAAAGATTCTTTAGGCAGCTATGAAGTCAGCGGAAGTTATATTGAAAATAAAACATCGATTTTAAGAAATCAACATGCCTTAAACAGCAAGATATATGAATCAGCATGTGTAAATCAACTGGTAATCCTTACAAACATTATCAGTGTGGCTTTGATCAGGAGGTTAATCTCAGTGTGTCACTGTCAATCTAATATAATAATTTTATGGTGATAGCGTCAATATCTGTAATGCATTATGATGTAAATTACATTTCGGTGTAGCCATGTTCATTTCTGCGGAAGACCAACTTAAATATCAAAATGCTTCGTGGGGGAGGGAGGGAGTGTAAAATTTTAAACATATAATTTAACAAAAAAAATCTATTGTCTATAATAAAAAGTTTTTGTGATATCGTAGAATGCATTGTTCTAGCAAAGACATATTTAAATAAAACCACACTAATAATTTTTTAATTAATGTCTTTGTGGACAGATCTTCGAGTTATGACACTATATAGCATTGATCTGTAGTGATTTACTGCAATAAATAAACCATTTTATGTCATCAAAACTAAAAATACTTTTCATCACTGTTGGTATCCCCATACATTTAAAACCCTATCTTTGATTATTATTACATCATTGAGGTGTGGCTTGTCTTAATTTGACCTTATTAATTCTCCATTTTATAAACCCATCTTCCCCGAGCTGCTTACAGGGTGTGTACACAGTCATTATGTGATCAAGATAAATAGTCATGGAGTCTTATTTATCTGTCCTTCTACAGGAAAGGATTTTACTTACAATGAATAATTTTAAAAACATAAACATTGATAATATTGAATTTTATTTGCTTCCTTATCCAAATAAAAAGGCTAAGAAAATTTAAGAAGGAACAAATCTAAACTTACACCTTTTAACAAGATGAAATGTTTTCCCAAGCAGCTGAAAATTAAAGGTTGATATGTTATTGGCAATGTTTTTTTTTAAAGTGTGTCTGTAGGACACAAATGATGTCCACCATCTGAGTAGGGACATGATGGGTTTGCAACAGGCAGAAATTTTAAGAAAATTGAATGAAAATCAAAATACTTTTGTCCTGCACACTAATTATGTGTACATACATCTTACTAAATATATATGCTGTACCTATAAAACTGAACGAGAAGAAAGCATGTACCGCTAATTGCATGCAGACTGAATTAGTCCAACTATCTTTAGACTGAATTAGTCCAACTATCTTTAGACTGAATTAGTCCAACTATCTTTAGACTGAATTAGTCCAACTATCTTTAGACTGAATTAGTCCAACTATCTTTAGACTGAATTAGTCCAACTATCTTTAGACTGAATTAGTCCAACTATCTTTAGAGTGAATAGTCCAACTATCTTTAGACTGAATTAGTCCAACTATCTTTAGAGTGAATAAGTCCAACTATCTTTAGACTGAATTAGTCCAACTATCTTTAGACTGAATTAGTTCAACTATCTTTAGAGTGAATAAGTCCAACTATCTTTAGACTGAATTAGTCCAACTATCTTTAGACTGAATTAGTCCAACTATCTTTAGAGTGAATAAGTCCAACTATCTTTAGAGTGAATAAGTCCAACTATCTTTAGACTGAATTAGTCCAACTATCTTTAGACTGAATTAGTCCAACTATCTTTAGAGTGAATAAGTCCAACTATCTTTAGACTGAATTAGTCCAACTATCTTTAGACTGAATTAGTTCAACTATCTTTAGACTGAATTAGTTCAACTATCTTTAGAGTGAATAAGTCCAACTATCTTTAGACTGAATTAGTCCAACTATCTTTAGACTGAATTAGTTCAACTATCTTTAGACTGAATTAGTCCACTTTAGAGTGAATAAGTCCAACTATCTTTAGACTGAATTAGTCCAACTATCTTTAGACTGAAATAGTCCAACTATCTTTAGACTGAATTAGTCCAACTATCTTTAGACTGAATTAGTTCAACTATCTTTAGACTGAATTAGTCCAACTACCTTTAGACTGAATTAGTCCAACTATCTTTAGACTGAAATAGTTCAACTATCTTTAGAGTGAATTAGTCCAACTACCTTTAGACTGAATTAGTCCAACTATCTTTAGACTGAATTGAGTCAACAATTACCTTTTCTATATTAATATAGGGTACATGGTACCTTGAGGCATTAAAAATTTTTCATTCAGACAGAAGATTTTTCTTTAAAATCCAGAGCCCCCAACAGATAAGAATGATCCCTTGGATGTAATCAATCAAGCATCATTTGCAGAATTTAAAAAAAAAATTTGAGTAGGTACTGAATTTCTTAAACCAAGAAATACCATGAATATTCTTAAAGTTCCAAAGTTCATATTTCTCATTGTGATAATTAAATACATTTCACAAGGAGTCAATTTCCTTTGAAGATCCAATGATTAAAATATCAGAAAATTGTTTTATTTTCACAACAGACCATCAATGCTAATGAAGCAAATTAACAGAGCAGTATATCTTACACCTGCTTATACTAACAGTGTGGTAGGAAAAATAAACATTGTAGTTGCTTCATAAATTACCTCAATCAAAAATTGATAACGATTTCTGCAGAATTTTGGAGAAATCCAATATCTCTTTAATATGCGTTATTGCTACAGTATGTAAAAATTTGATATGGATTAATTCTATATGTTTAGTAAGAGAAGCAGTATTTACAAAGATATTTTCCTCATTTTGTTGGAATAGTTTATCAATAAAGTTAGATTTACAACTGTGTTGGTAAATAAATGTCTATAAGATTCTAAGCAAAGGTCATATGCCAGTAAACTTTTCTTTATCTTTTTTAGTTTTATTATCATAATTATTTTAAATCGTAAAAAAAAAAAAATTTGATGATATCACAAGAATAAAATTGTATTTCTTTCATATATGGGAAGCGCCAACATGGGCACCCTCAAAGGAAATCTAAATTTACAGACATTATGTTAGACTTTCAAAATCCAGACCCATTAGATAAATTCTAACTGTAGAACTCGTCCTATTTGTATTCACCATAAATGATTTCCACAAATGACTTTATTACACATTTCCTTGTCAGCCATGGTCAGGAAATTAAGCTTGGATTTCAAAAGACAAGAGATGCCATTTTAACTTGCTACAATAGGCCATCGATGGCTTTATCTCATTATATCATCAACTAATGACAGATAACTCTTAGTTTATCCTTGTGAGATAGACACACCTGAACATTATGTAATGGATTACCTAAACCTGCTGTCGTTACAGGTAATTAAACTCTAAGTCAAATAGTCATGAACAGGAAAATCATTTTATTGCAATTATTCCAGACTAGATAATATGAAAATCTAAAATGCTACATCATCATGGTATTATTAAAGTCTGAAAATTATCATGTCTGGAATGGTCAATAAGGCATCCTCATTTAAAGGTGCAGTCTTGGTGGCAGAATATTCACTGCAGTACTATATAATTTGGCCTGCACGCTCGACTCCAACCTTTATTGACTATAATTGCCTAAGCTTACTAAGGGTTTTCCCTGGGTACCCCTTCATCCACCCCCAATAGAAACTGGAAGCCATGCTATTGCTGAAAATTGCTGAAAGTGGTGCTGAACAACGAACAAACAAACATTTTAGGCCAATGCTCTAGTTTAAGAAATTAGTTTACAGGGATGTTCTTTTAATTCAGAGGTCAAATAACAGCTGGGACACTGCCATTAGACATATACCCAAAATTTAAAAAGAACCACACAAGACCATATATAAACAAGTGTGGACACAGAAAAACGTCTCGCCTGTATTCCGCATCAGTAACGAAAATAAATTTCGTCATAAGCATTACGTAAATAGCATTAAATATCAGCAGCGGCCTGTATACAAAATATTGTCACCATACACTGCATAGTTGCAGGGGAACAGCCGTAACCCAAAAACTTTAACGTAGTCAATGGACCGTGAAATTGAGGTCAAGGTCAGGTGACACCTACCAGACAGTC
Organism: Limnoperna fortunei; assembly: GCA_944474755.1. Classification (NCBI taxonomy): domain Eukaryota; kingdom Metazoa; phylum Mollusca; class Bivalvia; order Mytilida; family Modiolidae; genus Limnoperna; species Limnoperna fortunei. Next base: position 31,589,444 of record OX104112.1, on the reverse strand, counting down.
ATCAGCAACCTATACACCAAATATTGTCATCCTACCATGCATAATTACAGAGGAACTGTCATAACCCAAAAACTTTAACGTAGTCGCTGGACCGTGAAATTGAGGTCAAGGTCAGGTGACACCTACGAGACAGTCATGTACTAGTCATCAGCAACCTATACACCAAATATTGTCATCCTACCATGCGTAGTTACAGAGGAACTGTCGTAACCCAAAAACTTTAACGTAGTCGATGGACCGTGAAATTGAGGTCAAGGTCAGGTGACACCTACCAGACAGTCATGTACAAGTCATCAGCAACCTATACACCAAATATTGTCATCCTACCATGCATAGTTACAGAGGAACTGTCGTAACCCAAAAACTTTAACATAGTCGCTGGACCGTGAAATTGAGGTCAAGGTCAGGTGACACCTACCAGACAGTCATGTACAAGTCATCAGCAACCTATACACCAAATATTGTCATCCTACCATGCGTAGTTACAGAGGAACTGTCGTAACCCAAAAACTTTAACGTAGTCGCTGGACCGTGAAATTGAGGTCAAGGTCAGGTGACACCTACCAGACAGTCATGTACTAGTCATCAGCAACCTATACACCAAATATTGTCATCCTACCATGCGTAGTTACAGAGGAACTGTCGTAACCCAAAAACTTTAACGTAGTCGCTGGACCGTGAAATTGAGGTCAAGGTCAGGTGACACCTACCAGACAGTCATGTACTAGTCATCAGCAACCTATACACCAAATATTGTCATCCTACCATGCATAGTTACAGAGGAACTGTCGTAACCCAAAAACTTTAACGTAGTCGCTGGACCGTGAAATTGAGGTCAAGGTCAGGTGACAGGTGACTGACTGGCAAGTACTCATCATAAGCTACCTCTGGACCAAATTTGATGCACCTAGGGCTTGAGCTTACAAAGATATGAAGCAAGATGTCAAGTGTTTACGCCGCCGCCGCCGCCGCCGCCGCCGCCGCCGCCGCCGCCGGATTCCCATACATATGTCTCGCCTCCAGCGACTTTCGTCGCAGGCGAGACAAAAACCAACAATGTAACAACTTTTTGGTCGATTAAATAATTGGAGTCCAGCGAGCAATTACATTTTGGATGATGCATTCTTAGACTGCATTATATTAGTCTTTCTGAAATATGCCTGGTGGGCAAATTTTCTTTTGGTCAGGCAAGACACAGAAATATGCCTGACTGAATGTCAGACAGAGATTCATGAAGTCTGAATATTTATCATTTTGATTCAACATTACTTTACTGCTTACTGTTTTCCATTATAGAAACCCACTAAATCCTGGATTTCCTTTTTCTTAAAAGATTTATAATATCCACATAAATCAGAGGCTGTAAACCTATAGAGTACCAGAATAGCCACTGTTAACACAAATTACGACAACTCAGACTGAAAACATTGTAATCTGATTGAAATAAACAATGAAAAAAAATTTGTGTGAAATTGTTTTATTTCCAAGAGAAATATTAATCGGCTGATCATGAAACATATCTTTACGCCTATTTCATTTATTATATTGATCTTTCCAACAGGTATATAATTTATAGTAAAGCTGTATTAGTCATAATAGTCTCTAAAAATATATATCAAATAAACAGCAGAAGACAGTTTCCATGGTAACCAGGTAAAATGTAATAACAGTAATTGGAGAAGTTGAGATAATGAAAAAAATTCTCTATTTTTAAAGATCAGGTATTGTTTTGAAAAACAGCACAAATTTTCTCAAAAACCAAAAGTCGAGAAAATGCAAAGAATCTTTTCCAACTAAAACAACAGTATAATTATCTACAGATGTTGGTGGTCAACTTTAATGAGTTGTTGATATAGGTAATATGTGTACCAGGGGTAGAAATGGAAGAAATCATGAACTGCATCGATAAGTGCACCAGAAATGTTTTTATCTGGTGATCTAAAATACGGTAATGCATGTAAAATCGATACTAAAATACACAATATTGCTAATTTGTTACAGATTGGACTCCATGTTTGAAGTGAACAGTTAACTTCATTGACCAATATTGAATAAAAAAGTGGTCAACCCATACATAATAGCATGACAACAAACAGTCATGGCAGTATTAATACTTGTACTGTTTAAACAAGCCACTGGTATTCTGTTTAAGCATTAAAGAATTACAAGTACATTATAGCATTCTCTACTTGGATGACTGCTATGGAACTGTATATACCAGCTTGGAGCCTCTGTAGGTAGTTTATCATTTATTATAGAGCACATGCTTTGCTTGTTTGAGGGCAAACTGTGCTTGACTACCAACCTCAATAGACAAGGATTGCCAGTTTTCCTGCCACAGGTTGGGATTTCACCATTTACTCTGGCTTCCTCCACCAACAGAAAACTGGATGCCATGATAGCTACAAAATTGCTGAAAGTGGCATTAAACACCAACAAACAAATATCAATCCATACTTCAAACAACACAACCTAAAATTTAAACTATCAAAAGCCTGTCTGAAGTCCCAAAATAGTTCTTAAAGATTACCAGTCTATACATCTTCATTATAAGGCATAGGAACTGGTAGCTTGGTATGATACCATTAATATTGACTGGTACAGAAGGCCATACCAACAAGTTGCCAGAATGCAGGCATTTACACTATTCCCCATCACAGGGCTTCTGGGGATAAAGCAGTTCCAATTCCCTTGTTATTAAGCCACTCTAGCCACACAAGCAGGGAGGGACACTTCATGTCCCTAATCTTCAACAGCACTTAACAATACCAATAATTTTTCTCTTCCTCTGCCTGTCATCTTTACTGTGATAGCACAGCAATCTTTATACATTGATCATATTAACTGTAGTGGCCCTGTTCAGATATAGGGATCCGCTCCTAAATCCATGACAAGCCCTTTCGGTATTTATGATTTTCACGTCACAGGACGTTATATACTGGATGTTTGCCCTTCCACTGATGTATGTTTGGTTTTGTTTTCCTATGTAAATAATGAACTTAATAGTCGGCATTTATAGGATATTTTATATACCTACACAGAAAGGAGGGCGTATGATTTGTAACAGGTTTTCCTGTATAATTATTGACATTAGGCCAGTCACAATCAATTGCAGACATTATGAATGAATTGTTCGTATATTCCCAGCCATGGATTATACCCAAAAAAAACCAAAACATGCCAATATCAGATATTGATATCGAGAATTGTCTTTTTTGACAGTTTCCTTGGTGTTCAGTATTTTGTTTTTACCTTCATTCATTGAGGAGCAAACATTTGTTAATCTTTAAAAGATTGATCAATTAAAAATATGTCAATTTGAAAAGTCAATCTGCAGTTTATTGTAACTATACTTATTTTAAAGACTCGTTAGTAGCAATCAAACCAAAAATGTCCAAATAAAAAAAGATACTGAAGGGCTTTTATCATCAAAATTTTAAAAAAAACAGACCCAATTATGGCAAAGGCCATCTACAGCTTGATAACAGAAAATTTTTTAAGAATATAAAACCTTTTTAGGACTGTAAATTTAAACACCATGCAACTTCTCGACTGTTGATTGTAATATGCTTGTCGGATAAAAATGTGTTCAGTCAGACAATTTTTTTATTATGAGACTTAGTGAATGTCAGAAAAAGATTTTCAACTTTCAAGATGCCTGGCAGATCTTATAGCCTAATGACTTCTACCATACCAAGAATTTCAGCTTTAACACAAGATCACACTATCTAAAAATCACAGTGAAACAGACGTTTTTTAGCATTCAATTTCTGAATAGATACAATCATAAAAAGATAAATGCAACAAAAATTAAACAGTACTAAAAACAAACTTAATGGAAATCAACATCTGGTCAATTTCATTTAAATTGAATGAAAGATTATGATTAGGTGCCTATGGCCTCTTGAAATGATGTTATTCTTTCTTTTAACACTGATAGCTACTTGATTTCCAATTAATTTTACAAAAATAAACTTATAATAGTATGTACACAGTAAACTTTATGCTACAGCAATAAACAGCAGAATTTGAAAACGAAGCAAACAGAACTGAATTGAACGTTTACAATTCACTAAACGATGATGTCGTTCAACAGATCATATCACATAATAAGCATTAAAAAAAATAAACCCAACACAAATCTCACAATTTAATTATAATATATAAAACCAACAAATCCCAGACCAAAAAATTATCAAAAATAACAGATAGCACAAATACCAGAGCATAAACTATGCCCTTGGAACAGTCGGTAGTTTTGTTGAACTGATTTAAAAGGATCTCAGGACATTATTTAATGTGCTTCTTGTTTTAAATCAATTTCTAGATTTTTCTACTGGCATGCTTTATATACTACGAACAATGGAAAACTTTGTGAGAAATCTGTAATATTAGCAAGTCTTTGATAGAGTATGTAACCCTACAGAAACTGACGTAACTCAATAATTGTCGCCATTTTTCTTTAGGTAGTCAATTTCAACACTAATTTCTACTAAATAAATAACATTGTAGTCACATAACAATAGAAATGAAAAATTCAATCAATTTCAGTAAAATGTATCATTGTATCCATAACACTGACCATTGTCCATAACACTGATCATTGTCCACAGTACCCTTTGATCTGTTACATATCTAGTACACCTGAATAGTTGTTAATTACTTAAAGAACAGGTAAAAATACCTGCTAATGAATTCAATAAATAATAAACATTGAAATCGTATAATTTACACTTATATATGGAATATTGACAAATACGGTGTAAATTGGGACGGATAATTATAGCTCATTGTACTATCTGATACACGTCATATAACGTAATGTCATAAAGAATGGTCTATTTTCACAGCTATATATCACAGCCTGCTTGATTTTTTTTTCAAATGGCGAGAAAAAAATGCCTGTTATGAAAGAAAACTGAACTGAACTCTGATATTTACAATTATTGCTTTTATTGTATGAAAACTTCTTCAAACATTAACCATAATGTTAATTTTTCAGAGAAAGTAACGCCTTAAAGACTTCTACCATCGATCATCAAATTCTAATTGAGCAAATTTTGGATATTTTGAAGGAAAGTTGATCCATAAAAATTTCAATCTATTTAAAATTAAATCCTTCACTTGCTCTCCCCTGCTGCGTGTAGCGACAATAGCAAAAAGGGGAGAGCAAGTGAAAGATTTAATTTTAAGTAGATTGTAGAAATTTTATCTTTTAAGATAAAAAATATTATCTGTTTATTTCATTATTTCCTTAAAAGCTTACCTTTCTTTCATCAAAATACTAAAAATTAGAAAGAGCCAATTTTTTTTTAAATGAATTTATGAATTTACTTTTGATCATTTTTATAATAAAACTGATAAACTGTTTAAATTTTGTGTTCAATGAACAAACAAAAGTCTTCCAAATGTATTAATAAAATTTACAAATTTAAAAACTTTTGAAATGAAATGTATTTCTTAATTGGATATTATGAGATAATTACCTGTCAGTTAGGTAACTTTCCCAAAACAATGACAATAATTTCTCACATCCAAAAACATACAGGTGCTTCTGACAGCTTCACCATTTAATTGACTCATCAACCAGTCTATTATGAGATTTGCTTCAGATCTGTGAATTCTTTATTCTTATCTATTTACTTCTGGAATTGCAATCAAATTGATGGATAATTTCAAAAAAAAATATTATCAGCAGCCAAAATTTGAGCAGGAAATTATCTAGGGAAAAAATAAAGTTATCAAACTTGAAACTGACAATGTCGTCTGCTCACCATCCATCAAGATAACAAATGGGGCTACTGTGTAGGAGCACAGTTTGAAATCTTTAAATGATCTTTATTTCATCTTAAAATTCTATAAATATTCCTCTACATCATTTTTCTATTTTAATTTTAATATTTATAGCAGTCTGCCATCATGTAGAAGCAAAAATAATTGTACAAGAGGCCCATGGGCCATAACCCTCACATGAGTCACACTGGTACACCAAGCTCAATGTATTGATTTATTTGTTTATTATTTAAGCACAGTTATACCCCATGAGGGGTTGAAGGCATACATAAACATACATAAACAAAAATTAACAAAAGATAAATCATATAGTAGAATCATGCAATCTTCAAGTCCACTTTCCTCAGTATTAAAGACTTTTTAATAAATGGAGCAACAAACTGCAAATGACTCCAAGAAGACATTAAAATTATATATTTATTGATATATACCATTTTCATAACTATTTATCATATTATTTTCTAAATTTTTTCTAATATCTGAGTATTTCGGACAGTGGAAAACGAAGTGAATTTCATCTTCTAATACATTGTTAGTATACATTTGACATAATAAGAATTGTGTCGACCCATATAATTATATTTTATGATTTAATAAATTTAAAGATGATCTAGCAACAAATACATTTTTTTTTAGCCTTTAAAGCCATTAAACAGAATCAGGGGTATAATATCTGTACTTTTCTTAATACAAATACATGTAGTTTTCTTCATTAAATCAATATCTTACAGTTTTCCAATTATCTACTCTTTGAAGAAAAGCAACAATTGAACAAATCCTTTAGAGCTAGCTGAAATACCCAAAAATTGAAATTAGCACAAAGACAACCTGTCAGTGAGAAGATTTTAAAATTTTACATCATAAGTGAAAAACCTAAATTTCTTTCTTTCAAAGATCTATATGTTGTGCCAAGTTGATTGAAATTGGCATAGTAACTTAGACAAGAAACAACAATGGCTATGATACAACAAAGAAAGCTCATTCCAGTTTTTGGCTCAGGTGATCCAAACAGCCTCTATGATTAGACTTTTGCCTTATTAAGCCTCAGGAAGTAGCACAACAGTTAACATGTATGCCTTGGTGTCTATTTTTATACCAAAACAGGTATTGTTGGTAAATAACTGGTAAATAAATAGGGTGGGATAAATGTTGCAAATGAGCATGAAACTGATTCCACCTGGATATTTTCTTTACAGAAGACAGTAGGCTTTCCCCACTTCAGATCTGTTTTCTTGGGAACAGGGCTACTTTAAAATAGCCTTTTAATTTTTTCCTATACTGCACTGGGCTCTAAAAATACAGACTGGGCTATTAAATGCAATTTTACAATAGCTAAACATATAAGAACAGGACCAGCGTACCTGTTTTTACCTGTACATGTATATAGATACAGGTATCAGGATTTGTTAGATCATTCATGTAGTTAGGTAATTTGTAAGGATTTGTTATCTACGATGACAGTAGTTCGTACCGAATAATCTTATCACTTCCTTCCCCATGACACGATTGGCTTGTCAATGTACTTGGTTAGGCTTCCTTTAACAAATAATATACTTACATTGATTTATTTCACTTTAGTGAAGATAGAAATGTTTCATTTGCAGAAAGTCTTAAAACTGTTTTGCACTAACAGAAATTGTGCAAGATATAAATTAAACAGCCAAACATTTATTGCAAGTACAAACAGTTATTTGATTCATAAATTTGGTAGGTGTCAGAATTATAAAGTGCCCCCTTTAAAATATGTACTAACAAATTGCTTTTCAAGTGATTTGCTTAGTCATACTCAAGAACCCATGGGATAATTTAAGAGATATTTTTGGAGGAAGAAGGGGGGTGGGGGGGGCAGGGTGGTTAAAAATATATTTTTGAAGTGAGAATATTATGTACATCTAAAATATCAACATGAATTGATATAACAAGTATATCACAGTAGCTTTTTAGATCACAGAATAACAAACAATTTTTTTAACGACATTCAAATTCTAATGAATATTAAAGTACTCTTAATAGGAATATGTTCTGATCTGCAAGAGCAAATCCTTTCAAACCTTACTCTTGACGGAAATGGAAATCGTTTATCAATACAGTAATAAGTTATAAAATCTGCCACCCGTTTTTCAAATATTCTAAATCCCACCTATGTTTTTTTATACATCTTTATGAATATTTGTGATAAGCTTTTCAAATAAATATGATGCACATTATCTTTTAATGATCACTATCTCCCTGTTACTGCACACATCCAGGCGTGAAATATCTAAAATATTGGCAGATCAAAGGAAATCCTGGTTGATTTGAGTGTTACTATATCTTTCTAGGTGACTGGCTGAGCTAGCAGTACCTTGAGGAACTTTGTTTTCTGGCATCAAGTTTTAACAGCTTGTGATAAATAAAGTTTTAAACTGTAATAGATATGCAAATATTTTAAGTTTAAAGTGAAAAGATGCATGCACGGAAATCTTCCTAATGCATAAAAATTAAAACATTTTAGACAAAACTTTGATACCTTTTGACATTTGTAATTTTCTGCATCCTGCGATAAAGTATTCAACTTTTAGTTTTTCAAGAAAGAAATCAGTTTAAATTTTAAAATTTGATAATATGGTAATACTTTTAAAATAGTTACAATCTAATTAAAATGTAATCTTTCACTTGCTCACCTCTTTTTGTTACTCAGTTGCAGTAACATCAGTGGGAGCAGGTGAAAGATTTAGATTGAAATAGTCAATTATGTAAATAATCTAAACTTTAATGAAATATGTTTTTTTTTCTTTTCAACTATGTAAAATCCAACTCTTTTTATAATATTTAAAAAAAATTAATATAAAATCACTAAAAACTTAATATAAACAGCTAGAAACAGCGATTTTTGGTTTACTTCTAATATTAGGGATAAGATTAAAAAAAACAACAAATAAATAAAACAAACTCATCATTTTAAAAAATTCATCAAACAGCTGACATTTTAAAAAATTTACCTACACAGAGAAAATAAAGAAAAACGACCACCTTAAAAAATATTCTTTTTGTTAAATATAAATATTTACTTCTAAACTCTAACAACTGTTTTCAAACAAACTTAACAAACTGCCAAAAACTTATTATCAATGGTAGCTTAGACATTGACAAGTTTTATGGCCCGAAAGTGCCTGCCTGTGTACACAATGTCATTTATTTAAAAAAAACAACACAAAAACTTGTGTTTTAAATTAGAAATCAATCAAAAGATTTTATAAAAACACTTGAAAATCACTTGAGTAAATCTGAAGGTTTTTAAAGTTGCACCGACTTACTTTAAGTGTGTTAGGATTGTCAAACAGTTTGACTGAGGTATGGAGGCGTTACGATTGACACTATGGCAAGTCTATAAAGTGAAGGCCAGTCTTTTGACAAAAATAGAAGGTGTCCTTTCACGTTTTTTCAAATAGCAAACGAAAGAAAAAGAAAAAGAAAATTGTTGAGAGCCCATTTCTTTTGAGTATGAAACTATTTGTTACATAAAAAAATGCCAAGACAGCCATTTTTCAGCCATATGCTGGCCAGAACATGTGATATAAATCATGCTCTGTAGTAATATACTTAATGCACTGAAGTCAGATACTGTAATTCATTTCATTTTGTGGATACCTATTTCAGTGAAGGGCAAAAAGGGGGGATGGGAAAAGTAGGTGTTTTGAGAATACTTTATTTCATAATGTTTTACCATTTGCTTCTGGAATTTTTATTGTGTTGCGAGATAATTATGAAATCCATGCAAATTAGTATGCCTGCAATTATTATAATGAACCCGCAGTATGCTGTCATGCTTCAATTCACAAGTCATTTCATCATTTTTTTATTTTTAATTTTACTGTAAAACGAAGACAAATTTGACAACTGGAGGCATGATCTACACACCGTTAGGTTAATGCTGGCAGGACAATATATACACGGACACTGTCAGCAACGTCCAATATTCACACTGCCGCTTTTGCAGGATTAACAAGCTTTACATTTATATTACCATAAAGTGGGGTTAAATCAGATTTATTAAACGAAAACAAGTTTACAAACTGGGGAAAGGTGATGGAGGAAACAAGAGACAGAGACTAACGAAGGAAAAAATAGCGAGTTGGATAAGACAAAGAACATTTAACCTTCAATTCTCATAGTGTTAACAGTGAGTTGACTGTTGTTTGCCATCTACAACCATAACCTATTATGGTCACTTGCATTATAACCTGAGAACACCCATCATTGAGATGTCATCCCTTGTCTGCCATTTGGGGAGGCACTAGCAACTCTATGGGTCTAGGCCTAACAACTGAACCAGTACTCAAGATAACTGTATAAAAGTAAAAGGTTTGAATGATGTGAATACTACTGATTTTAATTACGAATTTTTTTTATAAAATTGAATTCTATATATCTACATACACCACTGCTAGAGAATGTACAAGAACTGCTCCTGATTTCCATAATTTGTTCAGTAAATTTAAAGTTTATATTACAGTTTTTAGGGTTTAATCAATAAATTACATTATGTAAATTAAATGATCTGCTGTTTTTTTTTGAGGTTTTAAGAAACTTGGCATCCAGTTGTTATCTATGGATGAAGTAGGAGTGTTCGGTGAGTGAGAACATCTTAATAGTAGTACCTTTGGTAGAAAAACTAGAAACATCAATTAAGGTCCAAGTCAACTATTTCTTGCTCAAAGTCAGACTCGAATTCACATCCCCAAATCCCCAGTGATCAATAATGGACATACTACCTAGACCACATTGCAACGGAGGACCCATGAATTAAATAACATGTACACACTAGCAAAATATATATTTACGTACTTTTTTGTAAAAATATTTAAACTTAAATAAAGATAGATAAATTTTTGGTTTAAATGAAAATAAACTGTCAAAAAGTTCTTATTTTTGTACATAATTTATATTATAAAGCACTACTTAATTCTTATGCACTGCATTTAAATGATTCAACAAATTTTTAATCAGGATCATAATAATTTAAAACTGCAGGATATTTTATTGCTCAATTCAAAGAAATACAGAGAATCCTCATATAGTTAATAAATCCGATATTGACATTGGATGAAACTTGATCTCATTATTATAATCTGTACAGAATATCTTCACATACATTTCTTTTATCTTTGTAAAATTATTACAGAATGTCAATATTACAACTTCAGATCTTTTTAATAACTTTTGACTCAATAATGAAAATTTTGATACAATCTTGTACAACTTCCTCACAAAATAAATTGTCGATCCTTATAACTTCATATTAATTAACCTGGAATTGTTAGAAAATTACAGATATTTTTTTAAACTGAAAGACAACAGTTCAAGGCCTTTATGTAACGTCATCCTGTTTTTTCTAATATTCTAATTTGTTTGGGTTTAAAGCCACTGTCAGCAATTCTTCAGCTAAATGTGGTGTCCAGTTATCAGTATGGAGTATGCTGGAGTACCTGAAATTCTGCTCGAAAACTTAAGGTTGAACTCAAGCACGTTCTGCCAAAACATCCCAGTGTATTACTGACCAATAGGAAACAAGTCTAGACTGTGAGGTAATGCTCACTAATTCCACTTTCACAAAAATAATGCATTTCTGTCAACTATGTGTAAAAATCTAAGTATTTGGTAAACAGGAAGTAGATGATCAAGGAGCATAAAATCGCTATACACCATATGGTTCTGCAGAATAAGGCGATATGCAAAATATCAGGCTTCTGCATCCTATAGTTGCATAGCAAAATGTTACAGAATTCTTTGTTACAGAAAGACCAACGGACAGACAGATGAATCAGCAGATAGACAGGGGTAAGACAGTATCATGGTGTCCAGTTTTTATTAGAAGTGGAAGCTGGAGTACCCAGAGAAAATCCAAGAATTCGGTAGGATAAATGTCAATCCTTGTCAATTAAGATTGGAGTTGAGTACACCCTGCCTGCAGTGAGACTCAGTGTTGACAGACCACATGATCAATAGTAGACCAACTACCTTAACCACTCAGCCACCTAGGCCTGAAACTGATTTTGTAGCTGACAGCTGATGGGGTTCAAATATACAATAATTTCTCAATGATAGACTTTGACATCGCCCAACACCATATAAAAATATTTAATTTTTATAAAGATTGTACAGGAATTTTTCACACTAAAGAGCATCTAATAAAAACATATCGTTATTGTTAGTGTCATGCAGGAAGGTTAGAACATTCTGGTCTACAAGGCACAAAGCATTATGGGATAGAAATCTTCTATTTACCTTATTACTTATAATAAGGCTCTTCTGCTGACCAATAAATCGCTTTATCTCATATCTATAGAAAAAGAAATCGTAGTTTTAGGAAAAAGTCATATTAAATCTAAGTATAGAAAAAAATATAGGTCTTTGGAAATAATGGTTAGAACTTTTGTTAGACCTGCATGTATTGTGCAGGGGTATTTTTGTGTTTTTTTATTGGTGTGATTTGTTGTTGTATATTTGTGTTGTTATGAGAGGGAGAACGGATACATTTAACTGGTTCAACCCCCCTCTTCCCTACCTCCCCATTTTGTTTTTTTTGTTTTAATGTGACTGTTCCAAGCCAGTAGTTTGTTGTTGTTTGTTGTTGTTTACTTTGGTTGTTTGTTGTTTTGTCATTTAGTGGTTGATTTTATTTTGAGGTTTATGTTTGGCCTATCTCCTCAATATTGATGACTAATTGACTGAAGAAACTTTAATGCCACCTAAGTCTAACTTACAGGGGTGGCCATTCCATGTTATCTGGAGGACAATAAAACAGGTGAACAAGTTTTTCGATTGGTGACTTCATAAGATAAACTCAATGGAATTGCCTTTGAGCATTTGTTTACTTGTACTGACATTAACTTTTTTAGCAGTTTAATTGACCACTTGAACTTGATACAGTTATATCAAGTACACAAAATATTAAATCTTTCCATTTTAATATATAAATATAGATTTCAACGAAACAGGAAATGAGATACCAAATGTAAGGATGAAAACACTTACAATAAATATTATGTTCTTATATGATCTACAGTCAAAATATATTAGAACCTGATACAAAAAGTGTGTAATTACACTAGATAAGTCCATGAACTTAGCATGTCAATTTCTGTTAGGTTGAAACATGCGAGAAACGTCTATTTCAGGTGTGAATTTATGAAAGAGTTTCTATGTTTATCATCATCAACTGCAGAAATGAATGTTGTTTTTTATCCTTAAAAAATATTTGAAAGTTATATTAAACCTATGGTTTTGTATCAGAAAAAAATTTAACAACCTTCTTAGACCAAATGATAAATAAAAGTCAAATATCAAATACTAATAAAAATATTGTTTTAATATCTTAACTTCATGTATATATTTTTTAAGTTTGTGAACAGCTTCAATATTGCACCTAAATTAATAATACTGATGGCAGTATTAATAAATTTATTATTAAGGAACTATTCTTCGTTGTTTTCGTTTAAAAGTTCAAAATCTTTTTATGTGTTTTCCAATATTAAAAAAGTTTAAGTAACAACTTTCCAATAAAATACACAAATTTTAAATAGCATAATTACAATAAAACTAAATTTTTAAATCTTCATTAAAAACTCAAAAACAAATATAAGAACTTAACATTAAAAACCTAGACATAAAACACAACAGACAATTCTCTGAATTTAGAACATTATTAGTCTTAGCAACATCAAAAGGACCAGAATAGGTACAAACTTAGAAAAACAAGATGGAAATAGAATGATCTAACATGGCCATGTTTGTCTCGATCATTTAATACCAACAAGAGAAGAGGTCAAGATTGTTGAAGATTTATCTGAACAAATACTGATGACACCACCAGGTAAATCAATACACACTTCTGGACTAATTGGCAGGTAAAAATCAACAATGGAATTAATGCTACTGACAAGGGTCTACATGGGGCTTCTTTGATCACACTGAATGTAAAACTCATTGGTAACAACTTATGAGGGTCTGTATGGTGTTACCATGCACACCTTGGATGTGTAATTCTTAGATAAGATGGAGTCTGCTATTGAAGAGGGTCTAGATGGGGTTACATTGAACACCTTAAGGGTAAAACTCCTGGGTAATAATGATGGAATCATTGCTACAAGTGAGTGTCTACTTGGGGTAACACTACATATCACTTTCTTTGGTGTGAAACTCGTGGGTACAGTAATTAGCACTTTCTTTGGTGTAAAACTATTGGGTAATGATGGAATCAATCTATATCTGGTCATCTTGCACAAGTTGGGTGTAAACCTCACGGATAAGTATGGACTCAGTTAAGTCTATAAATTGGGTTTCCATGCTCACTTTGGGTTTGAAACACATTGTCAAAATAGCAAGGCATAAACAAACTAAGGAATGTATGTCACTGTAAAGGGTCATCATGGGGTTACCATATACTCACCTTGGGTGTAAAACTCGTAAGTAACTAGTCCACCGGGCTCTTAGTAGGTTAGACCTACCAACTAATCAACCAGGTTCTAAGTAGGTGAGACCTATGAACTAGTCTGCCAGGTTCTAAGTAGGTGAGACCTATGAACTAGTCTGCCAGGTTCTAAGTAGGTGTGACCTATGAACTAGTCTGCCAGGTTCTAAGTGGGTGTGACCTATGAACTAGTCTACCAGGTTCTAAGTGGGTGTGACCTATGAACTAGTCTACCAGGTTCTAAGTAGGTGAGACCTATGAACTAGTCTGCCAGGTTCTAAGTAGGTGAGACCTATGAACTAGTCTGCCAGGTTCTAAGCAGGTGAGACCTATGAACTAGTCTGCCAGGTTCTAAGTGGGTGAGACCTATGAGCTAGTCTACCAGGTTCTAAGTAGGTGAGACCTATGAACTAGTCTCCCATGTTCTAAGTAGGTGAGACCTATGAACTAGTCTGCCAGGTTCTAAGTAGGTGAGACCTATGAACTAGTCTGCCAGGTTCTAAGTGGGTGTGACCTATGAACTAATCTGCCAGGTTCTAAGTAGGTGTGACCTATGAACTAGTCTGCCAGGTTCTAAGCAGGTGTGACCTATGAACTAGTCTGCCAGGTTCTAAGTAGGTTGTGACCTATGAACTAGTCTGCCAGGTTCTAAGCAGGTGTGACCTATGAACTAGTCTGCCAGGTTCTAAGCAGGTGAGACCTATGAACTAGTCTGCCAGGTTCTAAGCAGGTGTGACCTATGAACTAGTCTGCCAGGTTCTAAGTAGGTGAGACCTATGAACTAGTCTGCCAGGTTCTAAGCAGGTGAGACCTATGAACTAGTCTGCCAGGTTCTAAGTAGGTGAGACCTATGAACTAGTCTGCCAGGTTCTAAGTGGAAGAGACCTATGAACTAGTCTGCCAGGTTCTAAGTGGAAGAGACCTATGAACTAGTCTGCCAGGTTCTAAGTAGGTGAGACCTATGAACTAGTCTGCCAGGTTCTAAGTGGGTGAGACCTATGAGCTAGTCTGCCAGGTTCTAAGTAGGTGAGACCTATGAACTAGTCTCCCATGTTCTAAGTAGGTTGTGACCTATGAACTAGTCTGCCAGGCTCTAAGCAGGTGTGACCTATGAACTAGTCTGCCAGGTTCTAAGCAGGTGAGACCTATGAACTAGTCTGCCAGGTTCTAAGCAGGTGTGACCTATGAACTAGTCTGCCAGGTTCTAAGTAGGTGAGACCTATGAACTAGTCTGCCAGGTTCTAAGCAGGTGAGACCTATGAACTAGTCTGCCAGGTTCTAAGTGGGTGAGACCTATGAGCTAGTCTGCCAGGTTCTAAGTGGAAGAGACCTATGAACTAGTCTGCCAGGTTCTAAGTAGGTGAGACCTATGAACTAGTCTGCCAGGTTCTAAGTGGAAGAGACCTATGAACTAGTCTGCCAGGTTCTAAGTGGGTGAGACCTATGAGCTAGTCTGCCAGGTTCTAAGTGGGTGAGACATATGAGCTAGTCTACCAGGTTCTAAGTAGGTGAGACCTATGAACTAGTCTGCCAGGTTCTAAGTAGGTGTGACCTATGAACTAGTCTGCCAGGTTCTAAGCGGGTGTGACCTATGAACTAGTCTACCAGGTTCTAAGTGGGTGTGACCTATGAACTAGTCTACCAGGTTCTAAGTAGGTGAGACCTATGAACTAGTCTGCCAGGTTCTAAGTAGGTGAGACCTATGAACTAGTCTGCCAGGTTCTAAGCAGGTGAGACCTATGAACTAGTCTGCCAGGTTCTAAGTAGGTGAGACCTATGAACTAGTCTGCCAGGTTCTAAGTGGGTGTGACCTATGAACTAATCTGCCAGGTTCTAAGTAGGTGTGACCTATGAACTAGTCTGCCAGGTTCTAAGCAGGTGTGACCTATGAACTAGTCTGCCAGGTTCTAAGTAGGTTGTGACCTATGAACTAGTCTGCCAGGTTCTAAGCAGGTGTGACCTATGAACTAGTCTGCCAGGTTCTAAGCAGGTGAGACCTATGAACTAGTCTGCCAGGTTCTAAGCAGGTGTGACCTATGAACTAGTCTGCCAGGTTCTAAGTAGGTGAGACCTATGAACTATTCTGCCAGGTTCTAAGCAGGTGAGACCTATGAACTAGTCTGCCAGGTTCTAAGTAGGTGAGACCTATGAACTAGTCTGCCAGGTTCTAAGTGGAAGAGACCTATGAACTAGTCTGCCAGGTTCTAAGTGGAAGAGACCTATGAACTAGTCTGCCAGGTTCTAAGTAGGTGAGACCTATGAACTAGTCTGCCAGGTTCTAAGTGGGTGAGACCTATGAGCTAGTCTGCCAGGTTCTAAGCAGGTGTGACCTATGAACTAGTCTGCCAGGTTCTAAGTGGAAGAGACCTATGAACTAGTCTGCCAGGTTCTAAGTGGGTGTGACCTATGAACTAGTCTGCCAGGTTCTAAGTAGGTGAGACCTATGAACTAGTCTGCCAGGTTCTAAGTGGGTGAGACCTATGAACTAGTATGGCAGGTTCTGTGTAGGTGAGACCTATGAACTAGTCTGCCAGGTTCTAAGTAGGTGTGACCTATGAACTAGTCTGCCAGGTTCTAAGTGGGTGAGACCTATGAACTAGTCTGCCAGGTTCTAAGCAGGTGTGACCTATGAACTAGTCTGCCAGGTTCTAAGTGGGTGAGACCTATGAACTAGTCTGCCAGGTTCTAAGCAGGTGAGACCTATGAACTAGTCTGCCAGGTTCTAAGTGGGTGAGACCTATGAACTAGTCTGCCAGGTTCTAAGTGGGTGTGACCTATGAACTAGTCTACCAGGTTCTAAGTGGGTGTGACCTATGAACTAGTCTACCAGGTTCTAAGTAGGTGAGACCTATGAACTAGTCTGCCAGGTTCTAAGTAGGTGAGACCTATGAACTAGTCTGCCAGGTTCTAAGCAGGTGAGACCTATGAACTAGTCTGCCAGGTTCTAAGTGGGTGAGACCTATGAGCTAGTCTACCAGGTTCTAAGTAGGTGAGACCTATGAACTAGTCTCCCATGTTCTAAGTAGGTGAGACCTATGAACTAGTCTGCCAGGTTCTAAGTAGGTGAGACCTATGAACTAGTCTGCCAGGTTCTAAGTGGGTGTGACCTATGAACTAATCTGCCAGGTTCTAAGTAGGTGTGACCTATGAACTAGTCTGCCAGGTTCTAAGCAGGTGTGACCTATGAACTAGTCTGCCAGGTTCTAAGTAGGTTGTGACCTATGAACTAGTCTGCCAGGTTCTAAGCAGGTGTGACCTATGAACTAGTCTGCCAGGTTCTAAGCAGGTGAGACCTATGAACTAGTCTGCCAGGTTCTAAGCAGGTGTGACCTATGAACTAGTCTGCCAGGTTCTAAGTAGGTGAGACCTATGAACTAGTCTGCCAGGTTCTAAGCAGGTGAGACCTATGAACTAGTCTGCCAGGTTCTAAGTAGGTGAGACCTATGAACTAGTCTGCCAGGTTCTAAGTGGAAGAGACCTATGAACTAGTCTGCCAGGTTCTAAGTGGAAGAGACCTATGAACTAGTCTGCCAGGTTCTAAGTAGGTGAGACCTATGAACTAGTCTGCCAGGTTCTATGTAGGTGAAACCTATGAACTAGTCTGCCAGGTTCTAAGTGGAAGAGACCTATGAACTAGTCTGCCAGGTTCTAAGTGGGTGAGACCTATTAACTAGTCTGCCAGGTTCTAAGTAGGTGAGACCTATGAACTCGTCAACCAGACTTTAAGATGGCAAGACCTCCTAACCAGTTTACTAGATTTTAAGAAGGCATTAGTCTGAAGGTGAGACATAACTCCAACAGACCAGTACACAGAACAACAATTACATAGGAGTAAAAAAAGTAACAAAATTTACATGAAATCACATATAATATTGTTTAGACCCCGTAGAACCTACTTCTCTTGACAAATAATGAAATAAATAGTAATCTGTCATGCTTTATTCTGCTTTATCATCTTAACTTTGAATGATGGACATAAAAAGCTTATTCATCTTCAAATTTTGATGATGCCTATAATAGGTAAAAAAACCAACAAATTACAACCCAAATATATCTATGAAATATCTAGACAGGTAAGAAAGATATGAAAAAGAAATAAAAAATTCATATTTATACATCATCTGTTCTTTTTAAGGCAGTAATCAACTTCTCATATTTCATTATAATAAACGACAGCCTTGTTGACAGTAAGTCTAATTCGCTGTCTGATGAGCTCTGTTTAAACAATCGGCTGAAACATGATACTGTGTATACAGTTGGGTGTATATACTGACATTTCAGAACATTTAAAAAAGTTCAAAAAGAAATCAAGGCTGCATCAAGATATAAATACTGGATTATGACAAGTATTACAGGGAAACAGGCTTTCAGTGCTCATTGTTGACAAAAGAAGCAAACATGATGCTTTACAAATTTGCAAATTTAATCTAAATTTTTCCAACAAATATTTTTAGCTAAATTTGTCTGTGTCTAGTAACTTTTTTCTAGCATTTGTTCTGTTTCCTTTCGTCCAAAGGACTATTATAAAAAAAAATACAGTAAATGTTAAGCGAACCTGGTCAAAGATTTCTATTAAACAGTAATAGTGGAGTAGGAAGGAATATATAAAAATAAAAATAAAACAACTGATATTGAGGAGTCAATGAACAATTTTGTAATCTGCAAGTTTTCATTTTTTGTGATAATATCACAAAAAATGAAAACTTGCAGATTACAAAATTGTCAATCATGCAAAACATGTATACATTTATTGATTTTTTAAAGGAAAATTTACATAGATCTATATAGAATACAAAATTTATTGTCATATTGCTAGTGAAAACTTTTATTTTTTAAACTTTAGTTTAATTTTAAAAATATAATAAGGTGTGATTTGTAATACAGTGCACCTGTTGGTAAGAAACCTCTGGAATATTGGTTTTTCACCTAAGATTTATTGGATGTCCTTCGACTAGAGAACAATACAACAAAAGGAACAAATATTTTAATGTCTGCTTTATTTGAAGCATCAAAACAACACAAAGTAAACCAAAAATAGAATATCTCATTTATACCTATACAAGTATGGTCTCAGTTTAAAATTTGAGATTTTCCTCAAATTCAAATTTTCCAGCAATCTGATTGGTCAATATTTGAGTTGAGGAAGCTCTGAAGTTTGAGATGATTTATGAAACTCATCCCCAAATATCATGTAGACTAACTGATAAACCTCAACATTTGAATAGTTTTTTTGCAAAAGTTGTTAGAAATGTCATCTGAGATAGGTTCAAAGGTCAACAAAATATTCTACATGTATTTGATATGTGTTTAATTAACAGAATATAACTATTTAAATTTGAACAAGCAAGTTTTTTGTATAAATACTTGTAGACTTATATTGGTGATTGTTAACAATTATGAGTTTCGATCACTCATTGCATCAACAATAGAGATTAAGGTCAATAGTTAGTAAAGGTACACAGTGAAAACTTGTTAAGTGATCATTCATAGAAATAAAGTATGGCTTAAAACTATCAGGTATTTTATTATTATTTTTTAAATATTGTATAAAAAGCATAGTACACCTATACTTTTTAAAAGAATAGCATCCCATGAACCCTATTTTTAATACAGATAGTTTCAGAGACCGGGTTAGTGGGGGTATAGGTGGCGGTTACGGTGCAGCTTGAAGTAGACCATATTGACTATAGAACCTATTCAGTAACAGACGAACCTTAGCTGTTTTATAATGCTGGACAACAAGCAATATATATATCTATTATTCAAGGACCAAGAAAACAAACTTAACCAAACATCTCTGGGACTGAATTTTTTGTTTATAACAGATTGGTATTCAGTTTCTACAAGTTCCATTTATAAAGGTTTCAAATATTTAGACTAACATTTATGACTGTTTTAATTTAAATTAAATTCTAATTTATTCAGAGTTGGGTTTAGACAGGCTTCAGATGATTTTGTTACATTTTTTATAGTTTTTTAACTGCTTACCATATTGAAAACTAAAAATAATCTTTCTTTAAACTAAATTTAATATTATGCAATCATGCGAAATGTAAAATGTATGCAAAATCCAGTTTACAATTACAATTGCAATTGGGTGTGCAAAATGGATACACTTCAATTTTAACAAATTTATTCTCAATTTAATACATGTTTTATTTTTAAACTTTTACTTATCAAAATTATTCAAAATGTAGAAATATATATATTATTCATGAACAACAAATGAGAAAAAAAATGGATCCACTTACCTGAATTGCTATATTTGTCAAGAAAACATTAAATCTAAATGTTGATCCTTCTTTACAAAGTTAAATGTGTATATCAATGTCGAAAAATAGCCATTAGATCAAGGATTTAAACGATGCCTTATTATCAAATTTTAAAATTTTAATAACGTTACGCTTGATTATGAAACGATCTGTTGCTTACGCTGTCGTAAAGTCAGTTCCAGACTACTGGAGCGAAATATGAGCAAAAGACATTATTGTACATATCTTGTTTGTTACAGTGAATTGACTATACAGTCTTCCATTATCATCTAAATAAGATGTCAATATTTAAAAAATATTTAAAAAGATTTTTTTTAATGAAAAGACCAACATGTGGGCCAAGACTTCATAAATAATGATCACAAGACTCAGAAAAAAATTAAGTCTTGATCCATCTTTGACTAAATACATTCAAGATTTGAACTGACGCAAGAAATAAAATTCCAAATAATTTGTGATTTTTGCATGATAAGGTTAACAAACGAACCAACTGTTTTTCAGACAATTAACAAGTGTGGATATAGTAGTGCACTGCTACAGATTATTTTTTGGACAAATAAAATCAGGCCAGAAAGACAAGTAATCTTGATCTGTAACTCGTGATCATAGCATGCCAAATATAGGCTCAATATCTGCAAAAAATTTGAAAAAAAAAATCGGTAAAACTGTTATTTTTAAGAAATTTTCAGGAGCCATAATTTCATGCAAAATTATCTTACCAAAATAAAATTCAAACTTGACCTGTAACTCATGATTGTTGACTCTTATTCCAAATATCAGCTCAATACCTCCAAGTGTTTAGAAAAAAAGTCTAGAAAACTTGTGTGATGAATTATGGACCGACTACAAACCTATAAATGTAGTCCCCCTTTGGCGATGCTGGTAGGGGACTATAACAATTATTGCCGTTTAAATGTTAAATTTCTAATAGTAAGTCTGCATCTACTACAAAATGCAGTATGATGAATTATGGACCGACTACAAACCTATAAATGTAGTCCCCCTTTGGCGATGCTGGTAGGGGACTATAACAATTATTGCCGTTTAAATGTTAAATTTCTAATAGTAAGTCTGCATCTACTACAAAATGCAGTGTGATGAATTATGGACCGACTACAAACCTATAAATGTAGTCCCCCTTTGGCGATGCTGGTAGGGGACTATAACAATTATTGCTGTTTAAATGTTAAATTTCTAATAGTAAGTCTGCATCTACTACAAAATGTAGCATGGTATGTTTTGTGAAAATAAGACTACAGAATAAAATAAGTCCACTGGTCATAGTCCTGGACATTTAAGACAGCCATCTTGGTCAAATTTATCTTGGGACTTCTTTCTATATTATGTGAACAAGGACCAGTCAAATTCAACAAAGGGTGAGGGAATATATAAAAATATTTACCTTTTAACCAACTTTTTTTCTTCTAATTACCCAATTGCAAGCAATTAAAATTTAAGAATTCATAATAAACTGGTTCATAATAAATCTGACATTTAGCCCAATTACTTGAAAACAACTTAAGCACAGTTTGAGTTTAATCCCAGTTTTTAGCCAAAAAATTTAGAATATTTATGTTGTTAAGGAACTTGAAAAAAAACAAATAAACAAACTGAAGTCAGAGATTTGACTAAAGTATGTTTTGAGGAATCCAGGCCAGAATAAAAAGCAAGTCTCATTAGAAAATTGTATTTAAATTGAAGTTGATTAATTAATTAGATAGTGTTTAATGCCACTTGACCTTATTTTCAGCTGTATTTAGTTTACAAAACTTATGGTTCAAAAAGTAAGAATTTCCTAAATGTAATAAATATTGCAAATCCTGTATCTGTCAACTATTCTGGCAATTTTACCCAAAAATATCAAATCCAAAGAAATACTTATAAATACTAGAAATAACAATAATATATGGACAGAGACAAGAAGTTTGGACCTACTGTAACTGGCTACTTATGAGAAGGTGTTCACACCATGCCCTCTCCCACGAAAATAAAACAAATCAGGTAACAACAATATAATCTTTTTAAACAGAAACTGCTTAAAAAATTGTTTCATATGACTAAAATATTACAATTTTAGTTATATTTTCAGTACGCACATAATCATTCTTTCATTTATGATGTATTAATTACTGTTTCAAAAATATACCACAATTAAAATAGATTTTAATCTCTCATTCACATTTGAGTGACGCCTTTCAGTATAAATTATATTATGTAAAAGTATCATTTTCAATTTTTAAAAGTTTCAATGTTGAGCAAAAACAGTATCAAATTTTCAAAGAAATAAAGAATTAATTATCGGACAATGAAACCGTGAAACATTTGATGAATGAGAAACAATTTATTATGGTCTCCAGTACTAACATACGTTTTACAATGAACAATGAGATGGATGCATCATTTGAAATCAATCCCAAAGGCCTGAAGTACTATGAATTGCAAAGGTTTAGCCTTTAGGTAATTAGTCAATGTAGAAGTTGAAGGGTAAACTTTCAAAATGTTTTTTTTAGGAAACATAGGAACAGTTAGCGCTTTCTGCATTTTAGTCAAGTGCACCCCCTTTTAAAATTTTTTTCACAAAGTCAGATTAAACTGACTCTCAATCCAGAGTTTACTGAACTGAATTGTTATACAAAAAAATATGCCATGGTCACCTTTATTAACAGCTTTCCAGATCTGTTACCTTTTTTTTTTTTTTGGGGGGGGGGGGGGGGGCGATGGGATGGTTTTTTTATCATTGTCAATGTCAATAATGGATATACTGTCTTAAATCAGGTGAATGCAAACACATTTAATTAAGATATCCGTACATTCCAAAAATTTGCTCCATATTTTATGGAAGAAATGCTGGGATACAATTACAAATATGTAGAACTCTCAACAGCAGGGCACCAGATACTGCAAAATAAAACACAGGTTGAAATACAAAAAACAACTGAATCAGAAATGTACCTGAAATTAATGATGGACTTTGTACTCTTCATTTCATCAACAACTGGATCCGACCATGTATGGCCTTGCGATTTCATCTTTGCAAATTTCCTGTCATCCAATCAAACAACACTGTAAATTATAACAAAAACGTACATGAAGCAATATTAAATGTTTTCTTGAAATATATTCTAATTAAAACTAATTACTATAGGAAAAAAGAACCATGATTGGCTGTGTATTATTGATGCATTACACTCAGAATGTTTTTAAAAGTCATTCAATTACTTTTTCCTGAACCTTTTTGACATTTAATACTTACCATCATTAATGATCTTTTAAGCAAAATAACTTACATTACCATATACACAACTAATTCAAGTAATAAAGGTTGAGCAGTTAAAATTTGTTCAATATTTACATATCATCTCTTCAAATAAACAAGACAAAACACCTCATCAAGGAAGACCTAGTTATTTGTGGTTTTTTTAAGATGCTTGTTATAACAGATCTTTGTATGAAAATTCTTCCCAACAATATTCTATATTTTCATATTATCTGTTGTTTACATGTGGTTTTATGCCATGTCCAGCTATTTTTAGCTATATAAACCCTTACCAGAGGCCACCCTCTTATTAACCCTTTCCAAAGTTACCCTCCATCAACCCTTACCAGAGGCCACCCTCTTATAAACCTTTCCAAAGTTACCCTCCATCAACCCTTACCAGAGGCCACCCTCTTATTAACCCTTTCCAAAGTTACCCTTCATCAACCCTTACCAGAGGCCACCCTGTTATTAACCCTTTTCCAAAGTTACCCTCCATCAACCCTTATCAGAGGCCACCCTCTCATTAACCCTTGCCAGAGGCCACTATGTAATTAACCCTTAAAAGAGGCCAACCTCCATCAATCCTTTCCAGAGGCCATCCTCTGATCACCCTTACCAGAGGGCCACCCTCTCATTAACCCTTACCAAAGACCACCCTCTCATCAACCCTTACCAGAGGCCACCCTCTCATTAACCCTTAAAAGAGGCCACCCTCCATCAACCCTTACAAGAGGCTACCCTCTCAACCCTGACCAGAGGCCACCCTCTAATCAATGGGCATTTGAATAGTGCCTGTAACTACAATATGGTTCTAATAAGAAACGGCCCCTTTCATTGGACCCCATTTCCGTGCAGAATGTGTGGTCTTACAGGGACTCTGTATTTAATCTGACAAGGGATTAATTTAATTTCTAATTTACTGTAACACCATAGTAACATAACCTGTTAAAATGATAAACACAGTGTAAACCAAAAGTTTAGTTTCAACAATCATACGTAATTATCTCCCTTAAAAAATGAGTTACGTGACACAATATGAAAACGTTCCTTCTTTTTTCTACATGATAAATCATCAAAATGATGCTGGGATAAGCCAGCAAGAAAGGGAAAGAGGAGATTTATTTGGTGTAAATTTATACTTATGTGGCTTGCCACATGTAATTATGGGATATTCGATACAGATTAATTTCTACGAGTTCCGATTCACTTGTCACGAGCACTTTACTTGTTACCTTTGTTTGTGAATAGAATGTTATGGAAATTTCAAATTTTTTTAACAACTCAAAAACCTTCAATTTATAAAAACAAGACAAACTATGAGCTTTCATGCTTTCGTGTTTTGTTATGGGAAATCCAAAATATCATATACATGTATGATTCTGATCAAAATGTAAAATTATCATGTAAAAAATGACACTTTGTGAAAATGATGAGGGGAAAATTTAATTACATCTTGGACTAGTACAACTAACTGTTCCTGATTAAATCAAGAATATAATTTTAACAAATTTTTATTTTGTGCAATACTAGAGCTCCTAATGACAAAATTGTTCAAAATATGGGGTTGAGACCATAATTTTTATGAACAATAGAAAATAGAATAGATACAGTTAAAAACCCACATACAGTCCGTTAAATTTAAGTTTTATTGGCTATAATAGTCATGTATGAATGAAATACAAAAAATTATACTTGTAATTCTTAAGAATTTAATCTTATTGATATTTTATAGTCATTTTTAAAGCTTTCTAATCTACTGATGAAGGAGCTAATTTTTTTCATTATTTTTAAATTACCTATTTTCCTACAATTAGACTTCTTACCCATGGAAAATACAAAGTGCAATTTTAATTCAAATAATACAGAAAAGCTAAGTTAATTCTTTTAAAATCTATTTCTTTTCATTAATACCAACTGCTATATAAAATTTTCATTTAAATTACAAGTATAGACCAAAACCAAATTACAATCGTTGAATGAAACTGTAGGAGAAAAACAGAACAGAATCGTTAAATTATAGCAAATTATCTGATAATTTCTGTAATTCTACATTCCTCACACAGGTCACAGAAAGACAACTACCTGACAGAAGTGTTTTGTCCACAGGTAGATCACAGGTGAGCTGACACTACCTACTAATTTCTCTCCTCACCTGGCCGAGTCTGACTTCTCCACACGGCGGGTCTTCCGACACCTTTGACAGTAAATGACAAAGTTCAAAGGGAAAATTTCTGTATTAAAAACCCACAAAATGACAAGGCGAAGGTGTAATTTCTGACACCACATATGGTAGTACTTGTCAATTTCATATGCAGGATTTTGTTTTTCTTTTGATACCCATAGAGTGCAGTTGATGACCACTGGCAGTTGGTTAACAAGAACTGAAGGCTAATTATCTCCCATTGTAGCATGACATTTGTTACCCATGTCGTGTGAGATTTGATAAAGTTTTCAGTCATATTAACTTTTGTTTCAGATTTGGGTCTTCGATGTCATCAGGGTACAATATGTTGCAGAAAATTTATCTGTAATATAATTGTAAACATGCGATGTTTGCTTTATATAAAACCACAGACAAGAAGACACTGTTCTTTACACATGAAATGCATACTACATGTACTAGTAAACAATCAGAACAACGACTGGCCCTGTGCGTAGTTGTTTTTATGTGAAATGAAATGTCTAATCTACATTTATCGTAACCCAGCAATTCAATCATTATTCAGTGAAAATTTCCAGTTTTCTGAGCTTGTTCCTACATATTGTTGTTTGCCTTTTTTCTTATTTTGGCCTCTTATTTTCACTTTAGATAAAATTCTGAGAAGGTTGGATTGTTACAGGGCACTCTAGTTTCTCCCCCTACCCCCAATAAAAAGTGTGTACCTGATTAGCGAACACATGCTGAAAGTGGCATTAAACTCCATACAAACACATTAATTTATATTGTTGATATCTTTCTTTCATTTTACATATAACCTTGTTTCCCCCCCAAAAAACCACAAGTCATATACATGTATACAGACATGTATTTACACAAGACCATATGACACGGGTCACCTGTAAAATGTTTTACAAATTAAGGTGTTGGTTCTGTCCCTATTTAAATTGAAAAATTTTCTCGGAACTTGTACTGTACAGGAAGTTTACAACCTATTGGAAAGTAGGAGGTGTGAGAAACTAGGAGTAGGAAGCTGGTTTAACCCCTCCCACCAGGCTTTAGGATGGGTGCCAGGGTTTGAAATAAGCACTAGCCCATGGGTCAATGGCCCCTAAAATTTGCTGTGGGCTACTAGAATGTTTACCTTTTTTGTATAGAACCATATGGATGGACTTCTAAAAATTCAGGTGTGGGCTACAAAGCCAAAATTCCTAAGTTAAAACCCTGGGTGCTTGAACATTAGTTGGATTGTCTGAACTTTTTACTAATGTTTTGGTTTGTCTTGTTGGCTTTGGTACCATAGATGTACAAAGATATTGAGACGGAAGAACTAGATGTTGATATCGAGACGGAAGAACTAGATGTAGATGTGGAGACAATGTACTTGGTATGCTTTTTTTCTCATTCAGTCTGCATAATGCCTGGTTTTAATTTGCTGTTAGTTATCATGTTTATATCTTTCATCTCAGTAAATTCCTCCACCCAAGATAAGCAATTTCTTGGTATCTCACCCTTATTTCAAAATTCATTATGTAATGGTTTATATCTTTGGAATCAATACAGATATACCAATCTCCTAGTCCTTTACATCCCCCCACCCCACCCTGTCAAAAATGGATGGTTATAGGAAATGCTAACCTACTGTTTGATTATCAAATTACTATTTAATTGCTAAGCAGATAGATATTTTTTAAGAAACATCTTGTTTAATTTGAATATCCTTTGATGTAAGTGATGCAAGTTCAGTTAGTCACATGATCAATAATCGGTTTGATTGATGTAAATATTTGTCACATGACAGAAAATGTGTATTTCATCATTTACAGATCACTGCTAAAAAATAACAAACATTGATCATTTTAGGACAAAATGATAAAATTGTTGAATCACCAAAAATACCAGTGAAACAGATCACCATGTTGCAGTGAATATGTACAGTTGAATTATTAAGACATCATAGTCTTTTCATTCGTTGGATCCACTCAGGACTTGACCAATGAAAAAAGAAAGAAATATATGGTGCACTATTTTAAGACTTATCATTTATATATATATATTTTCAATAATTATTATTTTTAATTTTATCAATTTTAATTGATAAAATTTTGTATTTAAAATTAAATTATTATAAAAAAATGTCCTTTAATCATAAATTACATAACAAGCAGAGTTATAAAAAAGACAATTTTAAAACAGACAAAACAATTGTATAACATAAATGTTAAGAGCAGACATAAACATGTACATGCATTTAAGATAAGAAAAAGAGTTCTAATGACTTTCGCACTTAAACAAGATATTACCCTGGAGCTAAATGTTTAATCAATTTATTTAACAATAAACCTAATGTAATTGTTTACTGTATGATGTAATAGTCTTACATTTATTGTTTGTTTTTGTTTACTAATGTCCATGTTGTCTCTGTCAACAAGGGACAGGTGTCAGAAATAACGACACACTTATGACCCCAGCTGGTAGAAGCAACATATGCTGCAGTGTAATCTGATGTCATACTGATAGAAGAAGCATGCTGCCATTATAATCTGATGCCAGGATTATAACACACTTATAATATCATTATTTTTTTATCAATGAATTTTGGACAAGAAAACAAAACCAATAACATTTGCCACAAAAATAAACGACACAATTTACACTCTTATTTATGGTATTACCTTGTCTTTACATTTTAGCTTATATTTAAAAAAAACTGGCACCATGGCTTAAATCTTGAAGCAAAAACTGGGACACGTTGGCTTATTGGTAAGTTTCATACAGCAAAATCATACATAGAGTAAATCTAACATCATTTTTAGGTGAGCAATATAAGCTAATTGAATAAAGGGTTAGTTTTTCTCTATTTCTAACCTTTAAAGTTTATTGGTCCATTAAAATTTTCTAATGGCACTAAATTTTTGTTAGCATATCAGAAATATTAGCTACAATAATATAGCTACTTTAAAATTAAAAAAAATCAATGGAGCTACAAAAATATCACCAAAGATACCATGTATCTCTGTACAAAATTAATTAACTTTATTAACGCAACACAAGACTACAAGTCATGGCGATACAATGACAAATCATAAAACATATAAACATATATAAAGAAGTTATAACAATTTAATAAACTAAGACTGATCAGGGTCTTCTTTCCTCAGTTCTAATGACTGTTCTATAAAAGACGATACAGTTCAAAGTTTCCATGATGTTTATTAAGGTTTAAATAAAAATTACTTCTTATATTTTCATTATGTTTACAGTTGAAGAAGAAATGTATTTCATCATCAATTTCATTACAAAGTTTACAATTTCATCAATTTCATTAAAGACCCACTGATACTTGAAACCAGAAATATAATGCTGCTGTAGCTTGATAACATGATAAACATGACGCTATGACAAAAATAAAGTAGATTTCTGACCAAAATGGGAACAAAATTGAAAGATGCCATAGATAACTGTTCAAAAAGACAGGTTGACTTAATTTTGCCTTTTCAGGTATGATGAGCATGGACGTACTGGGACCACAATAAGGCTACTTGTTTGCTCAGGATTCACACTGTGTAACATTTTTAAGGAAATCTGTAATATTATAATTTTTTAGATAACAATAATTTCAATGGGACAATTATTTTAAAACAAGCAATTTGATTGTCAAAATTGTTTCTAGCTGAAATCAGGGTCAGATGTTTCGAAAAATCGAACACCGCAAACATACAGAGAATCAGCGAAACTTGGGTGAATCGTTTCACCTCTAGTCCATAATAGATAAAAACGTCACACTGGTAGAAGATTTTGCCATTGTACTCTCAAGTTGAACATACAACAAACAGCATAATGAAGCAGACGAATAGGCAGGAAAAAGTCATAAGTCATAAACTATATGGTGTGTCAGAATATACTGTGCATGTTTGGAAGGGGCAAAAGATGGGAAAAAATTTAAACCTTGTCTTCCTTGCCCACTCTTTCAAGGGATGTTCAGTTTCTTTTGCTTATTCATACATTTGCAAGCAGAGTTCAAAAATGAATCTAAATAAGATAGATAAGCATGTATATTTACTCTCATTAAATTTAACCCATATCTTTTGGGGCGAAATATGGACAGAAAACAAAGAACTTTTCATTTTCTGGCCATATTTTGCCCCAAATTATTTGGGGTTTAATATGGTTGTTTACTAATGTTACAAATTAGAGTAGACATTGGAGGGCTGACCGCTGTGGACAGGTGGACATTAGAGGGCTGCCCACTGTGGACAGGTGGACATTGGAGGGCTGCCCACTGTGGACAGGTGGACATTGGAGGGCTGCAAACTGTGGACAGGTGGATATTGGATAGCTGCCCACTGTGGACAGGTGGACATTGGAGGGCTGCCCACTGTAGACAGGTGGACATTGGAGGGCTGCCCAGTGTAGACAGGTGGACATTGGAGGGCTGCAAACTGTAGACAGGTGGATATTAGAGGGCTGCCCACTGTGGACAGGTGAACATTGGAGGGCTGCAAACTGTGGACAGGTGGACATTGGATAGCTGCCCACTGTGGACAGGTGGACATTGGAGGGCTGCCCACTGTGGACAGGTGGATATTAGAGGGCTGCCCACTGTGGACAGGTGGACATTGGAGGGCTGCAAACTGTGGACAGGTGGACATTGGATAGCTGCCCACTGTGGACAGGTGGACATTGGAGGGCTGCCCACTGTAGACAGGTGGACATTGGAAGGCTGCCCAGTGTAGACAGGTGGACATTGGAGGGCTGCCCAGTGTAGACAGGTGGACATTGGAGGGCTGCCAACTGTGGACAGGTGGACATTAGAAGGCTGCCCACTGTGAACAGGTTGACATTGGAAGGCTGCCCACTGTAGACAGGTGGACATTGGGAGGCTGTCCACTGTAGACAGGTGGACATTGGGAGGCTGTCCACTGTAGACAGGTGGACATTGGAAGGCTGCCCACTGTGGACATTAGAGGGCTGCCTGTTGTAGACAGGTAAAAAAAAGTATATAAAACCTATCTTGTACTGTCGCTCAATTTAAGTCTTGGTAAATCATAAATAATCATCATTGGAAATGGTCCAGGATTTAATATGAAACAAACATCTGTGCACTTCATTTAATGCACAAACAGTAAAAGTTTCAAATAAAGCTTTCACAAGTACCAAAATGAAATAAAATTTAAAACATTATAGAGTAAATATCCTAAACACATCTCATTTAAATTCAAAATTTAATATCAGATCTTTTTATTGATAAAGAAAGATGTCTATTAATCAAACAAATTTAGAAAAGCTTTTTATCTTTCGACATCTATGTAAATATAGTGCTAGCGACAAATGTGTTGTAACTTTCATGGGACTGTAATAAATTGTAAATTATTAAACTTTTAGGGTGCAATTCAACTGATAGTAGTCTAGAAACAAGAGTTTATTTTACAATACTGATAGCCGTAAACGTAATATAATGATCAACAATGTCTAATAAAACGTGACAAATACGATTTAGTCATCTTGGGAAAGGAAATGAAAAGAAGACAAACCAGTTTTAGTCTTCTAGTGTCAATAATTTAATCATATTGCAAGGGAAAGCAAAAATGTTTTTTCACTTTCACCCTAAAAAATGGTCATGAACAACTAATTTTAAACTAAATGTTTCGATTTCTGATTAAGAAAAATAAACGCAATTCAAGTATTCAAAAAGATATCTGCATTGGTGGATTACGAATCTGCCAATTAGTCCGAGAATCCTCTGCCGTCCAACACTTTTTTTTTGCGTGGGACACAAAAAAAAAGTGTTGGACGGCAGAGGATTTTCGGACTATCTGCCAATGTACAGTAGTTTTCTTACTACATGTACAGTTGTCTTTCATAAAAGTGTGCCTGACTTTAATATTGCCAGGCAAATGGTGCTTCTGTCAGACAACGTTATTTAATGTTTTTGAATAAAAAAGTCACATTAACACCTAATGTGATAGAAAAAAAAAATGGGGATATTGAAGCACCAACTGTATCTTGATTTACACTTTAATCGGAAACGGAACAACCATAATGTTTCAGATAAAAATAGAACTATAAAAAAAAATATTTCAAAATTATAAGCAATAAAATTGTGTCAGTCAGGCATATTTAATAGGGTGGATGGGAAAACAAGCAACAAGTTATAATTTAATTTAGGACCAGCATATATTTCAAGAGAAGAACAAGTTTACAAACAATAAATCAACAGGAAAAAGGGAGCTCTTCAAATGCTTAATATTTACAATAACGTTACATATGTCTAATTCATCGATATCTTAGATTTCTATTGGTTCACATTGTTACACATGACATAGAATCATTTCTTTGCATTTCTCAAAGAAACCAGTAGCAATCACGGAAGAGCATGCGCTTGATGACGTCCACAGTAAACAAACAATGCAGAATAATTTAAATCAACAAAAATACATTGTGCATGATTAAAATCTGGACCTCGGCATGTTTAATATAAATAAAAATGTAAATATAAGAATTGAATGCCATCTTTTGAAGTTTCATTGACGTATGAAAGCCTTGACCGAAGCACATTTTCATCATGAAGCACTACATTGAAAATATGCTTCAGTCAACACTTTCATATGTCAATGAAACTTCAAAAGAATGCATTCAATTCTTAATAGAAACTCTAAATCTAGATAATCACTCAAAGTCAAAACAACATGAAAAAAAAAAACAGAAGTGACAAAATGTGAAATGAAGAGAACAATACATGGGTATAAATAATAAACATCTTTATTGATGAAAAGTTCAAAGGTCAGATGTTGTTTAGCAACCATTTTCCTGACCCAAGACATATAGGATCTAACACCTGTGGGAGGGCAAGACGGGAAAATCTCAAGTGAAAAGATTTCTGGTCTCCAACGAGGCTCTGCCAAGTTGGAGACCAAAAGAAATCTTTCATGCGGGTGTCTGAGATTTTCCCATCTTGCCTAACCACCGGTGTTTGATTTTATTTCTCACTAATTCATTTAAAAAATCCGGTTCTGTTCTATTGAAAGATAGCAACAAATAGAGTTATCTACCCTGAACGTAATCTCCAAGTGTACACATGTTGTGTCACCGTGTTTGTTTTGATGTTTACCGCTATCATATTGTGGCATAAATTGGGTCATGGAAGCTCAGATATGTTGTTTTCATGTTAATATTTAAAAAGGCATATTAAACCAACACAACTAAAGCAAATATTTTATAATTTTTATTGCTGAACCGACAGTCGATGTCACAATACATTTTTACGGGAAAAGGCGCTTATCAACCCACGGGTTGAGATAAGGATATCTCAACCGACTAAAAATAGGTACCACTATGTCTCATTAGTGAGAAATATCCACCATATGCCACACCACAACTACTAAAAATGGTCCAAAAACATATGATACAGAAGGGCAAAAAATCTCTGTATGGATGTTAAAATGCAAGTTTACACTGTGGCTTTCTATTTTAAATTCATTTAGAAGTATAGAAGCTACAGAAGGTGACTTAATTACCGTACCTTGTTAAATGACCGTAAAAAAATGATTCCAGAACCAAGTGGGGGTCAATCTAGCATACCAATACTTATTGTATGGTTCAATGTTGTATGACAGTGGTCATTTTTCACTTTGAACACCTCATCAATCAAACTAGCATGGTACATGTCAATAATTGTACGAAAGGAAATTTTGTAAATAGCCGAAAATTTTTAATAAATGCCTCATCATCTGCTGCTTGCTTCCTATTCTTGTCATTTATCTTTTTTCAGTTTTTTAAATAGCAATCAAATTTCATATTGCTTACATTATTTGTTTGAGGTCAAGTGTCAAGCTCGTATGAAATTAATTGTCAATATGTCAGATTATCAATTATCAGCAATTAATCAAAGTCAAACCCTTACACAGAAAAGAACTTATTAAAATGACTGCAAAAACTTCAACAATGTGTTTGTGTAATATTTTGTTTCAAATTGTTAGTGTTTAAATTTCAACCTTATATTGTGTTTTGTTCTTGGTGGTCTCTGTCACTTATATGCTTATCTCCAATATCTTTGTGTGTATATACTATAAAAGATTTTATCTGAAGATGATGACTGTCAGTTTCAAGAAAATCTGAACTTAAGTCAAGTAGTCAAATATGCTTTATAATTGTTGAGACAGAATTTGTTAAAACTAACAGATTTTGTTTCTTATATATTCATTTTTTCTTATTAAAAAAGGGGAGGCAAGGTCAGGACTATTGCTAAACAGAGGTTTTCAAATAAATAATACTATTAACCCTCTAAACACTTTTTCAAATATTAAAAAATGAAAAAAAAAATTGATTTCTAAAAAAATGTTTTAAAGTGGATACAAAGTAACAGTAAAGCATAATTTTTATTTTTATAAGTAATATTATTTTAAATCCTAAAAAGTTGTATATTAAAACTAAAAAATCTTTGGATTTTTTTATTAGCGCTCTTGATCATAGACCACAACAACTTACTTGGGTTCACCAAGCCAAATTGTAAGAATTATGTTCCTTTATAATGATCAACTCAAATATGATTCATCAACAAATATTTTTTGGAGTTTTAGAAGCAGTTAGAGTAGAAAAGACAGTACTAACTTACATGTATTTTACCTCGTCAAACCAATATTTATGTTTTCCTTAATTATCTCTTTGAAGAAGGAATACTATTTGAATGGAACAATTTTGAATATTCCTAATATCAATGGTTGAAATTAATAGACTTTTGATAAAATTGACCAAATAGTTCCCGAGATGATTTAGAAAATTTTGGAAATCATCTTTTAACAATTTCTTAATTATCTCCCCATTGAAGAATGCATGACCTTTCAGTTGAACGTGAAACTTACTTTTGAATTCCTTTTACCCAAGAATACCTTGTGCAAGTTTCATTGAAATGAGCACAAACATTAATTTTATATGTATAATTTGAAAGGAGATTTTTTTTAAATTTTGACATTTTATTTCAAGTTTCATTTTGCAACGATTACCTCCGCTTTGAAGACTTCAAGAGGCGTGGGAACTTCATTTTAACAAATTATCGTTTATCTTATTGGTTCTGAAGAACACAACGAAAATGAGAAACGTTGGCAACAATGTCAGTGACAGACAACAGAACAGATAAGGTCAGACCGATTTCATATAGCAAATATATCTCTTTGGCTTCAGATGAGCCACAGGGGCACGTAAAAATTGATTTACTTGCCCCTGTGGATGAGCTAAAACACAAAACGTACGGAAAAATACCATTGAAGCAAGACAGCAGAATAGAAATATTGCTTAAATCAACGATACTTATTATTCACTTGGTCGACTTTTTACTAGTCTTTAGATATTCCTAAAGTTCTTGTCTTGCACCGGGGACCAGTATACCAGTTGATTTACAGGTTCCCGACTGCACCTGCTAATGCCAGTGATGTGCAATTCCATTTGCATCACGTAATCTACTAAACAGCAAAATAAATAATAATATGACACCTGCCACCAAATATCAAGCTCTAATTTATCTTAAAATTCTGTAAACAAAATGCTGCTTTTATCAAAATTTTTTTTTCTAAAAATTGTTGCTTAGATAATCAGAGATTACGATTCATCACCAACTCCTACAACACAAAGAATCATTTAAAATTTAATCTAAGTTGGTATAAATATACTTGGCTGAAAGACAAACTTCAGGTATCATTCTGGTTTTTATGTCATTAATCAAAATTTAGAAAGTGGCAGATGTATGATTTTATTAAATGTACGTACAAAATGTTGAAATGAAATTAACAAAAATATGGAAAAATAATTGATCATGAATGACTTTCAGCATTGGTAATGTTACACACGCATACAATTATCATTATAAGGAACATGAAGGATTGTTTCTGCGTTTAGTTTGGTTTGTGTGTTTATTTTGTCAATTTCAGCTATTGTCAGGTAAAGTTTTCATTGGTGGAGAAAGAGTGTCTGGTACAAAACTCTGACCACCTGCGCAAATCTGGAAATTTTACAGGAAGCAAAATAAGCTGTAAACGATGCTACAAACATTTCCTTGAAACCGCTCTTCCAACTTTGCTTGTCTTGATTGTTCTAGTAGCTGAAGATTTGTCAACGTCAATTGGTGATTTGATGTTCACAAATTTGAATTTACTGGTCTATGAAGCCTATGAAGAAAAAAAAAGAGTTATATAATGATATATTTATATAAATTAAATTATATTATATTAAACACATTTTTTTTTTCCTTTTTGTCTTTGCATTTTGTTCCGCGCCATATTTTCGTATATGATCCGGAGCTCAAAATTGGAGAGATTGAATGTATAATGTGATACTTGGGGCTATATACTGTATAGAAATGAGATCTAGCTCCATATTATACCTTTATGACCCGCAGTATTATACAATATTTGATACAGTAAGCATGCACGTACAGTACAGAAAATATGTAATCATTATACATTTTTACATTTAAAAAAAACTATTTCTCATAACAAGTTAGGAAAAACAGCACCCTAGTTACATGTATGCATCAACAGTTTCAGGAAAGCTTCTTCCTGGTAGTTAATACTGGCCAAGTCAACCTGGGATCAAGAAACTGACATGTACATATATATTATAAATGAAAATCTTTTCGTTTATTTGTTTGAATTATGTTGAATTTTTTTCCGACGCAGTCGGTATTATATTCACTGTTTACCCTTTGACCTCATGACACTTCACCTCTCGTAATTCTGTTTCTTGATTGGTTAAAAACCAATTGGACGGGGGTTCGGAACAGGGTGGTAAATTGGACAGGGGCTCGGAACAGGGTGCTAATTCACCTTTCAAATTGTGTACTATTATTATTAGATTTTACCGTCTGTTTGTTTATAAAATTATTTCATAGTGCAATTTAAGTATAAAGAACGATAGAGATGGGCTGCAGTTTGTAAAATTTTATATCAAACAACTCGTACAAAAATGTTAAATATTTTTTATTTGAAGTACAGCGCAAATTAAATGCATATTAACACGCTGGATTTTAGCGGGCTTTTATGGAGGATAAAAAAGACGAAGAGACGAAATTTTAATTAATTTCTAAATACAAATTAACAATCATTTTATATTCATGTTGATATTAAATGTATTATTGTTCTTGGGCGTCCGTCGTAGTACACACATAGATAGAGAGTTGTGGCTCTAATTGTAAAGTATACTTTGCTTATTCAGTAAATTTTAAACTATAAACATTTTATTAAAAAATTTCTAATTTTCAATTTGTTTACATTATTGTATAACTGCTTTGGTGCTCGCAGAAAAACTTCATTTCTATATCTTAGGCATTGGGTTTCAATACATAATAGCAATAAACTTTCTGGAATACATGTACATGTACAGCAAAGTACATGTAGTTGTATGTAAATTATCAATTTTAGGTTAACCGTATGCTTGGTAAATCTGTTAATATCGAAAACACGTAAATAAAAAGGGGCACACATGTATACATGAATAATTTCAAACTCGTTTCACTGGGACTAGTGTTAATTTATAGGTTCATGATTTCATTTCACGTAGTAATAATTGTCCGTCAGTACTTCCCCCAAAAAATTTCCATCAAACATTTCTGGTCTATTGAAACGGGGAATTTGTATGACAATAAAGGCGATTCGTAGTTCAATGCATAACTCAATTTATATCTTTACTGCGTCGGGAACTTGTTAGCTATATCATGGCGTCCAGTTTTTATTGTGGGTGGGTGGGGGAAGGGGGGGGGGGCAGAGTATCCGGAGAAGACCCAAAATCTTTACGTAAATGTATTCATGTCCTACTTTGGCTAACCTGTATCATATCACGTTGCATCACTCTTTCGGCATTATATCAATACGATGATAAGTTTCCTAGTGCATGTCAAAGTATTTTCAGTACAGCTTTATTGTATCATAACTTATCACTTCACGACAATCAGCACATCTCCTTAAAGTGTTGCAATACATTCGCCATCTGTTATCACGACGGGATGACTAAGTACACGGTTAACAGTGGGAAATCAGTATTTTCCATCTTAGGCAAAAATATGGTGCTTTTCACCACTATTGAATTCTGTGAGTGTTTTTACTACATTTATTTAAGGTTTTTGTGGTTTAGGTTTCCTGATAGGTGCTGGCAGGTGGCCACAGTTGTCTAGGATCTACTATTGTACCAACACTGTGGTTGTCGCCAGTTTAAGCAATGAGTGATAGACTCCTGTTAAGACTTTTCTGTATGTGCATGTCTATAACTTCCTGTAAAGGTAAACGACAGTGATTCCATTAGGACAGGTCGTGTACTAGTCGTTTCCCTTCTATACAATGCAGACGTGTCTCATTTCATTTCCCTGGGACAATACTGGGAGGGTTTTCGTGCAATGTTTGACCCACGTAGCTGTCAATCAATCAATCAATCATCAATCAATCAATCAAATCAATCAATCAATCAATCAATCAATCAATCAATCAATCAATCAATCAATCAATCAATCAATCAATCAATCAATCAATCAATCAATCAATCAATCAATCAATCAATCAATCAATCAATCAATCAATCAATCAATCAATCAATCAGTCGAAACTAGGTCAACACATATTTAAGAAAATACAGTATGAAAAAGAAAATAAAATTGTTCATTACTGGATCTGCAGTTGGTAATTATATAAGCGTAACTTCAGGTCGGCCCTTAATTCAGTGCTCACACTTATTAACACATTCTAGATTAGCGGATGCTATATGAAGTTAATTAAATTTCTATAACTAATAAAATCTAGTCAAACAACAATATTTTAAAAATATCTGTAACACTATTTGCGAATTGACATTAGAAAAAGGGGGAAGCAGGTTAAAGTTAAATTGTAATTACTGTACACTGGTCTTAACGAATTTGCACAGTGCATAGGTCCAATTTTTATTCGGGGATTAAGTCGGAGTACCAGAGAAAACCCCGACCTTCGGTAGGCAATTCTTGACAATTAGGATTGGAGTCGAACGCACACTGCCCGCAGTAAGACTCGAACGTTAACTGACCACGTAGTTAATAGTAGACCCCCGAATACTAGCTTGGGAATATGTTCCTGACGATGTGTTAGTCTTATGACTGTAATAAATTTGCGGTTTGCGTTCCTTTGATTCTTTGATCAGTCTCGTGAATTTGCAATATGTATACAAACGTCAAAGTATTGTGACAACCATATAGTATATCTATCCAGCGGATTTCTGAAGCATCATAAATACAGGGTTAACCCCAAATATTTATATATGTCTACAAATAGAACGAATAATCGTACCCTCGCTTTTTTATTTTGGCGAGTTAATCCGACAAATCACAAAACTAACTTCGGCTTATATCGGCAGTAAAATTCGGCCTAGTCTACAAATTAAGCCCAACTCTGTTAGAATTAGATTTTTAATACTGTCAAATTTTTTCTTACCCTCAACGGGATTATAACTCACACCGTTGTAACACTATGAGACCCATTCGCCTGCATTATGTCTAGGCCGAATTTTACCGCCGTTATAATCCGAAGTTAGTTTTGTGATTGTCGCCCCGAAAAAAGCAAAATTCGTTCTACATTATGTCCAGCGGTCTAGAACCCTTCGGTCAAATCCGCTAGATAGAAAAATATATCTTTATTATCAGGGTAAATCGTAGACAAAGAATACATCTGCACTAGCGTGTGACGATGGAATTTTCGTAGCCAATACGTATTGTTTGTTTGTTTGTTTGTTTGATGGTGTTTTAACGCCTCTTTCAGCAATTTTTCAGCTGTATCATGGCGTCCAGTTTTTATTGCGGGAGGAAACCGGAGTACCCGGAGAAAACCCCCGACCTGCATTAGGAAAACTGGCAATCCTTGTCAATTAAGATTGGAGTCGACTACACCCTGCCTGACGTGAAAATCGAACCCGCAATCTCAGTGTTGACAGACCACGTGATCAATAGTGTACGAATTACCTTAACCACTCGGCCACCGAGGCCCCACCAATACGTATTAATCTGACATACAAATGTATATATGTATTTTTAATAAAACTGTGAAATGTGTCAAGTCCTTATAAAAAATATATATCAGTAAACGGAAAGAATATCATAAGTCCATGAATGGTTTGTGTAATCTGTCTCTGTCATATTTATTTCTGGTTAAAAAGAATTCCATATACAATGTTTGATTTTGAATGATGTTGCAGAATCCATAATGGCTAACCTATTTGTCTTGGCTTTGGAAGAATAAAATTAACTGCATTTGTAATGTTCAAAGTTATTTAGCATATAACTCCATTTTTTTCAATCTGAATTTTATTACAGTATAACTGTCTATACATGAATCTGTAGTTCAGAAAACAAATGAAAATAAATCACAAAATTTATTTCCTTTGATCCAGTACTTTATCAAACATAAAAACAGTCTTATAAAATTTTGGAATTGAAAATCAATTTACATATCGACCATTATCCATTCAGTGATAAGTGCCAGTTTCATCAAAAGGCAATCAAGGATTTAATTGTAAATCCTTTGTAAAGTTACAGCTTAGCTAGTTAAAATTCACTATGGGCTATTTTATCTGATGAAAATTAACTCGGACCAGTCGTAAATCCACAGTAAACTTCAAATAGGGTCCAAGTTATTCATTTCACACAAACATGTCAATTTCGTGTCAATTTCTGATATCCTGATCTAGGGTTGATTTACTTTTCTAATACCAACATCAGAGACATTAAGTTAATTTCACTAATTAAATTTATGGACTGATTTACAGCTCTGACAGGTCAATAAATATTTAAAACTTGTTACAGATGCTATACATGTATATGAATTTGACCCGAGATATATACAGACACGTTTTAGAATTTCGTTTAATTAAGTTCTGAGGCCAACATGTTACTTTAATGTTTATTATTAATGATTTTAGAATTAATTGGTAAATTAACTTCAGAGAAGGGAGATAATTGAGCAAAATCTGGAAAATACAAAACAATACAAGCTGTTTCATAGACATGCAGGCGCGTAGCTGCCTATACGCAAGTACGCAGCTGAATTCACATTATTTTGACAAAAAAATTTTTTTTTAGTAAAAAAAGCTATTAATCTCCATTTTTATGCTAAAATAAATGGATTTTCGTTGGTCAAGAAAGCTCTCCGGAGGCCCCAAAACGCACCAAATTGCACCATTTATTTCAAAATTTTCAGGGGGGGGGGGGCATGCCCCCTGACCCCCTAGATTATTTTGAATCCACATTCTTTATAGGCTAGCTACGCGCCTGACATGAATATTAGCAAAAGATAAAAAAACATATCAGCTTAAGATGTGTCTTGATTATTTTTTTAAACTACCATGCATAGATTTCAAAGTTCTACACAAATCTCTGCATACAATTTAAAAGACTGGTAACATAATTTTATGAAGTGAGCAAAACAGCCGATTTGTATGGGTTTTTAAGAAATACAATGTATAAGAAACTGTTAGAAATATTTGTACTATTCTATTATACAATTTCTATTGGGAAGCAAGCAGGAATTCCCAGTGGTAAATACTAAATTTTAGCATGGAAATTTAGCAATTCTTGTCACTTACGGCTGAAGTTAGCACACCAAGCCAAAAGTCGGACTCGAACAAATGCACAAACTTTGTCCTTTATTATAGCCGACGAACTTTGTAGACATACTAACCACTGGGGTCATCGATATTAATTATTAAGTAACAAAATAAACTTTCTCTGTATAACTCTGTACAATTGCAAAGGGTGCCTTTGATCCAAACCCTCAATGTAACACTAGTTTACTGATCATTATACAATTAATGACATTGATATAGGTCGCTATCAGCATTTATCAGCCAGAGAAAATGTAATATTATATACTCGTATAGAAATATTTATTATGATTCGCTTAGACGCCGTCACGTGACATGTGATATTTCGCTGTGTCAACCGGTAACCGTTGGGTCGCATGGTAAGGTCACCCTTTTGCACGTGATGTCACTTGGTGTCCATCAATCTTCAAGTGCATAAAATAATGAAACATTTACAAAATTTAGATGTTTGGATAAATGTACATGTACGTAATAAAACATTCAAACAAAACAGTTGTTAACATGTTTCTGTCTACATTGTATGGGCTTGATTTTTTTACTGTGGAAAAAGGTTAAAATGTCCAAAATATGTTGCAAAAATTGAATTGTTTTCATTTAAATATTCGATATAATATAACAGTTATCACCCTAGATGATATGTGACCCGGCATTTCTTTCCCCTCGAAAAGTAAGGTCACCCGAGGTTCAAGCCCTCGGGTGACCTTACTTACTCGGGGAAAGAAATCAACGGGTCACACACCAACTAGTATGATAATTGTATAATATTCACCTGGCCGCTAGGCGAGGTGAATCTACATTTTTGAGGGCTGGTAAATCCTGATAGCGACCGTATATCAATGTCAGTATTTTTTTTATTACATTATGATAGTAGATGAAGTCAACTATCTACATACTCCACTAGGAAAGAACAGGATTCGGAATTTGATGGCCTATTGGACTACTCAATTGATGACAACAAAGTATCTGCAAACAAATCTAACCAAATATTTTCCATAAACTACCATGCATGTAGGTAGGCATACGCATTAGGTTACTCAAGTATAATTCTTTGAGGTATAAGAGATTACGTATAACATATAATTTTCTTCAACGTTTTTTAAAATTAGAAATGAATTTAATTTTTTGTAAATTTCGAAATTAAATGTCATAATATGAATGAAACATGATTACAAATTGCAGATTTCAGGTACTGTGATAATCAATTATTTATTCCCAAATGCCTGTCCGTATGCAATGTAATATGCCTAATAAATTGGTTCTATTATTTTGTGTGTGTGAAATATTATCATACTCAAATACTAAGCAAAACATGTATTTTTTTCTTGTTTTATTTCACTGACAGCAAAATGACAATTCAGGGGAGTGTCCATTGTGAAACATTTGTAGCGAAGTTCTCAGTCCGCATAATACAACTGGTAAGAAATTACTTTACCGTTCTATTCAAATCACTTTTTGAGATTACTTGACACAATGAGACTTTACCAATAATCGATTACATGTTTTAAACGACTTCAGTCAATTTCTTTCATGGAAAGATAAAGAGATTGATTGTCAATGCTATGAAATGTTATCAAGATTTAATATAAATGTTCAATTGATTGCTATAAACCATTCTTCATAGAAATGGGATATTGTGAGACCCACTTCGTGACAAAAGGATCGTTATATCAACAGCTCTCGTCATCTTTTTGTCATTCTTTCTGGACATAAAGCACCAAACGATTGGAATAATGGACTTATAATCAAAATTATTTGCAAATTATCCAAATTATATCCTATCTTTTAAGCTAGCTTTTGTGACGGGGTGGCATAATGTTTGTATAAACTCTATAAACGTCTGATCAATTCTTGATCATTTGAGTGTTTTAATCAAAGTATATACTATTTGTAAAGTGCATTTTAAAATACATCGTGTTCGGTAAATAGAATAAACATATAAGAGACCATAAGAGTTCAAAAGCTTGTCGATAGCTTAAAGTTAACATCAAATTCTAAATTTTAATATCAGCAAAAGTACATAAAAGAATTTTGTTAAATTAGAAATATAATTGTGATATATATTTTCCTGAAATGTACATTAAATGTAGCCTTTATTTATGAAGAAACCGGTCATTTAAAATGCTTGTTAAAATTGTCCTTTAAAGTATTAATGAAACTAGTATGATTATGTATATTAAAAAAAACATTTAGCTATAACTTCATTAAGTTGTATTTAAAATAAAACATTAAGCCTGTTAAAAGTAAGAAATTGTTTAATTTTTGTACTTAAAGTCAATTAATATCTTTTTTTTCGGACTATGTCATTTAAAAAACAACTGTTGGTCCACATTTGATGCTTTGATCTCTGATTTGACAAAAGCCTCAAATGACGATTTTTGAGACTGTCAGAGATGAAAAAATGTCAAAGGAGCAAATTATTGTATCTAATTTGACATATTTGTGTAAATACAATATTTTACTTTTTTCACCGGCCCTCAATG
The DNA here is from genome assembly GCA_944474755.1 of Limnoperna fortunei. Classification (NCBI taxonomy): domain Eukaryota; kingdom Metazoa; phylum Mollusca; class Bivalvia; order Mytilida; family Modiolidae; genus Limnoperna; species Limnoperna fortunei. The sequence goes on along the minus strand of OX104112.1, from coordinate 31,545,430 downwards.
AGTAGCTCCCAGTATCAACACTAATTTTTCAAAAATCCGACAAAAAGCAGCCACCGACGTCTACCCTTCTTTGAGCTCTTATTTTTCAAATAAATTGTGAAAAAATCCTTATCTCCTTTTTCATTGGGCTATGTATGCCGGACTTGTGATAAAGTCATATGTTCACTTAAATCAACAGTACTTATTATGCACTTGGTGGAATTTTGACAGTAATGGAAGAGCATACGGGGTATGTTGTGTCTACCATTTGTCCACTTTGACTAAATTGACGAGATGTAGTAAACATGTGTTCTACTGAAAATTTTTAACAATTCGCCAGATTTAATAATGGGGAAAAATGACAGAATTATATGACATTAAACTATGTCATAGGATATATATATACCTGATTAAAATTCAAGGCAGAAAAACGAGTAAATGTAATATCTTCTCTGTCCAACAACCTCAAGTAAAAAAATCGCACGGTACTTTATTTAACCAATCAAATTAAAATTAAATCTGTCACTTGATTCCCCCCCCCCATTTTGCTATAACACAGCGACCAATAACAAAAAGGGGGGAGCATGTGAAATATTTAATTTTAATTAAATTGTTATTAAACAGACAGAACTGAGAAGTGAATTGTTATATAAGTATATTGTTTGCGTTGTTATTTAATGAATGTTTACCTTCGGTGCCTTTTTAGTTGCAGTTCTATTTATCACACATTTTTAAAGATTAATAAGACAATGAAATGTATAGTTTTTTTTAATGTTGTTAAACTTTCAACACTATTTCAGCTTTATCATGGTGGCCAGTTTGTATTGATCTAAAGACAAAGAAATACTGCACCCCCACCCTTCGTTAGGAAAACTGTCAATCGTGGTCAGTTAATGCTGGAGTGCAGCACATCCTACCCCCAGTAAGCTCGAACCCTCAGTGACTGTCGGCACACAGTAAGCTCAAACCCTCAGTGACTGTCGGCACACAGTAAGCTCAAACCCTCAGTGACTGTCGGCACACAGTAAGCTCAAACCCTCAGTGACTGTCGGCACACAGTAAGCTCAAACCCTCAGTGACTGTCGGCACACAGTAAGCTCAAACCCTCAGTGACTGTCGGCACACAGTAAGCTCAAACCCTCAGTGACTGTCGGCACACAGTAAGCTCAAACCCTCAGTGACTGTCGGCACACAGTAAGCGCAAACCCTCAGTGACTGTCGGCACACAGTAAGCTCAAACCCTCAGTGACTGTCGGCACACAGTAAGCTCAAACCCTCAGTGACTGTCGGCACACAGTAAGCTCAAACCCTCAGTGACTGTCGGCACACAGTAAGCTCAAACCCTCAGTGACTGTCGGCACACAGTAAGCTCAAACCCTCAGTGACTGTCGGCACACAGTAAGCTCAAACCCTCAGTGACTGTCGGCACACAGTAAGTTCAAACCCTCAGTGACTGTCGGCACACAGTAAGCTCAAACCCTCAGTGACTGTCGGCACACAGTAAGCTCAAACCCTCAGTGACTGTCGGCACACAGTAAGCTCAAACCCTCAGTGACTGTCGGCACACAGTAAGCTCAAACCCTCAGTGACTGTCGGCACACAGTAAGCTCAAACCCTCAGTGACTGTCGGCACACAGTAAGCTCAATCCCTCCGTGACTGTCGGCACACAGTAAGCTCAATCCCTCCGTGACTGTCGGCACACAGTAAGCTTAAACCCACAATGACTGTCGGCACATGATCACTTGAAGACTAACTACTTTAAACACAAGGCCACAAAAGCAAAGACGATACAGTTTTAGAATCGCATGGTAGTTGCTACGTGCACATGTAGCATCATTTGCAACAAAAATACCATGTAAAAATATATTTTGATGTAAGTGATGTTTGTTAAATCTGTCTTTGAGAAAACCAGAGTTTCCCCCAAAAAGTCAAGTAAAATTCCACCTTAGAGACCATAATATTAGAAAAACTTGTTTATAAAGTCTTTAGCGGTTTTGATTGATTGATTGATTGAACGTCTGCTTTACGTCCAGTGAGCAGTATTTCAGCTATATTTAGGACGGGAACAAGTTAAAAAACAAAAAATCAACCGAAAATGGGGTGGGATGGGCCACAGGGAATACAATTTTGACTGCCACTGGAAAAGTATGGAGTTTTGGGTAGGGGTGGAAAATTTAGCCTTTTGTAGCGGCTACAATAAGCATACTCTTTTTCGAAATCTTCAAAAGGGGTCTTTATCGTGCAAGGAGCGTGCCACTCTCCAAAAACGTTACCAACTACGGTCCGCGGTCAGGTTTTCCGTATTATGACCTGACAACCCCCCCAACGAGAGAGTCTCCCCTATCCGCCACCCGGGGACGCGCTGGGCAGCTCTGTAAGTCGAGCACTGGGAACCCTCCCAGTATTGTCCCAGTTTAGCGGTTTTGCCTTCATACATGTAAATGTATATCTTGTTAAATGAACCTGTTTTATAACGACCACCTGACTTAAATGAAGCTAATAACACAATTGCAAACACCAAGGTATATCGTAAGTGACTATAACTTCAGTTTTCCTTCAAATAACACATACTACATTTATAGGTTTTGTTGTACTACTATTTCCATTTGAATTTTCAGGTATCTTTCGTAGAACTATATAATGGAACTTTGCCCGAAAATTTCTGCAAGATGTTCTTCAGCAATTTGAATAATAGACAATGAGGTCGTTTGTTCCTTTCATTTCATTAAATACTTGAATGTGTTTAACAGGAACATGACCATTGCTTAAACACTGAAATATCGACAATAACGTGATGTTTGTTTCATTCCATTTATTACCATCAGATGTTGGTTTCACAGTTCAGTAACTTAAAGCGGTAATATTTTTCACGCCTACTGATTCTGAACAGATAGGTAAATAACAGTGCACCACATTAAAAATGATTTAGTATTGTAATAAAAATAAGCGATAAGAACAAACACATAATAACACATAATTACTGATATAATTCTTTCTATACCTGTCACCCTAACGAGAAAACGCAAACATAATTTCCATAAAAGGAAAATAAATATAAAATATCTAATAGGGTTAAAATAACAGTGAACATTTTCATCCAAATTTCCGAAAGGACAACACAAAAATCCTCTGTCATAGTGGCTATCATAATAGGAGCATTTAGTTTTCATCTCCCATTAAAAGGCAAATGGGTTTATCTGTATTTGAGAAGGCTTTAGTAACAAGCAACCATTTTAAGTTTATATCTTTTGTATTGTTTAGTTGTATTAAAAGGTGTATTGTATATTTCTAAAATAAAGTAAGCTCAAACCCTCAGTGACTGTCGGCACATATAGGCTTGTGCATAGTTTAAATTTATTATTATTATTTAAGTTTGAATGTCATGTAATTTCTGAACTAATGCGTCTTTATTCTGTTTGCAGTAAATTCACCTGTACATAGTACACAACAAACAAGAAAACAAGGCTGAAATAAACATATACATATTATTTTAGATCTACATAAGAATACTTGTTGAAACTGTTTCCGGAAAATGCCTCATTGTTATATAAACGTTACATTTAGAACAGTATTTATGAAACATGCTCAGCATTAGCCGCACAGACTAAAACACTACCACCTTGTTAATTTGTTTTGGCACAAAGTAGGACATATCAATGATAGTTTTAATGTATTAAAAATTTCATGAATTAAACAAATTGAAAAAAAGCTATGTCCATATAAGGAAGAGACATTTTATTTCTAGAGTCTGATTTTTTTTAATTAGGGACAAAATAATTATTACAAAATGAGGCACATATACATGTATATATACAAACATATACGAAAATTAGTAATTATTTAGACATGATCAAATGTCAAATATAGTGTGACCAATTTGAACCTCAGCATCCTCCTAAATCAAGACTGCTGACTCGGTAGGATGGAACCTCATGTTCGTGCTTCTAAGCGCTGAAGTGAATTTTGTTTCCACAAAATTAAAGAGTCTGCTATTGTTACTAATTTTGCAATAAAAAAACATGAACTCATCACCAAGAATAAAAAAAAATAACAATGTCTTTGACTTCTAGGAGCTTGTTTGCAGCGTCCAGGTTCTATTTCTACGTAATGGTCACTTAGTCTGAGTTTAATTAATGATTGACGATTCAAGTTACTTTTTAAGTATTCTTCTTCGAATTCAATGAAAGGGAGACAACCGCAAATAGATCATATATTTCAAAAACCATTTGGTTTTATATTCGGAAACATAGCTTTACCATATATTAATAAATTATAATGGAGGTCTAGTTGGCTTAGTGGTTTCGCAATATGTTACTAGTTTCTTTGTTGCTATTGTAATGGTATTAAATTTAAAAACAGGAGACAATCCAAACACAAAAGATGCAGAGCTTTTATGAGGGGTGGACAGGAGGTACCTTTCTCCTTTCTCCCTCCCTTCTGCTTTTTTCCCTCCCTACTGCTCCTTTCTCCCTCCCCCTTGCTCTTTTCTCCCTCCCCTTTGCTCCTTTCTCCCTCCCACTCTCTACCTGTCTCCCACTACCCTGTCCGCTCTCTCAATATGGTACTAAACAACGAGGACTAGCTGCAGCGGAAAGTGGGGTGGGTATTGTAACACGGGTATAGTCTTAGAGAATCAGTTGATAAAGAGAAGTGTTGAGATGGTAGGTAGGATTTAATGGCCAATATAATTAAAATTTAATATTTCATTTGACCCCCCTTTTGTTTGTTATATGTAGTGGTCACTGCCAGCATTTAATGTGACTGATTAAGACTGATTATTAAACGTCCACAAATCAAGTAAACACAGCACTCATAACTGAGAGAATATGCTGCTCCAGACCACTCTGCCAAATACGCTATATAAAAAACTAAAACTTCATAAACCGAGGTTAGTCTAGGCAGACACTGTACATGTGTTTTAGAGTTTGACGATTACAATTAGATCTCAATACCGTCAAATGTTTGCTTTTTTCTGCCTTTTTCAGCAATACAGTTATATCAAATCATTAATTTTTTTCAAGAAGGAACAAACTTGCAATCGGCAATCTTGGGCACACCCTGACCGAAGTCAGGATAGAACTCACAAGCACTAATAAGTCCACTTAGGATCGAGATCCATATTGGTAGTACAGATTCGTAATCTTCTTATAGTTAATAGGAACTTTCTTTTATGAAACCAACAGTATAAGTATTCGATTGTTTGTTTGAATGATGTTTAACGCCATTTTCAGCAATTTGTCAGTTATATCATGGCATCCAGTTTTATTGGGGAGGAAACCGGAGTAAACGGAGGAAGCCCCTGACCTGTGGTAGGAAAACTGGCAATCCTTGTCAAGATTGGAGTCGGGTACACCCTACCCGCAGTGAGAATCGAACCCGCAATCTCAGTTTTGACAGACCACGTAATCAACAGTAAACGAACTACCTTAACCACTCGTCCACCGAGGCCCCTATCATTATTCGAAGTACAGTATTATGCTTCTTTCTCAAATATATCCATGGATATATCTTATTATTATTTTGTAAATACACATATACATAAAACTTCCTCGAAACAGCCAAACAAGATTAGTTCCTTACGGAGAAGACAAAACCGGAATACAAGAAAGCAAAAGGAGAAATTAGAAAAGGTAAAACATACAGATGCAATAAAACTCTCTAAGTAAAATTAAACTATGAAGTTTACGATTTAACTATTTTACAAGAATCTACATTAAAAACCGGAAATAGACTCAAATTGGCATTGACAATCCTAGATTCAATAATGGTATTCCTTTTTTTAAAAAAAATTGTCCGTCAAGATAAAAAGAAAAGAAAGCAAAGGAACTACATAATTGTAACTAAGACAATCAATGGTCACATTGCTGTCATTGGGCGGATATGGAATCAGATTTTTAACTCGAAGAGTAAAACTATCATCCATAAAATTTTATACCTGGTGTTAATCGGCACCGGGAATTTAAACCTGTACTGTGTGTTATAGCTAAGAATTGCCAGCAAATAGTTGTACTGACAGACACACTTTTGTAGACTTTCATCGCAGTAAGCATCTATTCTACAACTACAGATTTGATTTAAACATTTTTTTTACATTTACACAATTTTTAAAGTCAAAGGAAGACAACTCGGACTATATTCAAACTCTAAACACCAGTCTTTACAAGCCTATGAACTGTTCTGTCTGTGAGGGAATATTTTGAAAACAATAATAAGAGAAACGTATTTGATCTGCTTAAAGATACAAAAGTCTTCAGTCTTTTATTAGAAAGTGTATTTGTAGTTTCGGTATAATGAACAACATAATCAAATTAACACAGAAGATCGAATGTAATCAATTGAATGTTTTGGTTAAAATGGGGTTTCACTGCACTTAACAATTTGTCAGCTATAGCATGGCGTCAAGTTTTTATTGGTGAAGGTCACCAAACGGCCGAAAATTCTACAGAACAACTATCATACCAAGGTTGTAATCGAGCACACCGTACATGCAGTCACAAAAGTTCAAACTCACCTCATTAGTGTTGACAAGTCGTGATTCGATACAACAGTTAAAAGTGAAAAATGCTGGTGTTTAATTCCTTTGTAAATTTGTTTCTTTTCTGAAAATATATTCTTTACATTACATGTATAAAATGCCGCGTCAATTGTTTGTTAATTTATGTCACAAACTTATATGTGGTATAAGGAATTTTGGCTGAAAGTTGAATGGTGTTTAAAATCAACAGCTGTATATTGCTGATTCTCTATTTAAAAATTTTGTTGAACATTTTTCAGTAAGATATGTCTCAGTCAAATTAAATTTTTGTAATAAACCACGGGTACCCGTGAACAGGATCCCCTTGTTGTGCATAAATTGTATGGAATAGTAAGCTGCCGAACCAGTGTTTCTTCGAAATAATAAGAATCGGGAAGTCCAGTTTTCAAAAGAGGACGGGGCAGCTAGTACTGGCGACTTCCAGCGAAAAAACTGACAAGTCTCCTGAATAATGTTGCTGTCTAGAACACTGCTGACATCTTGGTCGAAGAGTCCACCACATAGCTACGCAAAAAATAACGAAAGTACATCATGTTTGCACAATAAGTGACCATAAATTAATCAAGGACGATAAAATAAATCGCCTAGCATATTTGTCAAATAATTTGAAACTTTTCTCTCTTTGACCCAACTGTTTACCGAAAATTATTTTTAACACAAATGAAAATTTGTCACAAACAAATCTTAATAATTAAGTCGTTAACACTAGAAGCTCCGTTATACGAACAGCTTAGTAACTAGTTGGTCATCTGGTGCGTATACCGCTGAGCCCGATTTTGTGAACGTCCTGAATAAAGCTGAAATATTGCTCGCTGGACGGAAACAAAACAAGATTTTGTGCAAGTTTTGTTCGATTCAAACCTTAAGTTTCACAGCTCATGTTGACAAGTTTGCGAAAAGATGATTTGTTCGTTTACCGTAGCAGGGGAGATCATAGAAAAATTATAGCGTGGATGATTTTTTTTGTTTTATGTTTTAACGCCTCACTTAATACGATTTTTATTCTTGCTACAATAAGAAAACCTATAGCGTCAGTCATATATATTGTGTTTTTGTCGCCAAATCAAAGGAGGAGGGATACTAGAATTGTCAAACGAACATTTTAGTCCATCAAAAGATAGCATTTGTAAAAGAGTCTGGGTAATAACAAATATATAGTCACTCTCATATTAGTCAGTGTTTGGCACCATTTTCCGTTAAAAGAAATAGAAGAAGAAAAAGTACCTCTTAAATGCTGACCTGGTTTCAGAGAAAAGTTATGTGCTTTAATCAGAATAATGTCTTTATCTTTCACTCTTCGGAATTTAAAAAACAGGCGTTAAACGAAATGAATCCGCGGTAGCATTTGTTTGTTTGCTCGATATTTTGTTTTCTGTAATGAATCATTTAAATGTGTTTTTTTTGACAAAAAAGTATTTTTGTTAAAATCATAAGTTCCATTTAACTATAGGTGTACCTTTTTTTATTGGGGTAACATGTTTAGTGAGTGGCACGTGTCTTGCACGATAGACCTCGTTTTTAGCATTAAAAAACCAGGCTGAATACAGCTGAAAAACTGCTCGCTGGACGTTAACAACCATTCATTGAATAAATCTATTATAATTAATTTTGGTCATTCGACATTATCAAGTTTTATCGGAACCCGGACTTGATCACCAAATAAAAGCAAGGCGTCATGAAATAGCTGAAAAATTAAATACCACATTATCTGTTGAATTCATTTTATTTCTAAAATGTTTGGCCACAAGATTTGAAAAAAAACCGCATTTCGAACAACACAAATTTTATTAGTAAAGTAGTAAACATTTTAATCGTTGGTTTTTTTTATTTCCTTTGTAACGGCAATCCTCTATACTCAAGACTAATTAAGGACAGAATTGTAGTATCATTCTAAAATTGTAATACATAATTTAGTATTTCATATATTCATCGTGTTTCTGTCCCCTTTGTAGTTCCCCTTCTTGTGAATAAACGTGTTTGCACGGTACTGACTCCTGCTTGTTCTCACATGGTGTCAGGTGGGTTTTGACGTATCCATGCCAGTATTTAGTGACAATTCTATTTAAACCTGTCTGCAAATCCTCAGGAACTGTATATTGACAATCTAATCGCGTCATATCAGACAAACAACAGGTGAATCATAGAATCTGAAAATGGCAACCGGATTTCAGTTTGACCATCCTACCTTAAATTGGAACGCCTCAGATGTATTTCAGGAATTTCAAAGGTTTAAACAACATGTTCAGTTCACATTTAAAGGCCCACTCGTTAAATCAGAGAAAAAAGACCGTGCAGGTTGGCTAGGTCTATGGATAGGACAGAAGGGCAGAGAAATTTACAAAACGTTTCAGTGGGACGAAGGCGACGAAGATGATCCAAACAAAATATTGGGCAAACTTGAAGCGTACATCCGTCCAAGAACCAACAAACGTGTCGCAAGATTCAAGGCAAGCCAACGCAAACAGGCCAAAGGTGAGAGTTTTGACAATTTTGTTAAGGATTTAAGAATCTTGCTTATGGATTGTGACTATCAGAATAATGCAGATGATATACTGACAGATCTCATCATAAGTGGTGTCAGACATCCCAAAGTACAAGAAAGAATGCTAGACAAAGGGTCAGATTTAAAATTGGACAAAGCTATTGAGATTGGTCAACAATTTGAGCTCTCACAGAAACAACTAAAAATGATTCGCGGAGAAGAAATTCTACGCATCAGTGATCACGACAAAAAGAGACGCGACAAGATATCGAAACACCAAAAACCGAAACAGAAGACTCAAAAGCGATACGACAAAGATAAAAGGCACACTCAATCTTCTGATTCAAAGTGTAATAACTGTGGGCTAACACATCAGATAGACAAATGCTCAGCTAAAGGGACTAAGTGTAAATATTGCAAGAAACCAGACCACTGGATTGAGGTATGTCGCAAAAGAATTCGAAAAGTCAACATGATTCGCGAGTCTGATAACAGCGAAAACAGCGAAGACGAGGTTCTATACATCTCAACTGTTAAAACTAACGACACGGAACTCGACGATGATAAATGGATCGTGAAACTGGAAATTGACAATAAACTGATTCCGTTCAGAATCGACACGGGTGCCAAATGTAGCATTATATCAAAGAATTGGCTAAACCGACTTGGACTCAGCAAGAAAAAGTATTAGATCACAGATCCGAAGAAAATGTTGAAATCGTATTCGGGACACAAAATTCCTCAAGTTGGAAGAATCAGAATGCCAATAAGTAACCAAGTTGTAACACTAGACGAAACATTTCAAATTGTCGATCTTGACCAGGACAATATCATAAGCGGTGACGCTTCCGAAGTGCTAAAGCTAGTCCAACGAATTTATTCCGTAGACTCCATGCTATTGTGACCAAGACCGTTCCAAGTATCGATGAACACGAACTATCGCACGATTTTCCGGAACTTATTCAGACATCAGGAACTTTACCCGGTGAGTACCGTCTCACTATTGACGAAAACGGGAAAGGAGTAGTGCATCCGCCGAGACGACTACCAGCAGCGATAAAAGATCGAGCTATTGAGGAACTCCGTAACATGGAAGAAAACGGCTACATCGCTAAAGTTGAACAACCGACAGAAGGGGTCAGCTCCATGGTCGTCAATGTTAGGAAGGACAAGGTCAGAATTTGTATCGATCCGAAAGACCTCAATGAAGCAATAAAGCGAGAAAACTATCCGATGAAAACTATTAATGATGTCATTCCGCTACTGCCAAACGCAAAAGTGTTTTCCGTTCTTGACGCTAAATCAGGTTTCTTATAAATCAAGCTAGATGAACCATCATCATTGCTTACTACATTCAACACGTCGATAGGACGATACCGTTGGTTGCGCCTACCGTTTGGAATCAAGTCTGCTCCGGAAATTTACCAGCGAATCATGGATCAAATGCTTGAGGGCATTCCGGGAGCGATTGCGATTATCGACGATATTCTCATCGCTGGAAAAGATATTGATGGGCATGACAAAATCCTCAAACAGATTGTAGAACGCGCAACAAGTCATAACTTGAGATTAAACTAAGACAAGTGCTTCATTAGGAAATCTGAAGTTGCTTATATGGGACATGTCATCACGGGAAATGGACTCCTTCCAGATCCTGCGAAGATACGAGCCATTGTGGACATGCCCGCTCCTCTGAACAAGGAAGATGTTCGACGCTTCTTAGGATTAGTTCAGTATCTGTCGAAATTCATTCCCAACTTGAGCCAAGTGGACGCACCACTTCGTATTCTTTTGAAATCGGATGTGATATTCACATGGGAAAACGATCAGAAAAGAAGCTTCGACAAATTAAAAACGTTATGTTGCACCTCGCCAGTGCTCGCATACTTTGATGTTAAGAAACCGGTTGAAATCGAATGCGATGCAAGTAAAGATGGGTTAGGTGCTGTTCTCACTCAGGAAGGACGCGTAATCGCATATGCATCCTGTTCGTTATCGGAATCTGAAAAGCGATACGCACAAATCGAAAAGGAAATGCTTTCAATAGTGTTTAGTGCTAAGAAGTTTCATTGCTACATCTTTGGAAAGCCAACTACAGTGAACAACGATCATAAACCTCTTGAGCAGATTTTCCGTAAGCCGCTTCTGTCCGCACCACTCCGAATACAGAAAATGATGTTAAAGTTACAATGGTACGACATAAGCGTTAAGTATCGTAAAGGGAAAGATATGGTAATCTCAGACGCACTGTCACGTGCTTCCCTACCGACAAAACCGGAAGAAAATGGAGATTCCGTTCAGGACATGATTTGTATGATTTCGATAAGTAAAGACAATACTCGGAAATACAGAACGCTACCAAAACCGAATTACATACTCTTCACGATGCCATACAGCAAGGATGGCCAGATCTGAAATCTGAGACTCCGTTCGAGGTCCGTAAATACTGGGATTCTAGAGACCAATTATCTGTTCTTGATTGAATTATCTATAAAGGACTCAAACTAGTTATACCGCCCAGTTTGCGTAATGATATGTTGAAGCTCATACACAAGTCTCATCTCGGAATGACAAAGTGCAAGAAACGTGCCCGAGAAGTTATGTATTGGCCGTGTATGAATTCCGAAATCGAGAAACTGATACAAGATTGTGCTACATGTGCTTCGTTTCAAACCCAACAACCAGCTGAACCCCTGAAACCAACTCCGACACCGGACTTACCATTTACTCTTGATGGTTGCGACTTATTCGATTTTGAAGGCAAAACTTACATTCTTACTGTGGATTATTATTCCAAGTACATTGATGTACTGCCGTTGAAATCGACAAACACTACATCCAAAGTTCAGGCTCTTAAATCTATTTTCTCTACTCATGGAATTCCTACCACTTTAAGATCTGATAATGGACCGCAGTTTAGTTCCGCTGAGTTTAAGTGCTTCTGTAAGGAACTCGGAATGGACCATCAAACTTCTAGTCCGCACTTTCAAAGTTGTAATGGTGAGGCAGAAAGGGCTATTCAGACTGTCAAAAACCTCTGGAAGAAATCCGAGGACAAACAGATAAGTTTACTGGACTACCGTACTAGAGGGTATTGATCTTTCTCCATCCCAAATGCTTATGGGACGGCGACCACGAAATTACTTACCGTCATCGAAGGAGGTACTTAAACCGGTTCCGCACAACACAACAGCCGTGAAAAGACACTTTGACAATGATAAACAAAAACAAAAGTTCTATTACGATATAAGGAGAGATGTTAAAGAACTACCAACGCTCAAAGAAGGAGTAAACGTCCGAATGTCCCCGCAACAAGGAAGTAAAGTATGGAAACAAGAACTGTAGTAAGTCATCATGAGAAACCGAGATCGTACATAGTAAAAACAGAGGATAGACTATACCGTCGCAATGGAAAACACCTAAGAGTTTCTACTGATGAAGCCAACAAGAATGACAATGATCACAATAATGACTTTCTAACCGAACCGCCGGAGACACAAAATGAACAGACACCGTTCACATCCAATTCTCAACCGTGTGTCAGTGAACCCATCCGTACCAGATCGGGAGGCAGATCAAGAAGCCAGTGAAACTTGACTTATAATCGTTAACTTTTGTGAACTTTCTGTTTTCTTTAAAGCGTTAAGGAGCTTAATTTTATTTTGATAGTATAGACTTAAAATTCTGTGCAAATTCAATTCTCAAAGTTAAACTTAATCGCAACTGTGCATTTGCTTTAATAATTCATATAGCAATTTAAAATATGCTTTTTATTTCTTTCGGAAAGAAAGGGAGATGTACTATCATTCTAAAATTGTAATACCTAATTTAGTATTTCATACATTCATCGTGTTTCTGTCCCCCTTGTTGCAGTTCCCCTTCTTGTGAATAAACGTGTTTGCACTGTACTGACTCCTGCTTGTTCTCACAAGAATGCAATGACCATTAAAATTGAAAATACGTTAGTTGTCTTAAACAATGTTTGTGTAGTGAAGATTCATACATTATATTATTCTTGTTTATTCAACGATATAAAATTTCGTTATTACGTAAAATTTTTATAAGGGAAATAAGATTAACATGCTAAAAACGATCTGTGAGATTTCGTCATCAATGCAACCACTGGGTCGGTGGTATCTAAATGCCCTTAGCAACTGCGCAATAATCAGCGATATTATTATATTATTAGTATTAGTAATTTTCTTTGCTTCAATAGAATTCTCAGCTTTGGAGAGTACTCAAATGAATAACAAAAGCGAGAACTCCATTCTCGGAAAACAAATAACATAACAAACATAATTAAAAATATACAATCAGTGCATTTAATCTAGTCTAATATCAAAAGTGTCACAATCTGTTAAAATTTCTACAAATTATTATGCGTGAATTTCAAACACTGAAAAAGTGCCCAAAGGAAGTAAAATATTTAGGTAGTAATTAAATTCAATTGTCTAAACAAAGATAAGAAAGCTTTGGTATAAATATCATTTGATATATTATTACATGACCTTATTGATATCATATGCATTATTAGCCCAAGGTTTGATACTGGCCCAAGAACCAATATCAGCCGAGGGCTAATAATGCATATGATATAAAAAATGTCATGTAATGGCCTTTTTATCATTTGCTTAAGCAAGGGAAAATAAAATAGACATTAGTATATCAAAATCTTATTGAGATCTGGTTCCGTTATTCCTGTGCTAAAAATTAGATGTAAGTCATTTAGATAATATTTTTAGATCACTCACGGTTTGTTTCTGATTGTAATTAAGTTTTCATTGACACAAAATAATCCAAAGTATCGTCCCTCTACGATGCATTCTTATCATGCATGTCGTCTGCATTATTTGTAAACAATTCCGTTAATTTCCGATCATTTACGGAAAGGCATGTGATGACACTTACGGAAAAGCGTGTAATAACTTTCGGAAGCAGTAAACATTATTATATCAGCCCGCTTTGGCAATCTGGTAAAATAGCAATTTTTTGCCAATTAACTCCTTTTATCATACAATAAAAATATAAGTTATTTACAATAAGTACATGATAAAATTCATTATTTGCTAGTGCGCAGATATCATATGAGAGATGCTTTTCAATAATGATCAACTGTCGTGATTACGGCCATAGAACTTCCGAAGAGATGCTATTATAGAACAAATCGCTCTTCAAACAATTTTTTTAGTCAACGGTAGCGTCCAGTTTAGAAAAGCGGAATACCAATCGCCGGATCTAGCATAACTTATCAGATGTGAAATGTAAACGCCATACGCTGGAGCTAATGGAATAATGATAAAAAGAATGTTTAGCTACATGTAGGAACTAAGTATGTTGAACTTGGAACTAAAAATTCAGAAGTAAGAATCGGCAAAATACGAATGTTGAACGTGTGACTAAAAATAAACTATTGAACTGGAAAAATTAATGTTCTACTAGGAAGGCGAAGGTTGAAAGATAAAATGAATACGTGACTGTGAAACAAGAAAGCGGAAATTACAAAAATGTGAAACTTGGAACTGCGAATGTTGAACAAAGAACATATGGACTATTAATGTTAAACCAGGAACCATGAACATTGTAAGAGGAATAGAGAAACTGTATATTAAACCAGAAGCTAGGAATGTTAAACTAGGAACTACAAAAATGTTAATATTGAACCAGGGGATCAATGCTGAACTAGGAAATGAAAAGAGTATATATTCAGTGGGGAACTAACGTCTCTGAATCAGGCACAACCATGGGCTTTAAAAATACTTCGATGTCAACGTTCTGACCAACACGTGACCAATAAACCACTGTGTTGCCTGTTGAATCTCTAGCATTGAAATCTGCTCCATATTCAATTAAACTTTGAACAGCGGATAGATGTCCATTACTACATGCTGCCATCAAAGGTGTTTTGCCTCTGTTATTAGGTTTATGTATGTCACAACCTTTTGCAATTAAAAAGTCAATAATGTTAACATTCCCACCAACACACGACCAAAAAAACACTGTATTTCCTGTTGAATCACTAGCGTTGTAATCTGCTCCACATTCAATTAAACGTTGAACGGCTGAGAAATGTCGATTACTACATACTACCATCAAAGGTGTTTGACCATCAGTATTAGGTTTATGAATATCACAACCTTTTGTAATTAAATTGTCTATAAGATCAATCTTACCACCAACACATGACCAATAGAACACTGTTTGACCTTTTGAATCACTAGCATTGCAATTAGCACCCATTTCAATTAAATGTTGAACGGCTGATAAATGTCCTTTACCACAGGCTGCCATCAAAGGTGTTTTTCCTCTATAATTAGGTTTATCTATATTACAACCTTTTGCAGTTACCAAGTCTATAATGTCAACGATCCCACCAACAGAAGACCAAAAAACCACTGTGTTGCCTGTTGAATCAACAGAATTGTAATCCGCTCCCTTTTCAATTAAACGCTGAACGGCTGAGAAGTGTCCATTGGTACATGCTGCCATCAAAGGTGTTTTGCCTCTGATATTAGGTTTATGTATGTCACAACTTTTTGCTATTAAAAGGTCAATAATGTTAACATTCCCACCAACACACGACCACAAAAACACTGTATTTCCTGTTGAATCACTAGCGTTGTAATCAGCTCCCTTTTCAATTAAACGTTGAACGGCTGACATGTTCCCTTTGCTACAGGCTTCTATCAGAGGTCTCCATTGGTTATTTTCTTGAATCATGGTATCTTTTTCAGCTAGTAAAATTATTATGCTAAGAATTTCATACCAATTTAAAAATAGGAAGCAACAAAAATAATTATACAGCATGTTTATCAAAGACTCCCA
Organism: Limnoperna fortunei; assembly: GCA_944474755.1. NCBI lineage: Eukaryota > Metazoa > Mollusca > Bivalvia > Mytilida > Modiolidae > Limnoperna > Limnoperna fortunei. The sequence continues at coordinate 31,529,611 of OX104112.1, read as the reverse complement.
AATATCAAACAGATGGTCTGACATAATTAAGGCAAAATCATGACAAATACCATTATACTACAGTTACCTTCTTGACGACCACGTCATCAAATGAAAATGCAATAAACCTTTATTTATGTTGTGTTTGTTCATGTATATATTTCTTAATTTCTGAAGTGTTATGTTCAACAATGACAGGCGTCTTGAATGGAGGTAGTTTTCTGCTAAGAATGTTTAAAAAAGACCTCTCCTGTTTTATTAGTGTAATAGTTTCAAAATTCTCCTTAAGATTCTATGTTAGTCTGTGATGTATAGGAAAACTGTTAAAATTTTTGTTTAAAACAGTTTTTGTTTTGTCAATAAATAATAAGTAATAATCCAAAACAAATCAAATGGTCATCAGGCATTTGAAAGAAAAGCACAAATTTCAATCACATAAATCATTTGTAGTAAGTTACAAAACATTTTGACGTTATATTTTATGTTTGTGGACGTGTTTTTTTTTTGCATTCCAACCGGAACAAACTGTGCTCCTCTCCTTTGCTGATTTGTTTTTTTATGGGGCAGATTGTTTTATACAACGGCTGCTTAAAACTAAGGACAAAACGTTAACCATCTCCTTCATTTTCACGTTCCGCTATATAGATGATAATAATACAAAAAATCGTTGATTATGTAATCTACCTCGACTGAACTTAAAATAAGGGATACCATAAAAAAAGCTTGGACTTCCTCATACCTTGAAATACATCTGAAAATTTATAATTAAGGTCGGTTGAGAAACATATGTTTCATTTTTGTGTGGCAAAATTGCAGCAGCACCTGCATCTGGATTGTACATCTCCCAAATGATCAGGTACTATATTTCCTATCCATATTTCCTTGATACATGGTTTCGGCTGACATAAAAGCTACTTATCGGAGTTCACACTAACAAAATTGAAGTCGAAATGACTTACAAAATTTAACGTCGCATTCATGACTTAGTTACGGAATATCTGTGTCATAAATTTAAAATTGAGAAGTCACTTCCCCTTCCGGAGCACCTGGACTGCTCCATCCCGATTTTAGAGGGGTTCGTGTTACTCAAGTTTTGTGTTGTATGTCTGTTTGTTTTATTTATGTCTATTCCTGACTTTCTTGAAGGGGCATCTGTGGCCGAGCGGATAAGGTAGTTAGCCCACTATTAATAACGTGGTCTGTAAACACTGAGGTTGCGGGATCGAGTCTCACTGAATTATGTAATGAAAGCATTTGTTTTTTATATTTCATGTTCATTTAACTACTGTTTATACCTGATACTGCTGAACGTCCTTTTGAATTCTGTAAAAATAAATTAAATAAATAGAGAATGTGTTCGTACTTTAAGAAGTTAATACTTATTATCTGATTAAATAAAAGACACAATTTAAGAAATAACAAAAGTATAGTTACGGGAGGCATTACAGAGAGTCGATACTGAAGTGAATCGTGATAGACATAATACATGTGTACTAGCGTGTGTCGATGGAAGTTTCGTAACCAATCCGTAGTAATCTGACAGTAATCTAAATAAGCATTTATGTATAAACAGTATTATATAAAATGACAAAGTGACTTGTCATACAGTCAGAATAAGAAAATAATATATATCTATATATTAAAAACGGTATATATATTATAAACGAAATGTTTAAAAACATGAAAGTCATACTTAATTTGTCTTAGAATGCATTTCGTTTTCATTTCTGCGTATCTGGAAAGGGTTCATAGGACTCGCTCTACAGAGCTGCTCTGTCACTTGGTTGCGGATAGAAAAGACCCTCTCGTCGAAAATGAAAAGTTATTCTAGATGGTACATTTTTTTCCATCCCAACCGAACTCCCCTTACAGAACAGATTCAGTTACCATTTTATGCCAAGCGATCAATTCAATTAGTCTTATTTTGATTATTGTTTTTCAACTTTATCTTGTTCTACATACAGTTGTATTATTACTAGTTGGGCGTAAAAAACTACTGAATCAATCAATTTTGGATTGTGCCCTTTCTGTGTAAACTACTTCTCATCATACATTAACCTGCGTATGAAAACTACTCGCACCATGATAGAATACCGTATATCCGTTGTAACTATTCCTTGTAGTACATCACACTGTGTACATCAACTGGTATATATCTTACACTGTTAATGCACACTACTCTACATAAAAAAGTACCATGTGTAGGTTAAGTACTCCAAAACATACAATTTGCGTATGTTATATATTACTGTGTATTTAAACTACTCTGAAGCAAATAATGCCATGTATATGTTAACTACTTAAAAAAATAGAATACCTTGTATATGTTAACTACTCCACAAAATGAAATACCAGATTATGTCAACTACTACAAACTACTCCTCAATACAGAAATACCATATAATTTTAACTACTCCAAAAATGATATTTTACCTCTGAATTCTCTTCAAACCAGGTCTGAAAGAAATCTAGGGTATCATGCATTTGCATGTGTTCTTCACATAAATATTTCGAGGATTTTAAATCTGTTAACTCTTTGTGGCTTTTTCGACCAGCAGCAACGTGTATGTCACCATTAGCACACTTGGTTTTTACAATATAAGAAAAACGTCTGGCTTCAAATTTGTATTTCGCATTGTGTATCACTGACTCCAATTCTTCTCGCATTGATTTGTATTTTCCTTGCTCTAGTTTTTTCCATTTCCATATCTGCATTGCAATGGTATTTTTCGAGAAACACAAAACAAATTTTCTAGACTGGGTATTATCAAGGTGGAATACTCCCATACCATGATATAAAGCCATTCGTTCAGATGATGCTTCAGTACAAACAGGGTATTTGCTGATGTAAAAAAAAATAATGTGGTTGAAAAAGTCGAACGGCATGAAGTCAAACTGCATACATAACCATGGTGTTCGTGTACACTGATCTCCCTTCACACCGAATATATCATAGATTTGCTCGACAGATTTTTTTTTGGAAATCATGCATGGCATGTAATATGTGCACATGCTCTGCTGTTGTTGATCGTTTATAAAAGTTTTAAGTCTAACAATAATGCCAAACATTTCCATAACTTTTAGTATATGACTCTCATGTTTGTAAAATTCACGTTTGCATTCTTTTTGGAACAGTTTTACAATAAGAGATGGTTTAAGCTCTCCTGTTTCTTCTAATGTTTTCCAATCCTGAGTCAGTTTTAGATCTTCATCGTATTTATCAGATATAAAACAGCGAAATGCATCTGCTAGCCATTTTTGATTAAGGATAACATGCTCTTTTAAACTTTCAAAGTATATGATACTACCAATTTTATGCTGATACTTGAGGAAAAGGCCGACTTCATTTTCATCTTGAATTGAAAATTCGAATGCCAAGTCAGCCATATCACGCCATGATAATATGTTCACACCAGCTTCACATAAAATATCTAATGCTTGCTCTAAGCGAATCCATCTTAGTGGTAATATTTCTCCAAAGGTTTCTATATTTTTTCCAAACTCAAAAATGGATTGGCGTAGGTAATCTAAATCTGCTTCCAATGGTTCTGTGTTTGAGATGAAGCAAATGCGTCGTAAATGTTTTAGTTTTTCTTCATGATACAGCAGGTCTAGAAGCTGAGCACGAAACTCATTCTTTCTGTCATTCAACTAAATAAAGATGAGAATAACTCTAGAAGAAGCATTTCCTGAATATGATCATATATTAAATATTGACATTATAGTTGAAAAAAACACCGAATTTACTTAATAATAATAAAAAATATATATTGTTGTGTTTGTGTTGATCAATAATAACGTATTTTAATATGTTAACATTGCTAATATTTTTTCCTTCAGATAAATGTTTCGCTTAAAGCAGAAAAGTAAAATTATATCGGTATCATCAAATAGAAAGAATCAGTTGAATTATAAAACGATAATCAAATTAGGTTTACTGGAGTTAGATAACATATATAGTTGGTAAATACCTTGTCCTTACACTCATCAATACCAGTACAAACAACAATAACAGGGGGGTTGAGATATTCTCCATTATAATCCGTTATATTCTCAATAGCTCCACAAGAATGAATATTATCGAACCAGAAATCAATGTATTCTGCAAAGAATAAATTAACATGACCTGCACAAAAAATCTATAATGTCTTAAATTAAACATGACCGACAGTTATAAAAAATATATCATACTTTATTCAGTTGCACAAGACCGTAAATATAAATAAAGTAGAAGTATAGTAGTTATGATAAGTAGGTTTGTAAATACCGGTCTATTTTTGGGTTGCCAGTTTCGTATTTGTTTGTTTTCATCTACCTTTTCTTTCTATTTATCTGTCTTTCGTAACTAAGAGGTGCGGCTAATTTATTATAGCGTCACTTATTTGCACAAATATCTTTCTTATTTTGAATGTAAATGCTAACATGCAAGATTTGTGCTGATTTGATAGGTTGAAATATTTTGCATATAAAATTCGGTATTATATTTGACATAACACAGCTTCAATATGTAGGAATAAGCAGATAATAAAAGTTTCTTTAAAGTTTTGACACGTAAGTTCTGTGTCAGCCTAAAAATTTATGTCCCAATACAACGCTCATTGACGGTTAAATTTAATACACACAATTATAAATAATTTTAAATTATCTTGCAGCAAAAGCAATTATGCATTATGATTTTACTTCGTAAATCTGCATTTCAGTTAACAAACATTTTAAGAAAAAAGCATGTCAAATTGCTATTTCTTAGTTTTGGATCATTGTCAATAAACATTGTAAAGGACAATATTTTCCGATGTATTATTATATACATTACTTTTTAATATACGTTAGTTTAAGGAGCTCATACGGTCCATGGTTACTTTGCGCTCTTTTTTTAGTAACAAAACTTATAAATTATTATTTTGTTGTTTAATCGTTTATAAAAAAATCCATATCTTTTGTGGCATTCTATTATGGTGTTATTTATTTGTTTATTTATCGTTTTTATTACCAAATAGACATAAAATTTCTATCACTCGTGGAATATCACCCGGTCTTTTCCCAAAACGTATGAAAGAAACTATTGAACATGCATGTACATTTTTGTAACACAAGTGTCCTCTAGATATCTGAACAAAACTTACACATCATGAATTTGTGATCATATGCAAATCCAAATGTCTGCAACGTTTCCAGTAAAGATATATTTTGATGACTTCTATAAATTTTGAACAAGTACTTACCACCAATCTGGTCATAGCCAACTTCAGTGTTTATCTTTTTGATATCTTTTGTTATATATGCAACCAGCAGGTATATAGCATTTGGATTTAGAAAAACTTGATGTGTTGGATAATACTGCCTTTGTCCAGCAAAGTCCCAAAATCCACAGTCCACCAATACTTCATCTCGAATGTAATATTTCTCCTCATCATTTATTAACTGAGACAGTTCATTTAAAATGGTCTTAGTTAATATCATTTCAAGTCCTGTTACAATTTTGTTCTCTTGCTCTTTTAACTGATTTGATTCGCTGACTGATTTCTTGATTGTATTATCAGGCAAAGAAAGTGCATAACTTTTTTCTTGCCTTTTGTCATCAATGTCATCTGTGCTTGGAGCTGATATTTTAGTGCCTTCTATTTTATCTTGTACACCTTTTGTTTTCGTTTCAGATTGTCTATCCCGTCTGCTTTCACCTAGATGGTTTTGCTGGTTTTCTGATGTCCTTGCATTGACTGTTGTATTTATTCTAGTCATTATGTCTTTTCGTTTGTTTTTGCCTATATAAACAAATTTCTAGTAACACTACATCTTTAACTGATATCCTAATTACAGTAGATGCACTAAAATCATCATCATCATCATCATCATCATCATCATCATCATCATCATCATCATCATCATCATCATCATCATCATATCATCATCATCATCATCATCATCATCATCATCATCATCATCATCATCGTAATGTCCCCTCTCTTCATAAGACACCGCCTCTCTATTTATGTCTCTTCTCTATTTAGATCCTCGCCTCTTTATTTAAGCCCTCTCTCTACCTCTAGTTATGTCCCCTTTCTACATATGTCCCTGCCTCTCTCTTTATGTTCTTCCCCTCGCTCCTTCTAGTTATGTCCAATTTGTATATCTCCCTCCAGCTATGTCCCTTTTCTACATATGTTCTCTACCTTCCTATTTATTCCTCCGTCTCTTACCCTCTAATTATGTATAATTCCTGCCTTTCTTATTATGTCCTCTTTTTCACACCTTCTAGTTATTTCTCATCTCTACATATGTCCTTCTTTCTATATATGTCCCCTCCATTTTCCTAAAATTATGTCTCTCCTATTCATATGTACCACGTCTTTCTATTTATTACTCTTCTCTCTCTCCCTCTCGCTGATGTTGTCCCCTCTCTACATATGTCCCCCGCCTCTCCCTCTGTCTCTTTCTAGTTATGTCTCATTTGTACATATTTTCCCAGCCTTCCAATTTATATTCTCCCTCTCTCCCTCCTCCCTCTATATGTCCCCTCCTTACATATGATCACTGCCTTCATCATTTATGTCCTCCTTTTCCCTCTAATTATGTCCCATCTGTACTTATGTTTCCTCCTCCCTATTTATTTTCTTTCTCTAATTATTTTCATTCTCTTCATATGTCCGCCGCCTCTGTATTTATGTTCTCCCATTCACTCCTTCTAATGATGTCCACTCTTTATATATGTTCTCCTTCTGTCTATATTCTGTAATCCCTCTCTCTTCCTCTAATTATGTCTACCTCGTGATATGTCCAGGCCTCTCTATTTATGTTCCCCTTCTAACACATCATAAGGCGATGGATTTCTTCCTGTGCAAATTGCTTACTTCGACGAATCTCTAGTTTACAGTTGAATATATATTAATAACATGATAGGAGTACGATATCTGTATGGTCGATTCTAGTCGTGACGAAGAAAAAGAAGGTGATGATGATGATGACGATGATGACAACAAAAAATTAAAACATGTATATTTTTATTGCAACAGGTTCTATTGCAATATTGGTTGATATGAACACATACCGCAATAAACCTAATTTATTAAATAGGCTTTGTATTGCGTAAGTTGTAACAACAGAAAGCTATGTTAAATGCCAAGCGTGGCTATTAAATTATTATTCATGTCAAAATTGGTTTTAAAAGGGGCCAAAAATATTTTATAAGTAGAATATTAAATGTAAAAGTCAAATGATTATCTTACGAGACGCCAAATGAAATACATATAAGGAAGCTTATAGAACAATACCTCCTACCATGATTAAAAATGCTGAGTTAGTGTAACCATAACGCAACAGCAACCGGCCATAAGAGAAATGGTATCTCAATTTATTGAAAACGCTTAATATGCGTATTCTCTGTCAAAAATCAGTCAATGAAACAACCCGCATGATTGCTACAGTACTACTTTTATTCAGAATAAGATCTAAGTTTGAGCTAGTTTGTGGTTAAAAATGCCAATTAGTTATTTAGATACTTAATTAAGGATTTTATTTTTTTAAGTAATACAGCTTACGCAGTGAACAACTGCTTCCAAATTTCACGGTACAACATCATTTTTACTTTACCCATCTATACATTTCTTGCATTATATGTAGATTTAAAGAGCAGCTTATAGTAGTACCGTACCTGTATCAATAACCCATTGTCCATATTGTCCACCATGAACCCTGATTTTGCACCTGTGAACAATATCTATTCCATCCGTACTTTCCACATCTTCAATGGATTCCCCAAGCAGTCGGCGCAATAAACATGTTTTACCAACTCCATTTTCTCCAATGATCAGTATTTTAATGTAATATCTGGTTTCAGTGGAAGACTTTATTATTTCTAAATAATGACCTTTATCCTGTTCACTCAACTGACGAATAGCTGCAGGGAGGTCTGAAATTATATATTTAAATAACTGCAGCATATTTTATATATCAACCCACATCTGCTCATCTAAGTGTGAAAAAAATATGTGCGGTTTGAAAAACGCCTGTTACAATGTTAGCATGAACTTTGTTATTTTTTAAAAGTTTTAATACTACTCACATCTACCCATGAAGGAAAAACCGAACCTTGCTGTTTGATAATGATAGAGACATTTTTCTTTTTAGCAGAGGTTTGTAAAACATGCAATTTTTTCATAGGTTTTCAAAGATTTATGTTTCTTGATCGTAATTACAAAACAAAACAACACAGAACAATGTCTCTCGAGGTTCTACATCAGTAGTGGCAACAATTGAGCGTCATGCGAAACATATAAACAACATTATAAAGTCATAATGTTAATAAAAGTTCTTATACAGTCAAAGATATGAAGGTTAAGGTCAAATGATTCCTAACAGCCCGTATTGATAATGAAAAAACCATCTACCAACTATTTTCATATTAACATGCATAGTTTCTGAGGAACTGACCAAATCTGAAATTTTTTAAACCTAAATTGAAATTGAGGTCGGTATCGGTGACAAACACACTTTCATGATGTGCTGTTAAGCAACCTATATGCTAAACTGTCATCTAACAATTTATGATTACTAAAAAATAGCCCTAATCAGCATATTTAAACTAAACAGTGAAATTCAAATCAAGGTCAGGTGACAACTTACCGCTCTATTCGTCAGCAACGTGTGAAATGTCTCTAAATAATATTATAAATACGGAAGATCAAATCTGTCAAAAGGTTAGATTTTCTAAATGACAACATAATTGTCAGGTTTAAAGGATATGTTGTTCAACTGACTGTTGGTATTCCAATCGGTAATAATTATGCTACTTTCCTAGCCGACCTGTTTTTGTATTCTCATGAGGCTGAAATTTGAGGAGACATTTGAAGAAAAAAGAAAAAAACTGGCCCTGACCTATATAATTCATATTCCGCTATTTTGACGACGTTTTGTTCATGAACAATGCTAAATTTGGTTTCTATTTGCATTCAATCTACCTTGATGGCGAGCTTGAAATTTTAGACACCACCAATATACTTTGATCGACCCCTACTTAAGCCTACTTGTAGAAACAGACTCTAGAAATCTATAAACGTGATTCTTCAAAGAACGTGATGACGTCAACGTTCCTTTCATCTACAGCAATATTCCTTAAGCCCCAGGCGTATGATGTGTACATTTCGCAAAAAAACGTTATGTTTTTTCCTACAAAGGTTTGGTGTACCAATTTTATGTTATCACTTCAGACGTTCTATGGTCACCTTAATTGATCGTTATAATAAATAGATAATTCAAATACGATTAGACATTTTTGCTGAGTCATAAGCAGTTTTTCTTATTCCTGGAATTGACATTTTCTACACATGACGAATAACGCGACCTTGCCAAATTAGAGACAGGCACTGCTTACTCGTCCGGAAATTTGTAATCCGCCCTTGACTTTTTCTTGGTTTCCTTGCTACTTTCTATATCAAACCTCACAGTTCATCGAAACCTCAGAAGAACCCCAAGAAAAGAAACAGAGCTAAACAAAATTTAAGACTAATAACAATATTATTACAATTATTATGATAAACAGCAAAAAACAGCAAAATAGTATCCTCAAGAGTGTTCAGTAGGCTTAATAATAATAATAATAATAATAATAATAATAATTACAATAATTATAATAAAAAAATAATAATGTTAATTGGCATTTTTAAGCTAAATCGACCACCATGGTATTTCTGGTATTTCTACCTGATTTAATTTTAAAATGTTTTTTGTCAAAGCTGTTTACATATGTATTCCATGGGGTACTATTTAAAAATATGTTCCCTTGTGGCACAACAACAAATTGAAAAAGGATCAATCAATCAGATATTTTTTGTTAATATAGTTTAGATGTGTGGGGCAGATTTGAGAAAATAGTAACCACAAATAAACTATTCTTTGTTAGTAAAAGTTATTGAAAACATATAAAACCACGAAATTTCTACTTTCTTACATCCCACTATAAGTTTGGACCGTCGACTGCAGTTTTTTATCCTGACAGAGTATTCTCCTTTATCATCAAGTTTAGTTTTATTTACAACAAGTCTGTGAAGACGTCCATGTCTCTCTACTTTATATTTGTCTGATGTGCTCACTTGAATACCATCCTTGAACCACAGGGCTGTTTGATTGTCATCAAGAACTTCACATTCAAAATGTACACTTTCACCCTCTATGCAAGCATGAGTGTACAGTGTCTTAGTGAAGTATTCTGGAGGAGAAAAATAAGCAACAATTTGCAGTGTTTATGCCTTTGTTTCATTAAATCAAATAATTTAAACAGCCTTTTTTTCTTTTTATGTCCTCATGCATATGTAAAATTTAAATTCAATAGCTGGTTAAACTGTACTATTTCAAGGCCATGTTCCATTACCAGCAATAACATGGAGCTTTAGAAAACAAACATACAGAGTTACAGTAAGCCCAGAAAACACAAAAATGACATAAAATGTTATAAACTAGGAATATAAATATCAATATTAAAATGATTTACAGCTTTTTTTCTTAAAAATATAAAAGTAATAAAAATGGGTTTAAATATAAACAGAATAGGATATGGGTGTTTCCATCTTACACCACCTGTCAAACTGAGGCATAAATAACTTCACAAGAGCTTTGCCCATATGACATTCTATATCTACACAGTATATTTTACTATTCTTTAGGAGTAGGACAGTTATCACGATATCATGTCACTGTGTGATATTTTCGCAATATATTAAGCTTTAATTTGTGTAACTAAAAGTGATTGTAAACGTAAAAATATCCAATATTAAACCAACAACTATACAGTCTTACCTAGCACTATAAGTTTGTAATGTCGAACAAAGTTTTTTATCCTGACAGAATATTCTCCTGCATCATCAAGATTTGTATTGTTTACAACAAGTCTGTGAAGACGTCCATGTCTCTCTTCTTTATATTTGTCTGATGTGCTCACTTTAGTGCCATCTTTGAACCACATGGCTGTTTGATTGTTGTCACGTACTTCATATTCAAAAGCTACACTTTCACCTTCTATACAAGGCAGAGTATCCAAGGCTTTAGTGAAATGTTCTGAACCAAAAGAGAAACAACATATTTCTATACTTGCATTTTTATAGTTTGTATAAATAGTGGTGTAGTATGATACTGTATGAACTGTAGAGAAGCGCGTTTTGGTCACACGCGAGGCAATAGCAGGATGGTTGTCCGTAATTTTGTATTTCTTTTTCTTTTTTAAATGCTGACAATTTTTTGTTGATGACTTGTGGACATCACAACATTTTGGCACACTTGGATTGTTTTTGCAGATAAAGCTCTCATACTTCTACTTCTGCACAATTTAAGCATATTAAGGGACCGCTAAATTGTTTGGTGCCATTGACAAACTTTTGGTATTTAAGGAAGGGCACATGATTTGGAAAAAATGTTGACTTAAGCGATCCAATCTGAATTTATTAGGAGAAAGATGGAGTATTCAAATATAAAAGACACGTGTTTAGTTTAACCGGTTGACAATGTCCGTTTGTTATGATATTGTTAACTTTTGTGATTCACTGAGGTTTTAGTTCTGTACAATTGTCATCGTCTATCAGTTCAGAGAGATCGTAGTCTCTGTAATGACAAGAATTAAATGTTCTATAATTAAATGTGGAGAAATGTCTTAATCGAGAACTTTTTATATTCTTCAATAAGAATTAATCGTGTTTTCGTTTTTTGTAACGCGTTAACGTCTCTTGCACAGCAATAAAATTACAAACTGAGAATTTTATTTAAAACGTGATTGTTTGAGTCTTATGTTCTAAGACAGATATACTCGGACAATTTAACAAGTAACGCCTGCTTCCTGCCAGGGGACACATAGCGAAACAACCGTTCGAAATTCTGTTTTCCTTTTTGAATTCGATATTACTATCCACAATAAATTGTGGTCATATCAGATAGAGGACAAGCATGTTAAGGTCTATTAAGATTCGATTCCGTCTTGTAATAGAATAGGGTAGCAGAATACGGCAAGGTTAGTCTTACCCGTAACTTTTACGACTACTAGTGGAAAATACCAGTAGAAACTCTAGATGTATAGGCGGTTGCCCGATCATGGGTATCATCGCTGCGAAGGCTTTGATTGTTTCTGGGTCTACTATCAGTTAAAAGTAGTGTTGCGACTATATCCTATTCAAGTTCTGTATGATCAGGGCTTGACTATCGCGTTTGATTTGATTAAGTTGAACTTAACGCTGTTTGTGATCGTAAATCTTCACACATGACATATTTATGGTGTTTGAGTGGTTGTTTGAAGTAGTTGTGACACAGGCATAAAGAGCCAACGTTGGTTTGCTTGCTGAACATCAGATTGCGTCGATGCGCGTGACTTTGCAAGAATATGACTCGTCATCATTCTAGGAACACATCGATGCCACTCTGCATCCTAAGTTTGCTTTGCATCCCTCCATCCCGATTATATATCAAAGATTTAATATAATAACACATTGACCTTCAAATAAATTAAAATCCCTATATAAAAGCAGATTAATATAAAAATATCGAATGTGCATGCCTTAAAAATGTCGTTTTACCACATACTGACTTTCAATTCAGAACGCTTGGTTGCTGGAAATGGTGGATTTATCTGGTTAGTAATTGTTCTTTATTTGTTTAAGTGTTTAAGCTACTGCTTGTTGTTATAATATGTCATCAGCGGACGAACTATCTGAATCAGTAACCAGCCATGGTGTTGAATGTTGAATAGACCCTTCAGAAGAAACAAGCAATATTGGAATTAGAAGCGATGATTTGGCTGTATTTTGTCGTTGGTCTAATGAGAAGGATATTCCGGGAACAAGTTCTAGTAAAACACATAAAATGAGCTATAGTAAGCGCTTTGTTTCAAATAAAATGTCATCAAAGATACCAAGGTTAATAGAATTTACAACGCCAGACGCGCGTTTCGTCTAACCAAGACTCATCAGTGCAGCTCGAAGCCAAACAATATTTAAAATCGAAATGAATGAGATCTTGTAGAGCTTTTATCACCTAAATTCCAAAACGTTATATCAAATACAGCTAAGGCTATCTACACCTTGAAAATAGAAAAAACCTTAGAATTAAAATAATTTTAGAAATTTCAGGGCAGTTAATTTAGACAATGACTATATCAATGAACAAATCAATAATATTCCTGTCAGCACCGAAGTGTGACTACTGGGCTGGTGATACCCCAGAGGACTAACAATCCACCAGCAGAGCTATCGACCCAGTGGTTGCAAATAAAATGTCATCAAAGATACCAAGGTTAATAGAATTTACCTGAAGCTGTTGTTTTAATACAAGTTCTACTTCTACAACTACTTTTAGCTCAAGTAGTTCAAGCTCTATTTCTTATTCCAATTTTTTAAAATCTGAATCTATAATATACCCATTAAACCTCCTTTGAAAAGCACAAAGGTCATTATATAATAAATAATTCAGCAAAAGAAACAGATATGGATCCTGCTGCTGAGATTCAGTTAGCTTAGATCTATTGATCTTTTAAGAAATGCGAAAAAGGTATATAACGCTGAGAGAAAGAAAGGTATTATGGCAAAATATATGCCCGATAATATGGACCTTCTTACTAAAAAAACATGAAGGGTCTTGTCAAAAAGGTGTGGTGTATTTGGCAAAGCTTTTCTAGAGCTTGTTGCTAAACTTAGCAAAGATTATAAGAAAGTTAAGTAACGTTTGGCAACCTTTTGATCTGGTCATGTAAAAAGGTTTTGTGGTAAAGAACATTAACCTATCTGATGAGAAGATTGTTCAAGGAAGGCTCCCCAAAATCTGTAGTCTGGGAGCAGGACATCCTTTAAACGTGAAATAATGTGTCCTTTTCCGATTAAGCCGAAATGGTCCGCTGATGTGGTCGACATAAGAGCCCTCTCCAAAAACACAAAAAGATACAAGTATATGTTAAATATAATTCGTTGTTCTCTCACAGTATTGTTGGATAGTGTTTCTTAAGGTCAAGAAAGATCATACCGTCAGGATTTCATTCCAAGCTGCGTTCAAATTTAAGTTCATGAGAAACCTTAGACAGAGAAAGCGCTGAGTTCTAAAGAAATGAAGTCTTCAAAAGATTGGTGTCAAAGCCAACTCCCCCAACACTGTAGAAATGTCTGGTGTCCTGCTGGACGAAGAAAAAAATGTCCTTTCATAAGTGCAAAACTCTGTGGCAATCCTCCTCAAAGACTTAAAGGCGCGGAAATTGAAGGTTTGTTTTATGCTCCCAAGTTTCATAACCATATCAGAAGCTGCAACGGATGAAAAAGGTGATGATGGTGAACGAGAAAGAGTAATTTGTCAAATTGAAACGTAATATATATTTGTTCAGATCAAAAGACAATAGTTAAAGTTTTTTCTAATCCAACTATAATCGAATTGTAGAAGCTAACTGTTAATTTCATCCATTATTTGTATGAATGGACTTTACCATTTTTTCCAATTATAATTTAAACGCTAATTATCCGTGAGAGATAGGCCTTGTCATGTCTTCGAAAGCCAACCTTGACTGATAGATTTGTTTGGGTTTTTGAGGTTTAGCCCTTAGGGAAGGTTCCAGATGGCGTGACCGTTTATATCTAGATCGACATCACGTTGCTGGTGGAAATAGTGGTTTGCAAGCCATTTTTCAGCCATTTGATCGATGTGTTCCATTCTTTCTATAAACGTTTGTTGGATTCGGCGATTTATGTCACCACGCATGTAAACGCTTTATAGCAGTCTCTACCTTTTTTTTCATTTTGCAAACCTGCTACTCATTGAGTCTTTCATTGTGTCTTTCGCTTGTTGAGTGACCCATTGCTTTCGCGGGATATAGCTTATAATTGTCATTGTATTTTGCCATGTCTTCTAAGATGTCAGTCGGAGTACCTCTGTAATCAGCTGGGATCGAGGAAGTCGCCAGGATTCTTACAGATGAATTCCTTGTCGAAACGTTTAAAATTAGAAAAAGATATAAACAGCTACTTTTATTCTGTAAGGGACAACGTGAATTGATTGTGGAACAGTCGGTTTCTCAGTGCAGCTAGTCAAGTATATATTAAAGTTACTACATATAGTTTTCAGTGAATCTTTAACTCTTGGTGACCTAGTTCAGAGAGATTGCAACCAGTTTCAGAATTTTTCCTGCCTATAATTGAGGGCTCCAAGCGCTGAAGTAATATTCTGAATATTCATGACTTGTTCCTTTGACAGCAGATTAATTTACTATTTACTAATTATTAAAAAAAATCACCTCAACTTTGTTTTGTATACAACACACATACAACACCATTAGTGTGTTAAATTTAAATGGTGGCAAATGGAGGAAACTTCTACACTGGTTCAACTGTATTTTTTCTACTCAGTACAATAAATCTTATGATCAATCAGGAAAGCAGGCATAGGCAATGCTTGTAAACGTAAAACAGCAAAAAGAGAGTATAATGTTAGACGGCGCAAAAAGAGAATGTCCCCAGGGAGTCAAGCACCACATATATTAATGAAATTAAAACGAATGTTAATAAAAAGCTTAGCTTCAGTACTATAACTACCAAAGTTAACTGATAGTAGTCTATCTACCACGTATATGATTAACCACGAATATCAATTAAACTGTCAATGCTTTCCTGGAAAAAATCTCTATTTAAGAATTACCATTTCCTGTTACAATAACACATTCCAAACCAGTATATATGTATTTTCTGGAATTATAATACATTTGTAAATATTTTCTAACCGAAAATCTGTTATACGTAATTACGAGATGTTGTAGTCTTAGTTTTGTTTAATAATTATTACCTTTTGTTAAAGGTGCCAATTCAAATTCCTCGTTATCTACAAAATCCAATATTAGAAAGAATAACAAAATCAGAACAAGAGAATCCGACTTAACTGGCAGGTGGGTACTATGATAAGGCGTATGATAGCTGCCAGTAAGCTGCCAATGGACATATGCACAATACTGATTAAAATTATCAAGATAGTTTGTAGCAAGCATTACATATATAGAAATTAGCATGAATGTTACTAAAATCAACTTAAGTAATAGTGTAGCTTCTGTACTCTTTTTCATTATAACGTGGTCTCTATGGCGAAGTGGTTAAGGTAGTGAGTTATTTATTCATGGCTTTTCAGCACTAAATCTGCTGGTTTGAGTCTCACTGCGGTAAGAGTTTGCTTGATTCCAAACTTAATTTACAAGGATTACCGGTTTTCCTGTCGACTGTCGGACATTTTACCGGGTACTTAGGCTTCGTCTTCCAGTAAAAACTGGACGCAATTGTATAGCTTAAAAATTGCCGAGAGTGCCATGAAATCCGTTATACGTTGATCATAAGATCAGCTATACTACAAATAATCTTTGCTTGCATTTTTAAACATTATTCCTCCTTTGCCTTTTTATTTCGAACATTAAGTAGCAAACATTAGTTAGGATAACCGGTCCATGTTTTATTCTATGCGTATGTTGTTTACTTGTTACAAAGCGTCCTTCACGTTTGCTACGGAAATTTAACATAGTAATTCAGCCATTTTTGTTTCTACATGGAGCTTGAGTTGTTCGTCTGCTTTTGTGACGTTCAATTGTATTCGGACAAACCGCAAGACTTTTCCCGCTTTAACTGCAGACGACTTTACCCGATGGAATGCGAATAGACAGCAATCGATTGTTTCTATAAAATGTCATCAAGGATACCAAGATTAATATCTACCGTACACTTCCATTCTAATTTAGGTCAAATTTTACAATGTAAAATCGCACAATGAAAATGAAAAAAAACCATACACATTTCAAAACGATGAATATCTCGAGGATGAAAATTGATGATTTGAAAATGTACATTTCTTGATCTACAAAAGGAGCATAAGCTGGACCATATGCGGTAAGCTGCTTGTATATAGTAAGTTTCGTTCTATAACTAATAATAATTACCTTGTGTTAACACTTTATTGTAGTATCCTAAAAAACATATTTAAGACAGGATGAGTAAATCAAACCATTAAATGTATAGTTCTTAACGATTATATTTGTTATAAGTATAATTTGTTTATCGTAATCTGCTGAAAATTGCCAATCATAATTTGTTCGAGATTTAAAACGTACGTAACGTATCTGCCGTTTGCTAATGCTCAATATAGTCAATCGATATGGTCGGTTTTCTTGCTACTTTCATAGTTAACTAAAAAACATCTAATTAAAGTGCTTATTCACACTTTAAACTTTTCTCTGTCTAAACAATAGCTGCTCCTTTTATTTAATGCCACGTGATCAAAAAAACGTTTAAGCTTCTAGTCTCAATAACAGCACTTCTTTAGTTAGCATCACAGTACGACTGAAGACACGAAATGAATGTTACTGATACAATACATAATAGAATTTTGAAACGAGGTTTTTTTTAAACATTTGTTGGACCAAGAGAAAAATTTCTGCTTTTATACCACGAAAAATAAATTGTAAATATTATTCAAAACATTTTACAATCACATTAATTTTGTATTCATAAAGCTCTTCTGTAATTTAAGCTAACTACACGCTTAAGATAATATTTGATTCATAATTAAATACCAATAAATTTTATTATATTAGTGTGAATAGAGCAAGAAATGGAAAGGGCTTAAAAGAGATGTGCTATACGAGTAATACATTTGGTCTGGATGAAATATTTTAACATTTTTACACTCAAAGGTGTGATAAAGAACCAGAAAAAGTACAAAAAATGAGATATAGCATTAACATGAAGTGAAGTTTTTCAACTATATCGTTGCGTAACCTTTTTATTAAACCCATCACAATTTTTGGTATTATAACATCCCCGCTCTTAGCAATGTTGGTGTGAAAGTGATTTTATGAAAAGCTACAAACATAATTTTATCCGACAAGGTGTTTATTAATAATAACCTTACCACGCAAATCAACCACACACAAACGCGCACACAAAAGCACACACCCCCACACATACCAACACACAAACAAACACACACACATCCGTTGAAACAGTTTTATACATTTTCTGTTTCTTCTCTGTATTCCTCATTACCTTGTTGGCATTTAAATATCGCTTAATGGAATTTGTCTATATTCGGATATTTTGTTTGTGGCTTCCAACGCGTTCACTTAGACTGTTTCCTGTTTGACCAACGTATTCTTCCTTACAGTGTGCAAGTAATTGAAATTTTCCCTGGATGAACACACACCACATCTTTTATCACCACATATTTTTACACTGAAGGAATTTTCATTCGTATTGAATCTTGTTGTTGTTAAATGATGTAAAAGATTCTTTGGTTGTCTTCTGCTATATATTATTGATTCATCTTTAATAAGAGTTTTAAAATCTTCACTTTGATGTAAGATTGGAATGTTACTCTTAATGTATCTCAAAAAAAGTTAGGTAGTGCGGGATCGTGTGTTGTTAGAAAAGGGATGCAGTAGGACTTCTTTTCTTTTGGTTTTTTAGTTCCTTTATTGACAACGCGTTTGCATGTTTAATTCCATCTTCAATAAGTTTAAGCGAGTAATTATTATTTTGAAGGAATGATTTTAGTTCTGCCAATATTTTTGTGCGTAGACTATTATCTAATACAAGTGCACATATTCGTCTAGTCATAGTGTATAGGATGTTCCGTTTCGTGTGCGAAGAATGATTTGAAATTAAGCTAATGATGTTTCAGTCTTCTTATAAAAATATCCATTATAACTTTATTTTGATCGATTTCGATTAGAATTTCCAAGAACGGGAGCTGTATATAATTCGTATCTTTTGTAAATGTTACAGATGGGTTGATTACAAACAGAGATTTTTTTAAACGTGATTGTAAGAGTCTTATATCCAAGACAGATATTCTCAGACAATTTAATGTAATGTAATGCCTGCTTCCTTCCAGGGGACACATAGCGAAACAAGAGTTTGAAATTCTGTTTTCCTTTTTGAATTGGATATTACTATCCACAATAAATTGTGGTCATATCAGATAGAGGACTAGCATGTTAAAGTCTATTAAGATTTTCTACAAGAAGTAAGGGTTTAGTGAGTAATTTTGGACTCTCTACCAGGTCTACTTCGATTCCGTTTTGTAATTGACAAGGGTAGCAGAATACGGCAAGGTTAGTCTTACCCTTAACTTTTACGACTACCAGTGGAAAATACCAGTAGAAACTCTAGATGTATAGGCGGTTGTCGGATCAAGGTTATCATCGCTGAAAAGGCTTTGATTGTTTCTGGGTCTACTATCAGTTAAAAACAGTAATGTTGCGACTAAATCCTATTCAAGTTCGGTATCTTCAGGGCTTGAATATTGCATTTGATTTGATTGAGTTGAGCTTAACGCTGCTTGTGATCGTAAATCTTCACGCATGACATATTTATGGTGTTTGAGTGGTTGTTTGAAGTAGTTGTGACACAGGCAGAAAGAGCCAACGTTGGTCTGCTTGCTCAACATCAGATTGCGTCGATGCGCGTGACTTTGCAAGAATATGGCACATCATTCTAGGAACACATCGATGCCACTCTGCATCCTAAGTTTGCGTTGTGTCCCTCAATCCCGATTAGATATCAAAGATTTAATATATTAACGCATTGACTTTCAAATAAATTAACAACCCTATGTAAAAACAGACTAATCTAAAATATCGAATGTGCATGCCTTAAAAATGTCGTTTTACCCCATACTGACTCAATTCAAAACGCTTTGTACCTGGAAATGGTGGATTTATCTGGTTAGTAATTGTTCTTTATTTGTTTAAGTGTTTAAGCTACTTCTTGTTCTAATATTTTGTCAGTGAACGAACTATCTGAATCAGTAAACAACAATAGGGTTGGATGCTAAATCCTATTCAAGTTCGGTATCTTCAGGGCTTGAATATCGCATTTGATTTGATTGAGTTGAGCTTAACGCTGCTTGTGATCGTAAATCTTCACGCATGACATATTTATGGTGTTTGAGTGGCTGTTTGAAGTAGTTGTGACACATGCAGAAAGAGCCAACGTTGGTCTGCTTGCTCAACATCAGATTGCGTCGATGCGCGTGACTTTGCGAGAATATGGCACATCATCATTCTAGGAACACATCGATGCCACCCTGTCTCCTAAGTTTGCTTTGTGTCCCTCAATCCCGATAAGATATCAAAGATTTAATTTATTAACGCATTGACTTTCAAATAAATTAAAAACCCTATATAAAAACAGACTAATCTAAAATATCGAATGTGCATGCCTTAAATATGTCGTTTTACCACATACTGACTCAATTCAAAACGCTTTGTAGCTGGAAATGGTGGATTTATCTGATTAGTAATTGTTCTTTATTTGTTTAAGTGTTTAAGTTACTTCTTGTTCTAATATCTCGTCAGTGGACGAACTATCTGAATCAGGAAACAGATAGGGTTGGATGTTAGTAATTTAATAGTCAAGTGATTAGACCCTTCAGAAGAAACAAGCAGTATTGGAATTAGAAACGATGATTTGGCTGTTTTTGATCGTTGGTCTAATGAGAAGGATGTTCCGGGAACAAGTTCTAGTAAAACACATAAAATGAGCTGTAGTAAGCGCTTTGTTTCAAATTAAGATTCCTAAAGTTGTAGTTTTAATACAAGTTCTACTTCTACATCTACTTTTAGCTCAATTAGTTCAAGCTCTATTTCATATTCCTATTTTTTTATACAGAAGCTATAATATACCCTTTAAACCCGCTTTGAAAAGCACAAAGGTCATTAGTATGAATGTTTGAAACAATTATCAAAATGGCATCAAAAAGAGGGTACGAAGAGAGATAACGACAAAAAGGCTCATTATTTAATAAATAATTCAGCAAAATAAAACACAGTATGGATCGAGAAAGTCGCCAGGATTCCTACGGATAAATCCCTTTGTCGAAACGTTTAAAAATGGAAACAGCGCGTTGTATATAAGATATAAACAGCTACTTTTATTCTGTAAGGGACAACGTGAATTGATTGTGCAGCTAGTCAGTATGTACCTTTAATTGATGGCTCCAAGCGCTAATGTAATATTCTGAATATTCATGACTTGTTCATTTGACAGCAGATTGATTTACTATTTACTAATTATTTAAAACAAAATCACATCAATTTTGTTTCGTATTACCAGCACATACAACACCATTAGTGTGTTAATTTTAAATGGTGGCAAATGGAGGAAACTTCTACACTGGTTCACTTGCATTTTTGCCACTCGGTACAATAAATATTTGATCAATCAGAAAAACAGACAAAGGCAATGCTTGTAAACGTAAAACAGCACAAAGAGGGTATAAACCGAAAATCTGTTATACGTTATTAAGAGAAGTTATATTCTTAGTTTTATTTAATAAATATTACCTTTTGTTAAATGTGCCAATTCAAATT
This sequence comes from Limnoperna fortunei, assembly GCA_944474755.1. Lineage (NCBI taxonomy): Eukaryota > Metazoa > Mollusca > Bivalvia > Mytilida > Modiolidae > Limnoperna > Limnoperna fortunei. Next base: position 31,508,283 of record OX104112.1, on the reverse strand, counting down.
CCTCGTTATCTACAAAATCCAATATTAGAAAGAATAACTAAATCAGAACAAGAGAATCCAACTTAACTGGCGTATGATAGCTGCCAGTAGATCTGCCAATGGACACATGCACAATACTGATTAAATTATCAGGATAGTGTGTAGCAAGCATTACATATATAGAAACTAGCATGAATGTTACTAAAACCAACTTAAATAATAGTGTAGCTTCTGTACTCTTTTTCATTATAACGTGGTCTCGGTGACGAAGTGGATATGGTAGTGAGTTATTTATTCGTGGCCTTTCAGCCTTAAATCTGCTGGTTTGTGTCTCACTGCGGAAGGAGTTTGCTTGATTCCAAACTTAATTTACAAGGATTACCGGTTTACTGTCGGACATTTTACCGGGTACTTAGGCTTCGTCTTCCAGTAAAAACTGGATGCAATTGTATAGCTGAAAAATTGCCGAGAGTGCCATGAAATCCGTTATACATTGATCATAAGATTAGCTATACTAAAAATCATTTTTTGCTTGCATTTTTTTTATTATTCCTCCGTTGTCTTTTTATTACGAACATCAAGTAGCAAAATATTAGGTAGGATAACCGGTCCATGTTATATTCTATGCGTATCTTGTTTTCTTATTAACATAGTAAGTCAGCCATTTTTGTTTCTACATGGAGCCTGAGTTGTTCGTCTGCTTTTGTTACGTTCAATTGTATGCAGACAAACCGCAAGACTTTTATCGCATTAACTGCAGACGACATTACCTGACGGAATTCGAATAAACAGCAATCGATTGCTTCTATAAAATGTCGTCAAGGATATCCAGGTTTATATCTACCGTACACTTCCATTCTAATTATACCTCACGCAAACTTGTTTGGGGGGTTTATAGGAATCACCCTGTCTGTCTGCCCGTCTGTTTGTCCGTCTGTCGACATCCCTTGTAAGCGCTTCTCCTCCTAAACCGCTTGACAGATTTTGATGAAACTTTACATGAAGGAAGTACATCATATGTAAATGTGCATGAAGAATTTTGGTCGCTGTCAGATATTATTCATAGGAAATAATTGGACTTAGACTTCTAAAATATAGTATTAAGTGCGAGACCTCGTAAGGGCAACTCCTCCTAAACCGTTCGACAGATTTTGATGAAACTAGCGCACGAAGGAAGTACATCAGATGTAGATATGCATGAAGAGTTTTTGTCGCTGTCGGATATTATTCAGGGGAGATACCTGGACTTGAAGCGAAGCGGGGTATCTCTTTGTGAGGGTGCTCACAGTCCACACTTGATAAAGTCAAATTTTACAATGTAAAATCGCCCAATGAAAATGAAAAAAACCCTACACATTTCAAAACGTTGAAAATCTCGAGGAAATAATTGTTGATTTCAAAATGTACATTTCTTGATCTACAAAAGGAGCATAAGCTGGACCATATGCGGTAAGCTGCTTTTATTTGTCACGCAAAAAACCCTCACCAAAATACGTTCACTTGTAGTATAGTAAGTTTCGTTCTATATTAATAATAATTACCTTGTGTTAACACTTTATTGTAGTATCCTAAAAAACAAATTTAAGACAGGATGAGTAAATCAAACCATTAAATGTATAGTTCTTAACGATTATATTTGTTAGAAGTATAACAAATGAAATTGAAAATTGCCAATCATAATTTGTTCGAGATTTAAAACGTACGTAACGTATCTGCCGTTTGCTAATGCTCAATATAGTCAATCGATATGGTCGGTTTTCTTGCTACTTTCATAGTTAACTAAAAAACATCTAATTAAAGTGCTTATTCACACTTTAAACTTTTCTCTGTCTAAACAATAGCTGCTCCTTTTATCTAATGCCACTTGATCAAATAAAACGTTTAAGTTTCTAGTTTGAATAACAGCACTTCTTTAGTTAGCATCACAGTACGACTGATGACACGAAATGAATGTTACTGATAAAATACATAATAGAATTTTGAAACGAGGTTTTTTAAAGATATTTTGGACCAAGAGACAAATTTCTGCTTTTATCCTACAAAAAATTGAAGGCTCTTTTCCGTAATTTAAGCTAACTATACGCTTAAGATAATATTTTATTCATAATAAATACCGATAAAATTCATTATATTTGTGTGAATTGAGCAAGGTAATGGTATGGCACTTTTACTATCAACCGGTATACTTGTGTTTGGCATTTTATGGGTGACAAAGATAAGAATAATATTTTTGAGAGGTAGATGTTTATAAAAGTCCTTTTCAAAACAAATAATAACGTAACATTTAAATTTTTTACGTCACAGATAGTGTAACGTCAATCACAAAATTCTTTTCAACTATTAGATAGACTCGTTTTTGAATTTAACAATATGTTTGTCAATTACTAAAACTATCAAAACATTATGACTTAAATGAGATTCCATATTTACTGACAAGGAAGTCATGGAAATTTTCACGCATTCCAACATAATAACCACACAAATAGAGTTTAAATACAGCACATACATACTGTGGAATCAAAAAAATCGATTTTGCTATTTAAATATTCTTTGTTGGCATCATAACACTTTAGTTTTTAACTACAGTTAAGAAGCATAAGTCTCGATATGTATTAAAAGGTCTCTATAATCTTATGTTTTACAAAAGCAAAAGATAAGGTACATGTAGCAGCAGACTTGTTAAACATATCACTGAATTGTTCAAATCTTTTGGAAGCACGTTCAGACACATATCTATTACACCATTGCAATTGCAGTCAAGGATTCATCACAATTCATTAAGGCCTTAAAAAGATGTGCTATATACGAGTAATAAATTTGGTCTGGATGAAATATTTAAACATTTTTACACTCATAATTGTGATAAAGAACCAGAAAAAGTACAAAAATAAGATAGAGCATTAACATGAAGATGTGTTTTTCAACTATATCGTGGTGTAACTTTTTTATTAAACCCACCAACATTTTTGGAACTATTACATCCCCGCTCTTAGCAATGTTGGTGTGGAAGTGAATTTTATGGAAAGCTACAATCGGAATTTTATCAGACAAGGTGTTTATTAATAATAACCTTACCACGCAACTGAAACACACACACACGCGCACTCTCACAAAAGCACACCCCCACACACACCTCACATCCATTGAAACAGTTTTATACATTTTCTGTTTCTTCTCTGTATTCCTCATTATCTTGTTGGCATTTAAAATTCGCGTAAGGGAATTTGTCTATATTCCGGTCGTCGGATTTTTTGTTTGTTGATCCCAACGCGTTCCCTTAGACTGTTTCCTGTTTGACCAACGTATTCTTTCTTACAGTGTGCATTACGATACAGTAAATGAGATTCTCTGATTTGCATGTCATATTGGCTTTAATTTTAAAGGTCTTTCCGTTTGTTGAATTTTATTTCGGAATCAGTTTGTAATTTTCCCTGGATGAACACACACTACATCTTTTATTACCACATATTTTTACACTGAAGGAATTTTCATTCGTATTGAATCTTGTTGTTGTTAAATGATGTAAAAGGTTCTTTGCTTGTCTTCTGCTATATATTATTGATTCATCTTTAATAAGAGTTTTAAAATCTTCACTTTGATGTAAGATTGGACTGTTACTTTTAATATATCTCAAAAAGTTAGGTAGTGCGGGAACGTGTGTTGTTAGAAAAAGGATGCGGTATGACTTCTTTTCTTTTGGTTTTCTCAGTTTCTTTTTTGACAACGCGTTTGCATGTTTAATTCCATCTTCAATAAGTTTAAGCGAGTAATTATGATTTTGAAGGAATGATTTTAGTTCTGCCAATATTTTTGTGCGTAGACTATTATCCAATACAATTGCACCTATTCGTCTAGTCATAGTGTATAGGATGTTCCGTTTCGTGTGCGAAGAATGATTTGAAATTAAGCTAATGATGTTTCAGTCTTCTTATAAAAATATCCGTTATAACTTTATTTTGATCAATTTTGATTAGAATTTCCAAGAACGAGAGTTGTATATAATTCCTCTTTTTCGTAAATGTTATAGATAGGTGTAGTGTGTTTAAAATTTCATTTAAAGTTTCTAATTCCAGTTTATAACGGATATAATAAAGGCCTAAAGAAAGCTACAAACCGGTAAACTTATTAAGTATCGGATCGACAAACATGACTTTTATAACTTGACGTTATTTATTTATATTGACACTCAATGATTCGGTGACAAAAACACCGTCATTTGTATCGTTGCACAATCTTATAGACTTAGTACAGGTAGTTCTAAATATTATATAAAGGGTCTAAAGAAAGTTACGAACCAGTAAACTTATTAAGTATCGGATGGACAAACATGACTTTTATGACTTGACGTTATTTATTTATATTGACACTCAATGACTCGGTGACAAAAACACCGTCATTTGTATCGTTGCAAAATCTTCTAGACTTAGTACAGGTAGTTCAAAATATTATATAAAGGTTCTAAAGAAAGTTACGAACCAGTAAACTTATTAAGTATCGATCGACAAACATGACGATACAGCTTAAACAAAAAAATAATATACAAGTCTAGAAGATTATGCAACAATACAGAAGACGTTTTTTTCAACATTTTAGACACAAACTGACAAATGAATGGCCTTAGACATTGAGTGTCAATATAGAAATAACGTAAACAGGTCATAAAATATTGATCTTGAAATTTCTCACTTTAACTGATGATTTATGCGAAAATCGAGTCTAAAACAAACACAAGTTTACTAAGCAATTAACAATAAATAAATAAATAACATGGAAATCCTGCATGCATTTCATTTCAAGAGTTGTAACTATACCACTGAGCATTTAAAACCACACCAGTACACAGTGCATTTGTTGAACCAACCTTGCTTTCTTTGTATCAAAGAAATATTAATCCGAGTTTGAAAAATGCAGCCAAACTAAATGATTATTTGACTAATCTTGCTCATGACTGGGTTTTCAAACCTCTTTATACAAGCAATTTTAAAAAGAAGCTAAATAAAATTCAACATTTTAGCTGAGATGTAAAAAATAGGTTTTCCATAGGATATAATCTTTGACATTCTTTGACGTAGGGGTACTAATATTTTATCCGCAACAGCGGGTTTTCAAACCTCTTTATACAAGCAATTTTAAAAAGAAGCTAAATAAAATTCAACATTTTAGCTGAGATGTAAAAAATTGGTTTTCCATAGGATATAATCTTTGACATTCTTTGACGTAGGGGTACTAATATTTTATCCGCAACAGCTCAAACCATTTAATAAATGGAGTTGTTTTCAAATGAAGGTAATAACAAAATACCGAACACCGATGAAACTGTCAAAAAACCAATCCTCAAATCAAAGTCCGAGAAACCGGCATACTCCATAACCAACAACCACACTTAAAGTAACTACATCAATGGTTCTGACTTGGAACAGGCATCTAAGGCATTTAGAAGAAAAAGTGGGTTAAACCAGGTTTCATAAGCATGCCAAACCTGTAGAATGTGAGTTGGTTACTGTAAACTAATAAATTTCACGTGATATAAGCTTTCGCGGGGATATTTCAATCGCGAAAGTTTTTATTCGTGAACAGATCTGTGGACGATGAAGAATGAGGAATGACACTTGCCAGCGTCATGTAAAATACCAAATTTGTGTGAAAACCTTACTTTGGGACACTAAATTATGTTTTCACGTAATGACAACATACGGCTCACAAAATTTTGTCATCTTTTATTGATATTTATTTTTTATCTTTTAGATCGTTACTGCCACCTGTTTATCACTTAATTAATTATTTGATAAAATTTTAATTCTGTCAGGCGCCAAAAGATCAAACAGATTATTATTCATTATGAAAACAACAAATCCACGGGTAATTAACAACCATGTACACCTATAGGCATGACAGGGGCATAAAAGTAAAACGGTTCTTAAAATTGTTGACTTCAAAATTATTATATTCAATACGTGCATGTAATGAGTCGGTTATGCAAACACAAGTTTGATCATTTGTTATTTCCGTTTTTCATAAATTAAATATATTTAGTAAACGCAACCAAAATAAATGTGCTTTAGTTGTTTTAAGTGAATCAGTCAACTATAAAAACGATCGACAAAAAACTGAAGACAACAGGAAAATAACTCATAAATGTTTTGTGTGCCCATTTCCTATAAAATGATTAGTAGATCAACGAATATTTAGTTTCAATGATGTCAATTTCGCGGAAGTTTGTATCGCGAATCAGTCCATTGAATAAAAACCGCGACAGTTTGCGTGTGCGAATTAAAATTGATTTACAGTAGTTGATTAAAATGGATGGTATCAGATGCCACTAATCACTAATCACATTTATTGTACACTGAATTCAAAAATTGGGAAAACTATCTGCAACCATATTTTCAAACGAGATATTTTTCGACAAGGAAGTTTTATCTAAATTAAAACTTATTAAAATTAACATATATGTGATAAACATAATAGTAATATCGCTTAGCATAAGAACATTGTTAAAACAATTGTTTAATGACGCAGAAACTGCTGTTTCACATTTGTGGAATAAACAATTTTAAATCCTTTGTATGTGTGTATGGTTATAAATAATTGCCTCATTTTAAATAATTTGTTTTTAGTATAAGTACATTTAACATTTATAACACTTACTTTTTCTTCTTTTCATTGTTCGTCTCCTTATACAGAAAACAAACAATCCAACAGCTCCAATAACTCCAAGAGCGGGAATTCCAACGCAAAGTAGAACACTGCAATATTTCCAGAACAATAGTAATTTGATATGTATAGTGTTTGTCATCAATATGCCCAATTAAATATTAGTGTGTTAATATAAGTACAATTACATGTAGAACTATCCTTTAGTTTAGAAAATAACTTCTATTAATTCATAAGTGATATTTGTGTTAACATGCATAATTTATTATTGGCAAAAAAATTGTGAAACTGTCTAAGAAAGAAATAATCGATGGTAAAATAAGCTCATTATTTGAACAGAAAACTATAGTAGTCCCTTTTTAACAGTTTTAAGTATCATTAGCTTCAGTGCAATACAAGTCCCAACTAATACTTGTAAGTCTTAATCAGTACCATAAAAATCTTGACTGACAAGCTTTGTAGTCTCAAAATTAGGTTGCCTCGTTATTCTAATCAAGAACGTTCTTACTGGCGCTTATCTTTCTAAGATGTTGTTCATGTCACTTTTGCTTAACACGTTAGTTTGATTAATGAAATAAAATGTCTAGAAAAAAATAACGTTAAATGAGTAACCATTCTACAATTTTACTGTTATATTGCTTAAAAATGTCCCACAAAACAAATATTTACTAACATATAAAAGTGGATTTCACCTTCCACTCCGGTATTTTCAACCGTTGCTGTTACCATTGCAACTGAAATGCATAAATACAATCACAATATCAACAAATTTTAAAAATCCTCAAGGAAACAAGAAACCTTTTGTTGTTACAAAATGCATATTTACACACAATAAACATATAGGAAATATATTAAAGTAAGTTCCTGTTACTTGTCGTCCCGTAACAGAAGAAGATTTTTTTACATACAACATTGTTAACGATCTCATACCAAGTTGATGTTTTAGTATTAGAATCAACGATTTGAATAGCAAATAGTCTTTGGAAAAATAACCTTCCTTGTTATAATGTAAATTTTTGTGTTTTAAGCTAACGAATATGTGGAGAGGGACTTAAACATTTGTTTATGTTATAGTACTAATTTGGTGACTGGATTATTGGTCAACTGCAATTGAAATCAACTCGTCTTCGAGATATGGAAAGACATACATTTCATACGTAGTTTAAAGCCACACTTCAAAGGCACCATTTTAAGTCTTAAAGAATCATTATATAAACACAACTCATTTATTTAATTTTTGTATATAAACGCAAAATTTGCACGTTTCGTTAAAAATTTTATTCTTAATTGCATCGATACAACACTTTGAAGTTTTATGTCTAGTCAAGGATGGGGAACGTGCTTTGAAGATACAAAAAACATAGGTGAACAATAATGAAAGGATAGCAATGCATGTTCTTCCTTCGTAGGTAGTATTTCTTACATTTCTTAACATTTCTATTTCTTGACTCATTTAACCGATTAGCATTACCCGAAAGTCAAGAAATTAGAACACAAACAAACAAAAAATCAACAAGGACAAAAAATATTAACGTAAAAAAATGCATAAAATCATACGTAAAAGTTTGTTGCGACATAAGGCTTTCTTTAATTTAAATAGTTTGAATGAAAAAGCTTTAGTATGTGAAATGCTTGTGTTGTTAAGTTTAATATTTAACGTGTTATATTTTTCTTCACACTCGCTCGGTTGAGTAATCTAATTTTGAATTATAGTCTCCAATTGTGACATCCCAACATTAACACTCTGTGCTGGCATAAAGTATTAATGATCCATTCATTGATATATTCATTACGTAGAGGGTTTTTCTTGAAAAAGTGATAATGTTTACAGTTTTGCTATTACACGGTCTAGTTGGCATTATCCAGATTTAGCACTTTATTTTTGATATATATCGCCACCGAGTTTCGATCTAGAAAACTTCATAACTTTTTAAACTGTAGTCTTTGATGACTTTCAGCTGTCATTCATTTATTGTTTTTTTTAAATGTTGCTTTCAGCAATTTTTCAGCTACACCATGGTGTCCAGTTTTATTGGGAAAGTAGCCGAAGTACCCGGGGTAAATCCATGAACTTCGGTAGGAAAACTGGCAATTCTTGTCAATTAAGATTTGATTCGAGAGCAGCGTGTCCGAAGTGAGACTAGAATTCGCAATCTCAGTGTTGACGGACCACGTGATCTATAGTAGACAAACTACTTTAACCACTCGGCCACCGCGGCCCCGACATTCAAATAAGTTTTTGATATACTTATTTGATCTTACGTATAAAAACTTACTGTACCTGATGTAATACTGTTTTTGAGGCTTTGTTGTGTTGAAACATCATCTCTAAAGGTTGAATCGGACGATTCTACAAAAATCACAAAATATATTGTATATGAAACTTTTCTGATATCTATACGGTTTACCTTGCAATTTGAAAAGGACACAGATGATATTATCATGAGTTGTTCAAAATACTGACTATGTATTTAAGTGGAGTTCATAGCCTGTGGGTACTGACAATAATGCAAAATTGCATTAGTTACTCCAAAATGTCCTCAAAGGTATACTTATTTTGACGTAAAATTAGCTACAACGCAGTTATATAGGATGCAACAACCTCGACAGCTCATTAATTAAAATGTCCTTTACATATTTTGTCGATCAGATTGGACTAGAAAAAGGTGAACTGGGACATTGGAGCTATGTTGGAAACTTTGTCTTTACAAACAGCCTGTGTGTGTTATTTCGCGTCGTAAAAATATTACTTTGCAACCTATGAAGAAGTCTTAAGTCATTGTGCTTGCAACTTATGTCGTTTCTCAAAAACAGGTCTAAGTAGGTCTTAGGAAAAAAATTGCAAGGAAACTGACCGAACAACAAGTGCCGAAACTAAATGGATAATTGGCAATCCCGATTTAAACAAATGCATAAAACAAAAAAACAAACAAAAAAAAAAACAAAAAAAAAAAACAAAAAACAAGAAAACAAAAAAAAAAAAAAAAAAAAACAAAAAAAGAAAAAAACCAAAACCAGAAACACAATCACCAATTACCAGTTATTTATATCATTCATTCTGTTGTTTATGAAAAACAGCGTGTAATAAGATCTTGAAGCCTGATTTAAACTGCACATTGGGTTGGCCGCTTAGAGTGTTGACATATCAGAGATCTAGACCTTAAGATCTCTATGAGGTCTTTAGAATTATTTACTGTTCACATTTCATTTATCCCACTCCTGGTGTAGCAAATATGACTGTATTTTGGAAGCCCGTTTATTGATGTTAAAATAGTTGTCTTGGCAGGAGTTTGTTAAAGGTTCTTTGGTACATTAAGACGATCCTGCTATTTAACGCTGTTTGTATGGATTTCGTGAAGTTTTTGGTATCCAATACAGTTAGGGGATGACACAATCTTTGACTTTCGTAAGGGGACCAAAGGATGCCAACATCGATTTTTGATTCTCAAGAATCTACCCTCTGAAAGCGTAGTGGATGTGTAAGTAGGATTTCCAAATAAACTCTGTTATTAAATATAATTTATTTATTACATTATATAATGCTTCTTCTGATAAAAATAAAGTTGTTACGGGCCTTATCTTTCAGAACAACAACGTATTTGTCATGCTTGTCGGACGAAGTTTTAGAAGCATCAAGATTTCCGAAAATGCTTTAGTACTTATAGACCTTCTTTGAATCAATGACATCCAGGCTTTTACTCATTCACACAAGGTATCAGCCTCCTGTCGGTCTTAATTTGCCCATTTCCTGGCATATTCTTCTATTTAATTTGTCAATCATTTAAATTTGCAAATCAAGTTGATAGATTAAGGATCACGGCATTTCGTTCCTTATGACAAAATTACGGAGGCTTTTATTGTCCACAATGTTTAGATCTCCAGTTATCACGTGACCTGAAGGACTGTATATGAGTTCGCAATGGCGTCAAGATAAGTCAGGAGGTTTAGCCTTAAATCCATTGATCAAAAGATACTGCAATACACGTGTGTAATTGAAGATTCTGGGTGCAATAAAGGTAGAATAAGTATAAGATATAATCGGAATTGATTTGTTTTTAAATATAGTGGAATTTTGGAGTAACATACAATATCTACTCTTAAAAAAGATTGATTGATTGATTAATGGTGTTTAACGCCCGAGCAGCAATATTTCAGCTATATTCAGGCGATGAACATGAAATGGATGATAAAATGAACATGAAATGATGAATGAAAATGGGATGGGACACAAGGAAAAATAGGGGTAACGGATTTTAGATTGCCACTGGCAAATGGGATGATGGATAGGGTCGGGCAATTTAGCCTCCTGTAGCGGGATCGAAATCCCTACTCATAGCGAATACTACAGCAGCGTTCTTTAACGTGCGAGGAACGTGGCATTTTTCCCAACACGGTGCACTAATATGGTTTGCGGTCAGGTTTTCCGTATTATGGTCTGACAACCCCAGCTTGCCAGGGGTACCCCATTCAACCACCTGGGGCACACATCCCAGTCGGTCTTTAGGCAAACCGACCTGACACGCCGGTTAGGGTACTGGGCGCTATTTAGTCGACTTTTACGACAAGCTAGCGCGACTGCGGTCTATTCTTTTAGCCACCCGGATCCCGCACGGGGTCTTTAAAAAAAAAAAAAAAAAAAAAAAAGAAACGCATAGTCTGTTTTACATACTTTAATAAGCGACATTTAAAAAGTTTACAATTGCACTAATAATATACACTTAAAATGTTTGTTGCATACAAAGTAACAGTCATTGCCTGTAAAAATCACAAATCGCAGTTGGTTAATCACAGTTCAAAGTAACTTCCTGTCAACTGCAAGTTAGTAACGTGTGTGATCACCTCGAGCAGGCAACAATGCTCTGCATCTTCTCTGCATGGACTAAAAAAATTCGTCTTGCAATATCTGTCGAAATTGATCTAGGGTCTGCGTTGGTGGTTGGTACTAGCGCAAACCTTTGTCCAGTTTGTCCCATATATGTTCTATCGGATTCAAATCCTGCAATTTTGAAGGCCATGACAATACATTAATGTTATTCCGCGAAAGAAAGTGTCTGGTTAGTTGAGCTTTGTGCGGCCTAGCATTGTCCTGCTGGAATATAGTCCCTATGGTGGTCGATAATTGGAAGATGTGGTTGAAGTAAGTCGTCTCTGTACCACTGAGCCGTTAATTTGTGTTGTACGTACACGAGCTCCAAATTTTTGTCATCTGATATCGCCGCCCACATCATTACGTTACCTCCGTCAAATGTATCCACTTACTAAACACACGAATGCGCGAATCGTTCATTTTGTCGGCGGTAAACACGTGTTGTACCATAACGATTCTGTAGCAGTTACTAGACCCTCAACCTGTTCCACCATCTGACTCTCTCCGGTCGATGTAACGCCGTCCAAGCTGCTCCAAAATACGACCTCCATGTTGTTAGAGCCGTGTCATTGAGACTAATTGTTCACCAGAAGTGAAATTGAATCACTTGTAGAAAGAAAAAATAGCAATGAAACCGACCGAACACCAAATACTAAAAGTCAAGGGACAATTACTAAGATTGCTAGCAAGGACGCCGACCGAACAACAGGAGTCGAAAGTCAAGGAACAATGGGAGTTGCTTGAATGATTACTGAAGGTAACCAAAGAATTACAGCCCTGTTGGCTTTCCCTGAGCTGACACTGTTAAATTACATGCTTCCAGCGAACGACACATGGATCGATATCAAAGTAATTTTTGAACATAAGGTACCTCAATATAAAGTTATTGAAGTCACATTCAAGATCAGTCAAACGTCTTAATAAAAGAGTATTGTTTCTTTTCATAGATGCAAGTGGTTCTTCATTTAAGAATATTCTACGTCGTAAGAGTAAATAAAAAATCACCACAAATACCAATGTTAATTAACAAGAATTAACAAGAAATATTGATCGATAAGCATAAGGCTACCTAAAAAAAGGTAGTGCAATCACATTCAAGGTTAGTCATACTAGAGTATGGGTGTGTGAAGTTACACTTTCAAGGTTGTAACAAGTCATATTTATGATAAATTACAGTGAACTGCGTGTGATATTTTTTTAAGATCGATATTTTTTTTAACTTAAAAGGAATGAACGAAATCATATGTGTTATGTTTCAATAGTGTCCTAATTAATAATTGATCCGTAACTTTTTATGTTTCGTGGGATATCATTCTATAAAGAAACAATGTTTGAAGTTGAATAATTAACTGCTAAAGTCTTACAGTGTTTATAGCGTAACACTACCAAACGTTTTGTTTTATTAATAGACAGGTTGAGATTCGGAACTTGTACCGGTACCGGTACGTGTAACGTGTAATTTTTCCTTCTACGTCATCAGGATTGGTGTGTCACGTGATTATGTGAGACGTACAAGTTTTTCACAAACTTCTAGAAAGCTGTTTACAAGTAGGTCTAGCGCGTGTAGTTTTCTTTCCATAAAGCAGCTTTCTTTATTAATGTTGAGTGATATTTTGATTAAGTTAAGGATATGCTGCATCATTTTTTAAAACTTTTATTTGTTAGGTCTTTGTAAAACCCGACGAAATGTATTGTCTTACCCTTTGAAAAAAGTAGAAAAGTAAAAATGGCTACATTTTTTTTCAGATTTTGGGGCTGATATAAAAATCATAATATATGCGTGATAGAAACGACTGACGAATCTAGTTAAGTAAATTTTGGTTAGTTTTTACTTTTGATTTTAATTTTGGCGTCTTATATACACGTACAAGTACAAGTGAAAAAAATCTCAACACAAATAACTACAAGTAAACCCGCGAAAGTGTACGTGTAACTACGCGTACCTATACAAGTACAAGTTTCTGATCTCAACCTCTCTAATAATTAAATAAATAATTCAACGAATAGGAAATAAAGAATTGAATAGTCTATTTATTGACTTTGAGATCATTTCATCTTGAGTTATGTTATGAATTATTAAATGCGACATCTTGTTACTAACAAGATATGCCCATAAAATATTGCAGTTTTTGTAAAATTATATTATAGTTTCGAATTTGCATGATGAAACTGTAGATGAGAAACATTAGTCATTTGCGTATGATTCAATGATTGTAGAGATCGAAGCTTTGTCTTTTTGGATACATATAGTCAGATTATGAAAGTTAATTAGATCACAATTATAAAAAGTTCACACATGACACAAAATGTGCCTACTGCTACCTTTAATTGCGAAGTAAATGATATCCATTTTCATTATTGCAAAAATGCCTTAACTGAAACAATAAAAAAATCCACTCCAAAATTAATAAAAAAAATTGACATTTTTATTGAAAAATTTGCGATGCTGATAATATGATTAAAACATTTCCGATATTTCGATGACTTCTAAAATACTGTTTCATAATAAAGCAGATTGATGTTTAAACCTTTTCATTCTTGTTATTTGCTGTTATCCTCTCGATTAAATGTTTGCTAGAGTGTGAAAAAAATCATTTGAAGTGTTATAGGACAATTGTAAAGATCAAAATTCGGCGCATCAAATTAGGTAAAATTAGAATAGATTACCTCTTTGACTCGTTTTTGCCTACATTAGAGGAATATATAGGCTTAATTGCATTCTAGAAATAACAGAGAAAATGTGGATTAAGCTTACTCAGTATAACCCCGATTTTCACGTCATTGAATTGACTATAAAAGTCATTAAACAGGAAGTAGATATGCGACAGACCTGAAGTTTCAAGTGGTTGTGATAGGTAGTTGCTGAGAAAACTGTTACGAAAGTTATGTTGGGGAAGGAAGAACGGAAATACAGACGGACGGACATATGGACACGGGTAAACCAGTATACCCCCTCTTCTTCGAAGCGGTTATAAAAACTCTGTATAGCCTACATGTAATTGTAAATGTCTTATTTTACTTTATCTGCCACTTTTGAAATCTAAAAAACTGATCTTATCCCTCTTGCTAATGTTCATACATCTATACATGGAGTGTACATGTGCAGTACCACCAAAATTGGTGTTAAATCTTAAGGCAGTATCTCATTATTACTAATAAAACAAGCACATACACTCTGTCAGGCTGCCGAATTTAATTCATATACTTACATGTATATGTATTGAATTTAAACATTTAAACATATAAAAAATAACCTTACCTTTGCTTCATGCATAGTTAGAGAGCAATTATTTGAAGTTGATGGGGTCTAGAGTTATATATTTATGTCACACTGGGGCTCAAATAATTAAATTTTTTCTTAATCTTTCTCCAAAGCGTCATTTTGCCTTTGTACAAGGGTGGGAATAAGCCTTAGCATGATATAAAATCTTACAAGGCGATATAACTAATTCCGTGCGTTTGTAAGGTTTTTGAGAAACTATTAAACCCTAGGTTAGATGGCCTACTTTTGAATTTTCCCAATCAACAGCAGATGGCATATAAGCGAAATATGTGTAGAATCTTCGTCAGAAAGCAGTTCATTATTATCTCGAGAGACTCTCCAGTGTTAAGCATCGTTCGTGATGGCAGGCGTGCTTTTGACATTGTTAACCATGTAGGCCTCAAAGTAAAATAACATTTCCTTGGAATTACAGGCAATTCTAGACACTAATTGACTTTACGTATCAAAGATTAAGAAGGCGTTTACGGTGTAACAGCGCACATTTTCGGCCTTACAACATGGACAGAGGTAGTTTCTTATCTGCCAGGCTCTATTTAGTCTATAACAACGAACTTATTGACATTGTTACCTTATCAAAAAAAGGTGCTGGAAAAGTAGATCTCGTTGTCCAGTGTCCTGTTCAGGCAAATGATATAACCTTATTTTCTTGTAATGAACACTAAATGCAAATAGTTATTTACTTGTGTGCGGGCTACACCTTACACTTCATTATGGGCTAATTCCTGAGTGCAAGACCATAAAAACATGTTGGAATTCTCTATGACAACGGAACGAATAATGTTAGCTTGTAGAACAATTAGATCGTTTCCGTGACAACCATAAAACAAGGGATTCATCCGAGTGTTTTGAACCCATTAACATTTGCCAAAACAATACAGCAATTGTGCTGCTCTAAGGCTTTATATGTCTGCGAACTTGGAATAACCTATCAAAAATTGAATGGTAATTGCACGAGCGTGCATATCGGTATTTGTGCAAATGTGTCCATCTCTCTTGTCGGTTGGATCTCAATAGACAACCTAATAGACAAAACGAACTGTTATTTTTCGGGAGACTATGTTTCTTACCGTTCAGATCTCTATCGAAACAAGGGCTAATGAAACGACTTTCAGTAAGACTTAATAACTGTGCCACTTCCGAGGGTAGTCTTATATCAGACATATTATGAATATAACAGAAAAATGACATAGTGTCTCATGAAAATAACTTTATAAAAGCAGTAGTTTCCTTACAAAAACTCAATGGGAAACAATTGTCGAAACCTGTGTATCTTACTGCGAAAATCGAAACTTTTCGCACGCATGTACGACTACATAATAATTTTTTTTATAATTATGCACTACTTTACAAAACTGCACAGATCATGAACAATTGCACACAAGCACGTCAACCTATCTGAGCAATGCAAATTTGTTATCTCTATGTGCAGCCTAGTCAAAACCATCTGACAATCATTTATTATGCCAGATATGCGGTCTGTTCCATACGGCCCCAGGTATTCATATTTGAAGGTTCGTTCATAGTTAACATCTTTAAAAGACGATCTTTGGTGTAAGATCATTAACATCAGCTTATCGAATCTAGCGCCTGATACACAACATGAACGAATCTAAACATGCTTTGAACATTTTGTCATGCAATTCCAATAGATTCTTTGAACTTTCACCCGATATTTAAAAAAATATATGGCATAATATGTGTGCAATACATCTATAAACTGTGCGAAGCATATGAAATATGTTGCGTGTCTTCTTTCTGCTGGAAAGATTTGATCCAAGCCTTTATTGACTACCGTAATCAACACGGTGATTTTGTATCCACGATATGTATTATTATTATGTTTTTTCATTCTCTACTTCTTTTTATTTTTATGCTATGTTTGATACTATTTATTAACTATGAGGACAATAAAGTATATTTTAATGAACTTAACTTTTGATCAAGATTAATAAACTGCAGTTTTTATGTCCGTCGAATGGTATATATATTTTTGAAATAAAACAAGGGTCACAGAATTACATTTTTTGTCTCTTTCAAAATTACAATTTGTGATCAAACTCTTTAAACAGAAGATCCTCTATTCCCAATAATGTGTTCATTGTTTATGAATTAGTATTATGAATGTGTATTTAAACTCTAACAATATGGGTTAAAGTACATTAATTTTAGTTTCTCCACTGTTTAAAAAAAGTAAAAACAGAGTCTATACAAAAACTGATTTAATGGTTTAAAACCAATTGTTATCTCAATTTATTTATAAGTATTGTCCCAAAATCTACATCTTGAAAAACTATTAAAACTTAATTTTTGGGGAGGGGACAGAAATACAGATAGATCTGTGCAACTGCTTTGTCTATTATAGTAAGAGCTGTCGCTGTCACACTAACATTTCTAAAAAGTTATATTTCAATGTCATGGGTTAAAAACTTAGTTCTCATCTGCCATCAACTTTTATTTAGGGAGTTAAATTGTGGCTAAGAACAGTTGGGACAGTATAATGTTTTTGAAAAATTGTGTATCTTCAAATGAAACCGACAAACACTTGTGAAATCATAACTCTTGATTTACTCGCTCTTTTACTGGTATGTTAAATGTAGTTGTACATGTTCATTGTTCATTCAGTTTTTTTCGGAAATTTATGAAAAAGATATAAAAATGACACCTTACGTAACAATATTTTGTGTTCATTTCAGGGTAAATACTCCTGGATGTTTGTTTTACGGCTAGCGAGCAGTACACAATTTAAATTTCAACTGGAAAAGTATAGAGTATTGTGTAGGTGGCGGGAATGTAGGCGTTTTTAGCGGTTACAAGTAGCATACCCCTTTTCAAATGTGCAAAAGGGTCTTAATCGTGCAAGAAGCGTGGTCTTCAACACGTTACCCACTATGATCCGCTGCCAGGTTTTCCGTTTTATGACCTGAAAACCCAGCTCCCCTATCTGCCACCCGGGGACGCGCTAGGCTGCTCTGTGGGTCGAGCACTGGAAACCCTCCAATATGTAGATGCAATAACAAACATTGATTAAGATTTCAAAGAGTAGTATTCTTTTTTCAATGATTTTTGGAAAATTTATGTTTTTGAAGAAAACAAAACATCCGAAAAATGGGCATTTTTCTTCTTCACCACCAGGGATACTGATGGTTTATTTAAAGGAATGACAAAGATCTAGAATATTCTCTATGTTATAATATTATTAGAAAATATATCTCTATATAGAATATTCTAAAAAGCTGCCAGGTTTTTTCTTCAATATTAGTTTTGACATCTATTTTGAACAATTTAAGTTAACAAACAATACATCAACGGAAAAAGTTTAACATGTACGTCAGTTTTCCAAATTACTTCTCTGTAATTTTTCTAGATAGTGAATGAGTCCAGCGCGTGCGTTTTGATGATGTATAGTAAGTTCTCATTGACGGTATTACCGGCGTAAAAAATGGCTAAAAATGCAATGTTAATTCTCAGTAGACTTGTTTAAAATGACGCTATTGTCAGTGTAAACAATAATCAATAGATATATTATGCCGTTCACCTTGTAATTTATAAATACATATGATTTTACTACTATATGAACAAAGGTGTGAGTTATTTTTAAGAAATC
This sequence comes from Limnoperna fortunei, assembly GCA_944474755.1. Classification (NCBI taxonomy): domain Eukaryota; kingdom Metazoa; phylum Mollusca; class Bivalvia; order Mytilida; family Modiolidae; genus Limnoperna; species Limnoperna fortunei. The sequence goes on along the minus strand of OX104112.1, from coordinate 31,489,896 downwards.
GCGATTTTCTCTTGGACAAAATGGTGCTACTTTGACTATAAATTTGATTACCTCTACAATATATTTTGCTGGTTTCTCCGTTTTTGCAATGTATTCTTTTCGCTAAGTAGTTTTGTGTTAACAATATGTAGAAAAATTGTAGCCCTGCAGGTTGGACTTCATAAGTTTTCTGTTCAACTTGGTAAAAGGAATCGTTTTCTTTATTATGTTACGGTATTACTTGAATAACAAAAATGATATCACAATGAAAAGTTCCTGCAAAAATAGGTTAAACTTTCAGTGGGTAAGTAAGAACTATCTAGATCTTCTTTCGACAATATTTTGCCATCTCCTTTTGCACTTAAATGCATTAACAGACACATTTTCTTTGTAAAAGATATCGGAATTAAAATTGTTTCATAGTTGTATGCTACGTTTCAATACAAAACATGTTTATTTCATAAATCCCTAAAACTGAAAAGATACCTTATCTTCTTTGAGGTCCGTTTTTAAAAGTTTGTAAGAATGAAAACATGTAGTATAACAATTACAATCTAATTTTACTTACCGTTTAACATTACAAAGTACTTTGTCTGAATGACTTTATATTGTAACTGCATTTCACATGTATAGTTTCCCTGATCTATATCAGAAGTGTTCATTATTTGTAAATTATACTCTCTGAAGTCTTTGCCGTTGTCAATGACGTATCTTTCATATCCACTTAGTAATGGATTTACTTTAAATCCCTCTGATACGATTTCATTATTTCGACGCCACCTTGTTGTCATTAAGGATGAGTTTCGCTGGCATGATAAAGTTACTGTGTCCCCTCTATTGACAGATTTAATAATTTCCGTGTTCTCCACGAAACCAAAACCTACAAAATTGACACCATTTACTAATTTTGTTCATGTTAACACGTTAAAAATGCAAAAGTTAAAAAAGGTTAGTTTGCTTTAAATTTTATTTGCCCAAACTGAATCAGTCTGAAAATTACTTCATCGCAAGAAATTTATCAGACAAAGGTGAAAATTATTTAGGATTTTCCATATTCTAAACAAAGAGTGTTCAGACAAATAAATACTGACAAGACTAAGGTCAAAGTAAAATTAAGTAATTTTAGGCATATTCACAACGGTAGCGTTGAAGTCTGTATAACTAAGAACAAAAACTTTTTAGACTTTTAACTTTGTTGCAGAAACTATGAACCCAAATTATAATGATACATATAAATGAAAGATTTTTCCAATTGTTTGGTTATGTGTAGTTTTTATGTGGATTCCCTCCAAACGCAATAAAACATCGAAATCAATTTATTTTGTATGTCTTGTGACTAAAGACATGTGTAAATTAACTTGTACAAGAAACTGATATACATACCAAGCAATAAAATAGTAAGCACAAAATATATCATTTCTTTTTTTTTCTATAATTTTTGGTAACAGTTATACAGCAACATTATAGTAGTTCCAGTTCAATAAGGGCTTTCTGGAATAAGAAACAATATCGTTATTCTGATCCACAATCTTACAACTCGTTGTGTTAAATGGTTTATCTAAACTGTGGATTCAAAACTGGATGCTATAATCTATAAGGCAGTAAAAGAAAGCTTTAAGCTTTACAACATATAGACATAGCTAAAGTTTGTGTCCATTTATTCTGGTTTTCCTTTTTTATCTGAATGATTAAATTTATGTCCTTAAATGTTTATACTTAGTTAAATTAAATTATGTATAACGAAAAATTTTAGTGTACGCACTTATAAAGAACTTATTAATTATTATTTTAATTTTGTAAATGTCCTACAATAAAATGAAACACTAATAATAATACTTCAAATTTATAAATTGTACGGTAGACTGCATTTTTGATATTTATGCAAAGCTAAATTGAGACTGCGTTACGTGATATTGTATCTACTAATCACAGCATTCCGAGCACATAAACATCAGTAGACAATTTGATCTTTAATATGAATCAGGTAGGCAGATAAATAATTATTAAACAAATCCGTTCCTGTATTTTTTACGCACATCTACATTCAGGTGAAATTTAAATTAAAAGATTTCACTACAACATCAACCAATTTCACTTCTAATAATTTATTGATGTCTATATATAGACAAGAAACAGGCCTAAATTCAGACTGCAATAAAATCTTTTAAAGTGTATGTGTTTTTGAAAGTAACCGTCTATTTTATTGAGATATTTATTACTTCCTCATGTCAATCAGTTTCTATGTTGCACTATATGTATTTACATGGATACCTCCTTTCCGACTAATTTTCCTTTAAATTTTTATTGGAAATTGCTTTTGATTTGAATTTAAAAAATCATTTAGTTCCATTACTGTCTTCATTTTAATTCTATACATATTTTGCATATATTTAGTTTTAGTTGTGCCCTAATATTATTGGTATACATTTTGGCTTGCAGAACTAATTTTATGCTATTTTAGACAGCGACTTTTAAAATTAAATCGACATACTTAAATAAAATAAATAATCGTATGTATTGTTATGTAAATATAGGGAAGATAAAATTTCGTTTACTGCGTACGAATCAACAGTAGAGCGCCTATTGTACAGTTAGAGAACGACGAAAAACAAAAATTTGCAAATTGAAATTCTTTCTTAATGTTGATAATGTTCAGATCTTGTACAATTACGATTAATAAAATATGCATGTAATATTAAACATTTTTGGAAATAGATAGGTTGAAAATATGCATATACCAACATACAAGGCAACGTTATCAGTGATGTTTTAAATTTCATGAATTAAAGTTTTGTTTATTGCTGTAGATCACAAAATAATTTAAAGTATCGAAATACAATTATTTTGAACATTACATTTCTATGTACCAAATAATCAACCGGTCTTTCATTTAACAAAATATTTATATATTGTTTGTATTGGTAACATTCCAAACGAGAACCAACAAATTACAGAAAACACCGATTTCAGTGAAAAAATAAATCATTTAGCTACCAGATGAGGGGACGGACAGCCACTGTCTTGATTATTTTATAACTGAACGGTATTTTATGAATGTATTTTGCGAAAATGCAGTTTGCGTTAAGATTTTTGGGGTCCCGGTGGCCGAGTGGTTAAGGTAGTTCGTCTACTATTTATCACGTGGTCTGTCAACACTGAGATTGCTGGTTCGAATTTCACTTCGGGCAGTGTTTACTCGAATCCAATGTTAATTGACAAGGATTGTCAGTTTTCCTACCGGAGATCTGGGTTTTTTTCTCCGAGTACTCCGGCTTACTCCCCAAAACTTGACGCTATGATATAGCTGAAAAATTGCTGATAGTGGCGTTAAAATCATTTAAATAAAGCCAACCGTTAAGGTATTTGCTAGAAGGCGTACTGAATTCTATACGCTATTGTTAGATTTTTAAAAGACTTGCCGAGCATAAAATAGCGGATTTTCGTATGTGGTTGTTAAAAATGTTTTAAAATCTGTAGAAAAGTATATTCAGACATTTTTAAGTAATCTGTAAAGAGACGGCATACGTGTATGGATAGGAAATGTTAATGACTGCTTATATTTAGGAGAAAATGACGGCTTAAATCAGATTTTACAGTTGCCATATTTTAAATAAATATTATATGTCAATATGTGTATTTTTTAGTTTTATTTATTTATTTTGATAATGTATATCTTTTAAAATATCAAGTATTGCTTTGTGGGGAATGTGTCTCTTTTGTATTTCTTTTATGTTACTGAGCAATGTAAACGTGAAAAATTTCGCGGGGTAATATTTCCGCATATTAGTGGCAAACATTTCGTGTAAGGGTTACATTAAATGCTTTCTTTTTTAAATAAATTATTCTCAAGAGTTATTTTTTCGGATTTTTCTTAATAGCGAGTTTAGCAACAAATACCCACGCGCGACAATTCCCTCGTATACAGTATAAATCTTTATTATAAAATGCGGTGTAGTGAGTATAAAAGACATACTCGAGTAGCTGCATGCCATATATTTAAGATACACTCCAAAATAAACCTTTTTTAATGGCAATAACTCTAACATCTTCGACTGTGAAACTGATTGATGTTTTGTGAGAAATCTAACGCATATATCCTTTAAATTGCTTTAAGATAATTCACAGCAAAGTTTTGAAAAGTATTCCAACATATTTAAAGAAGACTGAAGACCTTTGAAAAAATAACAATCAGAGATGATGACTTTGTAAAACAAATATATATTAGTGTTTGTTCATTGTTTTAATTCTTTAAAAGTAAGCAAATTGTTAATAAGGCCGTTATGGTATTTTTGTAGTTTTACGATTTTTCCTACTCGTAATTCTGGCAAATTGATAAAGAATGAAAATATTTTTTTAATATTTTTAATCCTTACCCTTCATTTTATGCGCAAAAGTTACGTTTTAATGCAAAACTCCATGAACAAGTTTAATTTATGTATGTTAGGTGACGATCTCGATGTTTAATATTGTTTTATAATCTAAACAGGTTAAAGTCAACATATTCTTCTCAAATTTCGGAGTTGGAGTTGGCGCTGTTGGTGAATTTCATTTGTTATATTTTTTCGTCCTAATACGAATGTCTTTAGTCAGAAAATTTCGTAAAACTGACAATAGTATAACTGTGCCTTATTTCTAAAAGAATAAAGGAGGTACGCTTTACATGATAATAAGAATGGGAAAAAACCTCTTTAAAATGCTGTTACGGTTCTCCAAATACTTTATTTTTAAAGCGCGAACCAGATAAAAACACACACTGGTAGACGCTGATGTAAACAAAAATAATTTAATTTGTTTTGTAAGCTGAAATCTGATTTATTAATTCAAATCGAGCAACCCATATTATAAGATATAACTGGCGTGACATATGACCTATTCTTACGCCGTTAAAATTCAAATAGTTCTATGACGTAATAGACGTTTTTTTACCATAAAAATTTTCATAATTTATAGTTAAAATCACATTTAAAGTAATATATCAATTTTCGGAAAACATATTATATCGTATAACCTGTTCAGAAATTTGAAATATTCCTTTTATTTTAATTTGAACTATAAATTATAACAATCATGGTGTGTATTGGCGCTGTTCTTGCAGTAATCATTTTACAAGGATCTTTTTAACAGCGGTTTGAAGTTCAAAAAAGTGAATGTTGTTGTTGTAAGTGTGTGTGTGTGGGGGTGGGGGGTGTTTAATTTAACATTTAATTCAGTCCGTGAGAATGAAAGAGCGTAACGATTGTGTTATGAAATATCTTTATTTATATATATACGCAAGGCAGTCGTTGAAATTGTTTGAAAGTGTAATTTTAGCAGCAATTTAGTACTGTAGCCGATGATGTATTCAAATCAATCATTGACAATTGTCGGGTTCTTATCGAGGATGGGTTTCCCTTTTTGGGGTAGAATTTTACTCATACGATTACAATTTTTGTGTTCTAGAATACGATATATTATTCAAATAAAAGTTGATGTATGACAGAAGAATCTCGCCATCCATGATTTAAGGTGCTCATGATTCAGTTGTCTTTCTTTTGTCTTGCAATTCACCCAATCATTACTCCCGAAAGCACAATATCTCCATGGAAGTGCGTGATTTTTGGAAACAGAAAACACAATACGCAACACACATGCAAAACACCCAAACGATTAATACATATCCTGCCTTATTTAACCTTTGTATGAATTTTCAACAGAATGTTACCCCAAAATACCGGTCAACATTCGATCAATTCATGATTTCGATACAATCTGCCTTGGATTCATAAAAAGGACAAGTCGCCTAGTAAGTTGCACGATTTTGTAACATTTCGATTGTATCTTTATCAGGTTTAGTGTATTATGTTAGAATAAGAGTATGCTTTATATCAGTACGAGATTACACGACCGTCCAAGGCCTTTGATGGCACGCCATAGAGGTCTCTATAAGCAAAACACGGATCTGGGTTTGCACATTTCATCATCTTCCGATTTTATAACATTTTCTATCCCGTAATATAATATGGTTCTTTGTATATTTTTGCTCCATGAAAATAATAACTGTATCTTTATTGCATTTCTAAAGATGCACTGTTAAACTACAATCAATGTTAGACATGTAAATACTCAATTCAAAATAGAAATTCAAAACGAAAATATTCGCACGCAGCTGTTTAACTGCTTACAGATCCATTCTGATAGTATGAAAAATCATTGTAATGAAATCTCAGGTCGCACACACAATTTTGTATATAAATGACATGTTCAACCAGGCTAGTGATGGATATTGTCTAGAGATCATTAGAGATGTCTGTCCGTGCTAGTCGGTGCCGCCCTATATGTTATAAACTGAAACGAGTACGATTCTGGTGTAGAACAACATTAACAAATCTGTATGTACATATACATGTGGGGATTCAATGTTGACATGCATTAAAAAAAAGTCATATATAAGCAAGAATTCAGTAAAGGGGAATAGCAAACAAATGTCTTGTCAAATTCTTTGGATATTATTGTTCGTGGGTTTGATAGCAATGCTAGCCATTTTTACTATTTTATAAATCAATTTGATGTGCGTATTATTAAAAAACTTCATTATATGTATGTCCATCAGCAGCAATATATCCAATTAAGTTATCAAAATGTTATACCCATTAAAAATTAAAAAATCAAGATAAAAACGTGATATTTGCATACTTGCACATTAAAGTCACCCAACACAATTATATAATGTGATTGAGGCATTTAGCTGTGAAACAATGCGACTAAAATGTCAGGGAAAGAATCTTTTCTTCATTAAATGTAAAATATTTTTCGAAAATTTAGATTAAAAAAGAGTTGAAGTACGTAACATTTTGTCATATGTGAGTTACGTACTACGAACGGATCACAGGGCTATACCGATTGCAACCGATGATCGTAATCATTTTAAATAAAGTTGTTTACATATCGGTATAATAAAATTATGCCTAGTTAAGTTCTTTTTAAATATATGATAATATTTGTGACGATTTCGGTTGCAAAACAGAGTGACGTACTTGAAAAATAGTTGCGTTATGAATATCCCTAGTGTTGGCTTACTTTTAAAACATATAGAACGGTCACAAATTGGTTATGATTTCATTTTTTCTGATACCAGGATGCATATTTTTAGAGAAAAGAACGTTTTTGAGTGAGAATTTGGAAGGTGTTTCCACTTTTCCAACAAATATTTGATATTACATAAATCGTAAATAAAAAGTATTTAAACTTATTCTTTAGTTAAAGGAAGAACTCCAAGCTTTTCTACAATAAAGCAATTTCATTCGATTGGAAAATTAATGATGAATTTAAAAAGTGTGTTGAAATGATCCTCCTGTTTGTCACTTTGACAACGGAAATAGTCAAAAGAATTTTTTACATACATCACAAAAATGCATGAAATAATAAGATGACCAGAAAAGAAGATAATACTAGCAAATTTCATCAAACTGCAAAGGAATTACATTGAATAAGGAATGAACGAAATTTCTAGAAGTGTACAAACAAAGTTAATATGTATGTAACAATGACATGTTTTTGTTCAATGTTACATACATCTGTAATGACTTAATGGGCATTTCTTACAATTCTACATAATCCAATAAGTTTTTAAGAAAAAAAAACATGCTTTTAAGTATTAGTAGGAGTTATTGATAAATATGCTTAAATGTTTTTTTTTAATTTTAAGTTTAATAGCTAGATTAACAATTAGTATGTAAATTGACAATAATAAGTATTATTCTTGAATTTTTATTTGAAATTTAACTGTATTTAAACTCAATTACTGTTTATTAATTGGCACTTTCTTGTTATAATTTGTAGATTTAGACTAATTATCTATATTCATTTTTGTATTTTTATTTCTACTTTAAGTATAATATTTTGTAAAGGTTAAATATTGCAAAACTTGTAGATCATAGCAATTATAAGATTTCTGAACTTTGATAAAAATGCTATAATATTGTTGTTTAATTTGTCCAAAGCTTCTTATTGAGACTGTTTTTCTCTAAGCACTTAATTTATGTTTTGTTTCATTTGTCACACTTTTAGTCACCATTAGTGAATTCTTGACCATATAAAGTGAGAATTGCATATTTATTATATATGTATATCGTTAATCTTTAATACCATAAGAACAAAAGTGCGTATACCATTAGTTAAAATACAATCTGAACACACAATAGTCGAGAACAACATTAAACAGGGAGTCAACCTTTGAATGTCAAAGATACATACATGGAAAAATGTACAGTAATGAAATTATTGTTTAATATATTTAAATGGTGGTAAAATAACGAAAGAAACGTGATTGCGGCCAGGATTTTTAATATGATTCATTTAATTATTAATTATCTTAGGTTTCAACAGAGAATCACTGAAATACACATTTGAATTAGAATTCAAAAGAAACGCTTGTAGAGAGAAATTTTCCTCATAACAGAGTTTGAAGAGTTTTTCACGGTCAAAAGAGAGTTCGCTTCCTATTTTAATTAGTTACAATATTGAAATCATTTTTCTTCAAAAAAATGCTTTATAAATTTAATAACATAATACGAAATTGATTATCCACTTTACCATTTTAGCTTTATACGTACCGTTTTTTCTGCTGCCATTGATAAGATCTGTACGTTTGCAGTTCTGTTACCAAATATTTTGTAACTTCATACTGTAAAATTAATCAATTGACGTATTCTAAAATGAACATATTTCACAGACACAAAAAAATCAACAAATGGTGACGAAAAGATCATTTATATATAATCTACGTCGTAAATCAAAGTCTATTGAAATGCGTAGTCATGTGTTTAAATTTTATCTTTATAACACACAAAAGAATCAAAATAGAATGGCAATTATACAAAGAAATGTTCAAGGTTGTGTAAAAAAAGATTTGTATACATAACAAAAGGGAATGACGGTATGAGGTTTAAATTTTTTCCAATATGAAGGCTTATATCAGGTTCACACTTTTATAAAATTAGCAAAAGTGTATTTTAAGTACCATTGAATTCAGTACACTGTGATTATACTTTGATGATTAATGGGTACACATCTATACTTACTAGTGGTGAATTATACTCAAACATTTTCATCAACACACCAACTCAGATACAACAGTAGTGGAAACGGGGTGGGGTTGGGGTTTGCATGCCATAAAATCTGGTATTTCTTTTGAAATGCATGTAAAGGCAGGACGATTGCTGTAATTGCTACATTTTTTGTTCTGATTGTTAGTTCTCTAATTTGCCGCTTCTACGATTTGATTTATGGATTGTCATTTTGGCAGCGTCTCGGTGCTCGGTATTTTGTTATTACCTTTACTTTTAACAAATTTATATGGAATTTGTGCTTAGCTGATAATTTCCACAGTTGGTTTTATGTCAATTAACATTTCATTTAATAATGAGTTCATAACATAATAGTAGTGTCAAAACCTTTCAATACAAAGAATTGTACACAAAATGTCAGCATACAGTCAAAAGGCGGTAACAACAATTTGGCGGCAGATAAAGATGCAAGTGAGACAAAATTAAGTGGGCGAGACAATTTGGAAGCAAATATTTAAAAATGTTTCATCATTTGTAGCAGTTGTAATCATGACAAGTTAAAGTAATGCATGAAAATTTTTCTAAGACGCTTCAAATAGTTTAAGCAGTCATCTGAAGTTCAAACAGTAATATACACAAATCCATACAAATATTATGATATTTTATATAAAAGCAGTTTCTACGTTACATATCTAAATTACTAAGATTAAAAAGAGAACACAATGAATTACCAAATAAAAACTTTAAAACACAACAGGCAACACACAATACGTTACACAAACGCCTACGCAGGGATGTTATGCACTTATAGCAATATTTTTTAGACTAGTTGATTCCTTTTATTTTAGTAACATCATCGGCGTCGCTCTGGTATTAACCCGAACACTTACTTTGTCTGTAACAATATTGGTCAACTACGTTGATCTGCTCTACGTAGCATTACAAACATATCAGATAACAAACCTTTACAAATTGATTAACTTCAATCGTTCCTGTTGTAATTTGGTTGGTACACGGTTCTCTCCCATAACGATAACGATAGTATTTGAATGCATAAGCTATGTAAGCAGAAATGCAAAGACGGTGTGGTATAGTATGGCCTTGTAGAAATAACAGAAATAAATAAATTGTAGGTAAATAGAACTTACAAAAATGAGTTAGGAGTATATATCTTTATAGAAGTAGGCTGTCATAGTGAACATATTTAAGCATTAATATTAAACACATTTAATAGATAAAAACACTTAAAATTACTTTAATTGTTTTTTGTCAAATTTGTAATTCAGGACAATTTAAGAAGATATCAAAAATAAAAGTCATAACCCCTCTTGCGCTCAGATTTTTGCTAGCATTTTGATATACTTTAATATTGTACCTTTGCATTACAAAAATCCAGTAGACAAAAAAATGTGCACGATAACTTGTCCACATTTCATACTATGCCTTTCCTGTTTACACGTCATAAATCGTCCTTGACTTTTGCAACGGGAATTTTACTTTGAAATTGAGCCATTTTTCTTTTACGGTTATTGGTGTTGCTAAATTTATAAGACACGATTAGGGTAGATTGATATTTGAAATCTGATCTTTCACGTCTTTTATATTGAGCAAAATAAAGAGTATTTCTTATTTGAACTACATCAATCCCTTTATTTCTGAATATGATGTGAAAGAATTTTCTATTCTCATCAAGAAGAGGCTCTGTCCGCACAGGTTTGAAAGGACGGAAAAAAGCTATGTTGGAAATGATGCTTGTCAATATATATTTAGATGCAAATGGATATAAACCTCAAACCTCCAATTCCTAAGACATACCTATCGGAGGAAGATTTACACTCTGAATTTTCTTTAGTAGTTGGACGCTTGTATTTGTTTATTGACAATGGCTTCTTTTATATCTATAATTTGTGTTAAAAAGACTCATCACATTTACTTCATCGCATGCTGAACGGGATAAATTACAAACTCTCTTTATGTTATTATTGAAGACGTAAGGCATTGCAGTACCTAGTTCCCTGCTACAAACATCTCTGTTTTCCTGATGATTACGGAAATATTAGTATTGTGGTAAATTTTCTCTGTGATGTACTTTCATGTAAAAACACCGAAAAATATCATATCGTGGCTGATTAAAGTGATTGATCAGTATCCTATATTGAGGATTGTTAGTATCATATCATTCTGTTCAACAAAGTCTGTAGTGTTTCTACTAAATACAAGTCCACAGAGCGAACACTCAATCCCATAGACGTTTTCAGTTGAGCAGTCCAAAGGTTCAAAAGATTGAGAAAAATACAATTTACTAGTATGATTGCTCATGGAAATGTAATTAGCACAATACAGGTTTTGCATTTTATATTTTTTCCAGTTTTATGTCTACAAGTCATGATAATTGTAGTTGAACCTTAAGCAGCAGGTGATGCCAAATATGACCCGAAATATAGTCTGTAACGGGGTTTAGAACATTACCAAAGTCACCATTTGTAAACTAATTAATACCCTCTTACTTAACGTAATACAAATTGGGGTATTCCGAAGTCAACGCTTTGAAGTCTGTTTTCTAGCTAGTAAGCACAACATTTTCATATGCATTATCACGATGCATTCAGGGGCTAGATGTAATAAATATTGTTCATAATTTTAAGACGGACTGAAACATGACAGGCAATATGTTATATTTGCTGTATCACGATCTATTTGAGAGCACTGAACTTATTTCGTCAGCCTAGCACTTAAATACCTAGTACCAATAAATTCAGAGGGTGTACTTTATGACACTGTAATTTGAAAAAAGTTTAAATGTTTCTAAGGGCAGAGAAAGGCGTCGATCGGGGTTTTAAGTGTCCCAGCGTTAGAGTGATTGGCCATATGTTTTAAGAAACGCCTAGTAGGGTAACTTTATTCTTTCTTTATCACCAATGGACAATCTCTGTTCTGATTTGCTGAAACTTTAAAACAAACTTTTCTACTCTAAAACTTAAAGTCTGGTTGTTTTGTGACATGACACAAATTATGTATATGAGGTTATCTAAAAATACGATTTTTATTTTGTATTGAAATAAAAAACTAAAAAAAATAATCTTACTATGCAATCAAATGAAAAAAAAAGATTAGAAAAATACATTATATTGACTGTTTTGATGTTACAAGTAACAGATGTGACACAAAATTAACACAAGAGTATTTGGAGGTTTAAAGGTGTAAATGAAGAAGCAAGAGAAACTCATATTATATACACTTGGAAAAAAGTTAAACACCCCCGAATATGTTTGGGCTAAAAGCATCTGTAATTAAAATGTGGGCAGAAGAATCGACACATGCAGTGATATTCTTTGTCTAATGTAAAATATAATACACAAATCTGTGTATACAGATGATTTTGCATGTGGAGATCTAATGTTGATATGCATTCAAATCATAGTCATATATGGGCAAGAATTCAGTAATGGGAATAGTAAACAAATTTCTTGTCACATTCTTTCGATATAATTGATGGAGTGTTTGATAGCAAAACTAGCCATTTTTACTATTTTATGAGTCAATTTAATGTTCGTATAATTAAAAACCGTCATATGGTGTATGACAATCAGCAACAATGTGTCCATTTAAGTGATCAAAATGTTACACTGATTGAAAAATCAAGATAAAAACCGTGATAGTGTGCATACTGGCACATTTAAGGTCATCCCCGCACCATTGTTTAATATGATTTAAATGTAAAACAATTGCGGTTAAAATGTCAGGGAAAGAAGCTTTTCGTCATTAAATCTAAAATATTTTTCGAACATTTAGATTAAAGAAGGGTTGAAGTACGTAACATTTTCTTGTCATATGTGAGTTACGTACTACGAACGGATCCCAGGGATATACCGATTGCATCCGATGATCGTAATCATTTTAAATAAAGTTGTTTACATATCGGTATAATAAAATTGAGTTAAGTACTTTGTTGAAAAAAAATATGATCATATAAATTTTATAATGATTTCGGTTGCAAAAATATTTCAGTTATGAATTTCATTAGCGTTGGCTTACTTTTACAACATCCGTTAAGCGATGTATTCCAAGCTTTTCTACAATAAAGTAATTTCATTCGATTGGAAAATTAATAATGGATTCAAGCAGTTTGTTGAAATGATCCTCCTGTATATCACTTTGACAACGAAAATAGTCAAAAGAATTTTTTACATACATCACTAAAATGCTTGAAATATTAAGATGTCCACAAAAGACAAGATGATACTAGCAAATTTCATTAAACTGCAAAGCAATTACATTGAATAAGGAATGAACAAAATTTCTTAAAGTGTACAAACAAAGTTAATATGTATGTAATAATGACATGCTTTTGTTTAAAGGTTGCATACATCTGTAATGAAATAATGTGCATTTCTAACAATTCTACATAATCCAAACAGTTTTTTCTTAAAAAAACCTTCTGCTTTAAGTATGAGTAGGAATTATTATAGAATTAAACACTGGGTTTTAGGAAATTATCAATGTGCAGACTCCGGCGACTCCCTCACAAACTTGAAATAAAGTCCGAAGGGCTTTATTTAGTTTGTGAGTGAGTCGCAGGAGTTTACACATTGATAATTTCCTAAAACCCAGTGTTTAATCCTTATAATTATGTGAAATAATCGTTGGGATTTTTAAAACAGCAAAAACAGTTACCGAAACCCATCTAGACCTTAAAACGTACCTAGGCCAGAAAGCGTAGGGATATGCAAAACATAGTACCAAAGGAATCGCGGTTCTGCATAGGAAAAAACAAATGAAATTGTATATATATTATATTTTATTTGAAATCTCATTCGATTTAATCGGAAATCATTGCGACAGAGAAAACATTGTCCCCTCTCCCTGACGACACGCTTGGAGGACGCCATCTTGTTTACATTGGATACTGAAAGTAGTCCGCTCAGAGGAAATATTGATATATAAATTATCTGAGATGACTCCATTTAAGTGTTTTTATCCAATCAAAGCACTTAATATAAATAAATTATAGCATGAATAGAATTATTAATAAATATGTTTAAATGTTTTTTTTTAATTTTAAGTTTAATAGCTAGATTAACAATTAGTATGTAAAATTGACAACAATAAGTATTATTCTTGAATTTTTATTTGAAATTAAACTGCATTTAAACTCAATAACTGTTTATTAATTGGCACTTTCCTGTTATAATTTGTAGATTTAGAAAAATTATCAGTATAATATTTTGTAAAGGTTAAATATTGCAAAACTTGTAGATCATAGCAATTATAAGATATCTGAACTTTGATAAAAATGCTATAATATTGTTATTTAATTTGTCCAAAGCTTCTTATTGAGACTGTTTTTCTCTAAGCACTTAATTTATGTTTTGTTTCATTTGTCACACTTTTAGTTACCATTAGTGAATTCTTGCCCATATAAAGTGACAATTTCATATTTATTATATGTGTATATCGTTAATGTTTAATCCGATAAGAACAAAAGTGCGTGTACCATTAGTTAAAGTACAATCTGAACACACAGTAGTCGAGAACAACATTAAACAGGGAGTCAACGTTTGAATGTCAGGCATACATGAAAAATGTACAATAAAGAATGTATTGTTTAAAATATTTGTATGGTGGTAACATAACGAAAAAAAAAAACATGATTGCGGCCAGGAGTTTTAATATGATTCATTTAAAAATTAATTATCTTAGGTTTCAACAGAGAATCACTGAAATACACATTTGAATTAGAATTCAAAAGAAACGCTTGTAGAGAGAAATTTTCCTCATAACAGAGTTTGCAGAGTTTTTCACGGTCAAAAGAGAGTTCGCTTCCTATTTTAATTAGTTACAATATTGAAATCATTTTTCTTCAAAAATGCTTTATGAATTTAATAACAGACTACGAAATTGATTTCCCACTTTACCAATTTAGTTTGATACGTACCATTTTTCTGCTGCCATTGATAAGATCTGTACGTTTGCAGTTCTATAACCAAATATTTTGTAACTTCATAATGTAAAATCAATCAATATTTGACGTATTCTAAAATGAACATATTTCACAGACACAAAAAAATCAACAAATAGCGACGTAAAGATCATTTATATATTATCTACGTTGTAAATCAAAGTCTATTTAAATGCGTAGTCATGTGTTTAAATTTTATCTTGATAACACACAAATGAATCAATATAGAATGGCAATTATACAAAGAAATGTTCGATATTCTGTAAAAAAAGAGGTTGAAATTTTTCCCAATATGAAGGGTTATATCAGGTTCACACTTTTATAAAATTAGCAAAAGTGTATTTAAAGTACCTTGACTAAAATACCAAAATATTTATTTTAAAAGTATTATGTTTCGTTTGTAAATAATTTTTGAATTCAGTACATAGTGATTGTGCTTCGATGATTAATGGGTACACATCTTACTGACTAGCGGTGAATTATACTCAAACATTTTCATCAACACACCAACTCAGATACTACAGTATTGGAAACGGGGTGGGATTGGGGTTTGCATGCCATAAAATCTGGTTTTACCCGTCATTTCTTTTGAAATGCATGTAAAGGCAGGACGATTGCTTTAGTTGCTACATTTTTTGTTCTGATTGTTAGTTCTCTAATTTGCCGCTTCCACGATTTGATTTATGGATTGTCTTTTTGGCAGCGTCTCGGTGCTCGGTATTTTGTTATTACCTTTACTTTTAACAGATTTATATGGAATTTGTGCTTAGCTGATAATTTCCACAGTTGGTTTTATGTCAATTAACATTTCATTTAATAATGAGTTCATAACATAATAGTAGTGTCAAAACCTTTCAATACAAAGAATTGTACACAAAATGTCAGCATACAGTCAAAAGGCGGTAACAACAATTTGGCGGCAGATAAAGATGCAAGTGAGAAAAACAAAAAATTCCAATTTGGAGGCAAAGATTTTAAAATTTTTCATCATTTGTAGCAGTTGTAATCATGACAAGTTAAAGTAATGCATGACAATTTTTCTAAGACACGTCGAATAGTTTAAACAGACATCTGAAGTTCAAACAGTAATATACACAAATACATACAAATATTATGATATTTTATATAAAAGCAGTTTCTACGTTACATATGTAACTTACCAAGATTAAAAAGAGAACACAATGAATTACCAAATAAAAACTTTAAAACACAACAGGCAACACACAATACGTTACACAAACGCCTACGCAGGGATGGTTATGCACTTATAGCAATATTTTTAGACGAGTTGATTCCTTTTATTTTAGTAACATCATCGGCGTCGCTCTGGTATTAACCCGAACACTTACTTCGTCTGTAACAATATTGGTCAACTACGTTGATCTGCTCTACGTAGCATTACAAACATATCAGATAACAAACATTTACAAATTGATTAACTTCAATCGTTCCTGTTGTAATTTGGTTGGTACACGGTTCTCTCCCATAACGATAACGATAGTATTTGAATGCATAAGCTATATAAGCAGAAATGCAAAGACGGTGTGGTATAGTATGGCCTTGTAGAAATTACAGAAATAAATAAATTGTCGGTAAATAGAACTTATGAAAATGAGTTAGGAGTATATATCTTCAAGCATTCATATTAAACACATTTAATAGATAAGACACTTAAAATTACTTTCATTTTTTGGTCAAATGTGTTATTCAGGACAATTTAAGAGGATATCAAAAATAAAAGTCATAACCCCTCTTGCGCTCAGATTTTTGCTAGCATTTTGTTATAATTTAATATTGTACCTTTGCATTACACAAATCCAGTAGACAAAAAATGTGCACGATAACCTGTCCACATTTCATACTATGCCTTTCCTGTTTACACGTCATAAATCGTCCTTGACTTTTGCAACGAGAATTTTACTTTGAAATTGAGCCATTTTTTTACGGTTAATGGTGCTGCTAAATTTA
Organism: Limnoperna fortunei; assembly: GCA_944474755.1. Classification (NCBI taxonomy): domain Eukaryota; kingdom Metazoa; phylum Mollusca; class Bivalvia; order Mytilida; family Modiolidae; genus Limnoperna; species Limnoperna fortunei. Next base: position 31,472,946 of record OX104112.1, on the reverse strand, counting down.
TAAAGACACGATTTGAGTAGATTGATATTTGAAATCTGATCTTTCACGTCTTTTTTATTGAGCAAAATAGAGAGTATTGCTGATGTGAACTGCATCAATCCATTTATTTGTTAATATCATGTGGAAAAATTTTCTATTCTCATCAAGAAGAGGCTCTGTCCACAGAGGTTTGAAAGGACGGAAAGTAACTATGTTGCAAATGATGCTTGTCAATATATATTTAGATGTTAATGGATATATACCTCAAACCTCCAATGCACAATTCCTAAGACGTTTTTAACAGTTAACAGGTGTATAAAAGAATGTGGTACGAATGAAATGTAAACCCAAGGGTTGTTCAAGACGAGAAAGAAGGTCATTATATCTATCGGATGAAGGTTTTCACTCTGAATTTTCCTTAAGTATTTGAACGCTTGTATTTGTTTATTGACAATGGCTTCTTTTGTATCTATAATTGGTGTTAAAAAGATTCATCACATTTACTTCATCGCATGTTGAACGAAATACGATCCGAAATATAATCTATAATATAGATCATTACCCAAATTACCATTTCTAAAGTAATCATTACCCTCTTATTTAACGTAATATAAATTGGGGGTATTCGGAAGTCAACGCTTAGAAGTCTGTTTTCTAGCTAGTAACAACATTTTCATATGCATTATAGGGGCCGCGGTGGCCGAGTGGTTAAGGTAGTTCGTCTACTATTGATCACGTGGTCTGTTAACACTGAGATTGCGGGTTCGATTCTCACTGCAGGCAGGGTATACTCGACCCCAATCTTAATTGACAAGGATTGCCAGTTTTCCTACCGCAGGTCGGGGTTTCTCCCCGGGTACTCCGGCTTCCTCCCCCAATAAAAACTGGACGCCATGATATAGCTGAAAAATTGCTGAAATTGGCGTTAAAACACCATTCAAACAAACAAACATATGCTTTATAACGATACATTCGGGTGCTAAATGTAATATATATTGTTCATAATTTTAAGACGGACTGACACATAACACAATATATTATATTTGCTGCATCATGGTCTATTCATGAACAATGAACTTATTTCGTCAGCCTTGCACTTAAATGCCTATTGCCAATAAAGTCAGAGGGTGCACTTTAAGTGTTTCAGCGTTAGAGTAATTGGCAATAAATTATGAGAAACGCCTGGTGGGGTAACTTTATTCTGTCTGTATGACATACTTTTTGGGTTACTTTCTACATATGCCAGTTTGGTCTTCGACAAAAGTGTCGTATTTCGTCTTCAGCGTTTGAAAATTGGGTAGCAACGGACAATATCTGTTCTTATTTGCTGAAACTTTTAAACAAAATTTTCTACTCTTAAACTTTAAGTCTGGTTGTTTTGGTGACATAACACGCAATAATTCTGTATGAGGTTATCTAAAACGATTTTTATTTCGTCAAGAATAAAAAAACTAAAAATATTAATCTTACTATGCAATCAAATGAAAACAAAGATTGAAAAAATACATTATATTGACTGATTTGATGTTACAAACAAAAGATGTGACACAAAATTAACACAATAGTATTTGAAGGTTTAAAAAAAGAGAAAATCATATTATATACAACTGGAAAAAGTTATGCATCCCCGAATATTTTTGTTTTTCGTTGATTGTAAATAAAGTTTAATTTTGATGATTTTGGTCAGTATTAATATTTTAATGTGTTATTAGAAGGATGTGAGTTTTCAGGTGTGAAGTTTCAATCAAGCGCGGTTTTCTGTCTGCCTGAAGCTTGCTCCCTTCATTACGTCCAAAGTGCACTATTTTTTCGTGCAACATATCGGTATTTCAATCCCGAATTTCTAATTGCCAAATCATTTAAAGTAAGCATGGCAAGGAAGCGGATATCAGAAGCACAGAGATGGAAAATCATCGGCATGCATTCCAATGGTATGTCTTACAAGGCAATAGGATGTGAGCTTGGCTATCCGTTTGCAGCAAGCACCTGTCTCAAGCAGCAATGGTTACCTGATCGAAATCTGTTAGCCGGAAAAGTACGAAATCTGCTGGATTGAGGTCACGGAGAGTCATTAAACGACCAATGCTTGATGTCGCCATCGCAGGAACAGATTGGTCTCGTGCAGAGGAAGACCAAATTGGAATCTTAGAACCTGACGACGAACACACTGTCAGTTGAGATCAAATTTTTTCTCCATGTAATTGATGGGCAAACCCATGTTTGGAGGCATAAAAACACAGCTGATACGCCTAGAAACATTGTTCCATCAGTGCCTTGTGGTGGGGGCTCAGTTATGGTGTGAGGCTGTATCTCACATGATTGCAAACTGGATCTGATAAAAATCCATGGCAACCTTAATGGCGAAAAGTAAACCCGAGACGTGCTTACACTGTAGTTGTGCCTCATTCTGAACACTACCCGTTAAGAGTCAAGACCTGTTTTCATAGATGACAACGCTAGACCTCATCGTTCCAGGGCAGTTAGGGTATATCTGGAGAACGAAGCTGTGACCACTCTTCCATGGCCTGCAAGAAGTCCAGATCTCAACCCAATAGAGCATCTATGGGATTTATTGGGTAGGCGATTACAAGCTTTGGAACCACCTCCATACAATTTTTATCAACATTTAGTTCAATTACACCGGGCGGCCTCGGTTGCCGAGTTGTTAAGGTAGTTCGTCTATTATTGATCACGTGGTCTGTCAACACTGAGATTGCGGATTCGGTTCTCATTGCGGCCAGGGTTACTCGACTCCAATGATTACCAGTTTTCTTACCGCATGTAAGGGGTTTACTTCGGGTACTCCGGCTTCTTCCCCAATAAAAACCTTGATATAGCTGAAAAATTGCTGAAAATGGCGTTAAACATCATTCAAATAAACAAATTACACCGGGAATTGCGGCAGATAACGCTTCAACAAATCAGACGCCTTACTTGCAGGAGGCGACTCAGGGTTGCGACAGCCATTCTAGCTAACGGTGGATATACCTGATATCGACCCTTCGACGGCTTATTATCAATTTGGTGTTTATGATTGACGTTTCCAAGTGTCATTGGACAATTAACACTTTGGAGCTTTCGATGACAATACTTTTTAAATAATACGTGAAAGAGCAAAGACTGTCCATATTTTGATGAAATGATTTGTAAATAAAATAATGAGTTTTTGGTTAAAATAATGTTTCATTGTGCCCAACAATGCATATTTGTGTTTGCTATACAAATTAAAAATGAATGGCAGCCCAATATTAGTCAAAAGTTGGTCGAATATGTATGACTTGAAAAAAACTAGGGGTGCTTATTTTTTTCCAGGTGTATATATTTTTAGACTTGTCATAGCAAATTATCTTGATATACTTATATGGTCGACTTCCACGTCATGCTTTACTGCACTACAAACATAACGCAATTCTTGTAATCCCTATTGCTTCTGCAGCGAAATGTTTGTTTTTAAAAGCTGATCATACATCCAAAAATTATTGTTTGGGGCTAAAAGCGTCTACGTAATCGTCTGTAATTACAATTTGAACAGAAGAATCGAGACATGCAGTGGTATTCAGAGTCTGATGTAAAATAGGTGTGCTATAACTATGTAAATAATCCATTTCATTCGTGTTTAACGCAACGTATGGTTTAAGGTAGCCATCATCTGTAGGCTTCTTATCACTAAAACATTCGTCTGTGAAACTTTCAAAATCAGATGAATCTTGCAGAGCAGTTGTTGTTTTGTCTTCATTTGTTTCAAAGCAGTGCGATGAATTTTGTATATGTTCTGCTGTTAATAATGCATTTGGTATGGTTAAAGTTTGTTTCGCTTTGTCTGAATCACTTTGATGAACTGGTTCCAAATAATATTCAGTAATTTCAAAATAAGGATTTTCTGGTAAATCAACTAAGGGTTTGGGTCTAGGATTATGGAATGCAATTCTTACATTATTTCTCAAAGCAATAGCCGATTGAGGGAGCATTTCGTCTTCGTTGATTTTCTCATACAGTGAAGTTATTTCATCACTTTCTATTATATCAGAATTTTCAAGTTTCAAGTCTACATTGCTTATTGCAGTTCTTTTATTTCTTTGACTTATTCCCGTCTTACATTTTCTATTGATGCAGGCATTACAGATAACAGAGACACACAAAACTAAAACAAGTCCAGCTGCAAACAAACCAAATAAAAACAGTTCACGGGAAGATAATTCTGAAATGACAAAAATGTTATGTTTTTAATTTATTAAACTCTTTACTTTGTACTCTAGAAATGATATATCGCGTAATGTCAAAATGTATTAATGCATTCATTTGTCAAATACAGATTGTTTCGACAGTTGTAATAACATCAGACGGTATTATTCCTCTAATTTAGAAAATTTTATGGATTTGAAAACTTTTAACATATACTTATAAACCGTACGACATCAACAAAAAATTAGCAACTTTTTTTCTTCAATATTTTGTCCGTGACTTGAATAGTGGACTATTTTTGTTTTGTTTTAACATGTTTATCATAACATATTACAAACGCTACGAAAAAGGACCGTCCAGAAAGCCTCAGAAAAATTCATATATACATTTATTAACTGACAAACAGGCAGAAGTAAATACGCTTCTGACTGTTACAGTATTGTGATCTTTACCATACTTCAAGTTTAACGGTGTTGTCTTTTCTTAAACAGAAGTTTACTTGCTTCTGATATGACTAGTAGCAAAAACGACGAATGTCGCTAATTGTGCAGGAAACACCAGCTTTAATTCCTGGTTTTAGAACAGTTATTGGTTTCTTTATTTGTAGTTGTGTATGTTAATGGATAGCGATTTTTGTCTGAACCATAGGTACAGTTTTTACTTTCCTTAGAATAAAACGTAAAACATTTCGAGTGAAACCAAATATCTAAATGACCTGTTTCCGTTTTTCCATGTATTCCGGAATCATCTTTGTTTTGTTCTGTGCTTTTTCTGTCATAATATAGACTATCTGAAGAAAGAGACATACACTTCAAATTACTATTATTCAACAAATAATTTATAATGTAAAATTAAATTTACAAAGAACATTGTCATGCACTTAACAAATGACCACGATTAAGTGAATGTGATACTAAATGTTACAACAATTTAACCTGGTATCTAATATGATCAACTGTACGCTACTATAAAACTTACAGGTCGAGTCCTCCACCTCAGGCAATATAGTTGATATAATTATGTCTTGCTTCCAGTAGCTGCTTTCTTTGAAGATACAAATAAACGTGTATTAGTTTATGATTAGTAATTAAAACACTTCATTATCGGTAAAAAGAATATACATTGAAAATCGCATATTTAATTGCTAGTAATTTTCTATATTTCTTTACAGAAATTTTTCTTAAGGGTAAGGACAATTAACAAACACTGTAAGAAAAATGCCAAAGAAAACGATCGAAAAAGAGCCGAAAGTCAATAAACAATTAAATATCTGGAAAAACACAAACATATATAACGCAAAACAAAAATAATAAAAAAAACAAAAACAGAAATTGAATTACCCGAACCCAATTAAAACCAAGGGTGCATTAAGGTGCTCCGGACGAGTATGACGTGCTTGTCTCTATTTAGAACCCGTTAGAGTTATTCATTTTCATGTCTAGGAAAAGTCAAATTCAAGAATAGGAAAGACTTCTTATGACTCAGTGAAAGTGTCCGATCTTATTTGAGGGATAAATTTCCCATAACGCTCATTAAATCAGGTGTAAAATGTCTAAAGTGATAACATCAATGTAGGTACATCATACCTTTGTTAGAACTTAGAAGTCAACAACAGTGAGCGGTCTAATTAATCGGAATACCGATCGCAGGATCTCGCATAACATGTAAGAAAAATAGCAAAGAAACGACCGCACAATAAGAGCCGATGTCAATGGACAGTTACAAATATTATTTTTTTCAATATCAGTAACACATATTTACCTGTAGAATGTTCGTTGTCAGCACTTGTTGATGGATGATTTCCTTGCTTTGCATTGACGGTTACATCTATATAAATGGAGAAAAAAACCAATTTGCATTTGAAGCGATCAATGTTTTGGTCATTTACGATTACCTTTTATCAGCGACAATTTTTTAGAGAAAGGCTCAAAATCCCGACACTTTAAAAGTATGTCTGGATATGTTGTGTCCATTTATATTCTAAAAAGCAGTATTTTATGAAGCTTACAAGTTTGTTCAATTTGCTAATAAATAAATTAACAATAGCCTTTTATTCCGTATAACACATTTATTTCGAAAAGATTGGGTCCGAAAATCAGAAATGCAGAATGCACAACAAATAAACAGGAAACAATATCATAGAACACATGAAAACTAGCAGTTATTGAAAAATTTAAATGTGTTAAACATAATAAACCATAACCTAGACAACATAAACTGCCTTTTGGCAGTCTATGGTGTTACACTCCTGTCTGTTTACTTTTTTAAAACTGCAAAAATCTCGTAAGAAAATTCAATATAAAAACTGAAGCATAGAACCTTGATTTCTGTTAGAAATTGAGTTTTTAAAGTATAATTGCATACTTTTCTATGTCGTGAAACGTTTGTTGTTTATTTTAGTTAAAATTGTCTATAACTTACTTATTTGCAATTTTGACTGGCGACTGGTCTAGGTAGTTTGCATCTATTTACGGCGAGTCAATACTGCGATAGAGAGTTCTAGTCTGACTTTGGAATGGTATGTTCAACTTCAATATCTGTTAACAAGGATTGCGAGTGTGTTAGCCCAGATTTGGGGGTTCTCATCGGAAATTCATGATATAGTTGACAATTGTACACACATTACTAATTGTTATGATCATAGTCATTTCCTTACTAGTTGATTTGTTACTTACACTGTTTTTTTTAATTTGTTAAAATTGCATAGTAGATTATATAGGTACAATACCGATGTTTTTAGTTCTTTTAAACATACCTCTAACAGTTAGTAGGTACTCTGTCCGAGTCAGGCCACTTCCTTTCTGTGATTCACATATGTATGTTCCGTAGTCTTTTTCTGTTACATTTGATATTTTTAAATTGTAGTCTTTGTTTAGTTCATTGCTGACGATTGCATACCTTTTGTTTTCATAAATATTCTGGTTGACTACATACCCTCGAAATAAATACTCGTTTCGTCTGCGCCAACTTGTTGTTTTAGAGTTGGATCTGTCGTGGCACGGTAAAATAACAGTCTCCCCAATACTTACATATCTAATTGATACGCTGTTACACTTTGCATAAAGGAACCCTAAAATATAAGCTCAATTATTTTATTGAGAAACATCAGATTAATAGCCACATTCTATAGTAATATCTAGATTAAGAGACCTGAATGCCGCTGACATGAACATGTCAGACATCTTGTTTTGCCGTTATAGGGTTGTATCGAAAGTATAAGCTTTTTTATGAAAAAGTACTTACCTACCAGCATGAGGATAATTGTAAAAGTCATAGCGAGATTATCTGCAAAGAATCAAAACTTTCAAATTAAGCACAACGTGGTGAAAAAACTAACAAGAAACAACTTTATGGAAAGGTAAACTAGTTCTGAGGGGGTGGACAGGGGGTACCTTTCTCCTTTCTGCCTCCCCTCAGCTCCTTTCTCCCTCCCCTCAGCTCCTCTCCCCCTCCCTACTGCTCCTTTCTCCCTCCCCTCTGCTCCTTTCTCCCTCCCTTCTTTACACTTCTTCCTCTTTAAAACACTATAGAAATAGAAAAAAATCACAAAATTTTGATCCAAAACTGATATAAATTTGGGACATGAAGCATATAAACTGCTTTTACAAACAAAGCATGCCTCGTGACACATTATAAACTGAATTTAATTGGTGTATGGAGCCCTTTTGTCAAAAAATATGAAGATCATCAACTGTGACCGGTAGATTTCTGAAATCAGGACACTGAAACATAATGGCAATCATACAGCCAGACCTGTTGTCCACATAGACCCATAGTCCACCCAGACTTGTAGTCAACACAGATCTCTAGTACATACAAACCCATAGTCCACACAGACCTATGGTCCATACAGACTTATTTTCCACATAGATCTATAATCCACTTACATTTCTAGTTCACCAACACCCGTAGTCCACACAGACCTTAATGTCCAGAAAATAATAAAGTGTATTCATAACTACAATTAATCTTTGTTTTTATGGCCTCTTGTTAACTGTCTCGGTATAGTTTGAATAAGATACACGTAAGAAATTCTTTAACAATAAGACAATCTTGTATTTTAAAACTTTTAGAAAACTGTGTTCACTAGCATGTAAGATCAACATTATTCTACACTTTAATTACAGGCAGCATTTAAGTTTTACATTTAGAGTAAAATTTCGATCAGTTAAAATTCATTCATGTTCAGCCCACAGCAACATAAAAATTTCTGATCGACTTAAAAAGGAATTTAAACTGAAAAAAATGGTGCTTATAAATGTAATGAAAAAAGGATTATTTGCTGCTGTAACATAAATTGTCTGTTATTTACAGTTTTACTTTTGCTGCTATAGTTTTTTTATTTAAAAGAAGAAAACTAATATTTCATAAATTGTCATTCAAAGGAAATAACTCCAAAAAGAAGTCAATTGACAATCTAGGACCACACGAGTTATTTGTAGTCCTTGCCTTTAAGATCATTTTTTGCAATTTAGAGTTTCACTCTGATTTTTGGGCTATAGTATGGTTTAGACAGGCGGGCAGGGGAAATGGGGTATCTATTTTTATCAACTCCTCCTACAGTTTTCAACCCTTGAAACTTCCAGACCTTGGATCATGGTCATTTTTAAGCGCATTTGCAGAAGACAGTACATATATTATATAATCAACTTCTACAGTTTTCAATCTAGAACTCTATATCTTCACAGGAAGATTGCAAATGTATTGAAGTTTTTTCACCACCTATTATTATTTTTCGAGGATTTTTTCCTTATTTTCGGACTATGTTAACTGTTGATTTGTTGAATTATGTATTCCTTTATAAAAACTTAATGGTAAGTATGAGGATAATTCATTGAGAAATTTATCAGTTTTAAGTTACAAAGCAAACACTGAAAATTTCAAGAAGAATTATGAGTAAATGACATATAATACTAGTATTATAAGGAGTAACTGGACAACTTTTGACAATTAAATGGTTTGTAGGCCATGTCCTTCCGATTATTTTTGCTATTTATAGTTTTACTCTAGCTGTTATAGCTTTAAATTTATAGGGCAAATACTTATATTTTCACAACAAAATTGTTAATATTGGACCAAATGCGTTATTTAAAGGCCTTGTCTTGCTGATTATTTTTTGCAATTTACAGTTTCACTCTAGTTATTATTAAAGGGCAATAACTCCGATAAGAATTTGTCAGACAATTTAGACCAACATAGTGATTTGCATTGTCTTGCTGATCATTTCTGCAATTTACTATATCAATCTGCTGTTTTATTTTTCAAGTTATACTGTCAAAACTGACAATTTTCTAAAAAATCGTAACTTAATGGCAATAACTCCTACAGGTAGTTAAACAAAACTTCTAAAATTTGTATAGATTGAATGTGCTGATCATTTTAATGTAACAGGTTTTTTTCTGTAGCTCTATATAATATTGTGAGATATTGGCCAAAACATGTGTTGACCCATGTTCTTCAACTTGCACTTGTGAAAAATAGTTCAGATTAGGGCAGCATCCAGATACACAAACCAGTGTACTGTATTACTTTTCTATATATCGTGAATCTTTGGTACTGATCCTAAAACCAAGATGGCCACAACACTGGAACATAGAACCCCAGAGGCACTAAGAAACATAGCTGGTTTCAGAAACTATTTCACTTATTTAAATCAAATTATGCAGAACTGATATTGGGGTAATTTTCTGCCATTTTAAAATGCATTGTGCTTACTAGAGCCATTGATGTTCTGATTGGCGGAAATTAAAATGAATCTTGCTCTGAAAATCTGAGTGGCAAATTTAATTGTGATACTTTAGAAATGTCAAATTTTAAGATTTTGTCGCAGATCCTAAATTCAAAATATCCCGGCCAGAAAAACTTCCCAGAAGTTATGTATCACAAATTTTTTGTAACGTTCATGTCGATTAAACTGAAGTTTTGTAATAAGTAATGTGAGCATTACAGGCTTTACATTTGTAAAAATAATGTTTTTTTACAAGTGTAATTATGAATATAACTTAACTTAGATGTACCGCATGTTGTTGTTTCTTTTTTAGTTTCCGATACAGTAAATATTTTTTGGTTCGGAGCCCTTTAAAAAGATGACGAAAGTGTCAATACACTTGTATTTTTAGTAGTGGATCAAAACGAACTATACCCGTCTTTTGGACAACCAATATATTTGAATTATTAGAAACAAAAAATGTTTGAAATGATTTCCCCATAAATCGTGTTGTAAATTGTAACAAGAAAAGCAAGACTAGGTCATTTGGATATTCAGAACTTTTTTTATTTAGTCTTATTTTCCTGAAATTTGGCATGAGTGTTAGGTACTCAAAATTGTGTGGGTCAATTTTTCCCTTCAAAATATGACGTCAATATCTAGTATGATGACGTAATCATAACTGAATTTCTGTGAATAATGGGACATTTATAAAAGATGCTGTATTTTAATGTTTTTTATTCCTATAAAACTGTTAAATTGAAAAATAAACACTTTTTCAAGAATGCGTTTTTTTCTTAATTTTAATTTTGGCCCCTTTTCAATTTGTTTTCGTGTATTGTGAAAGCGCTATTCATTCAACCATATCTAGTAACGTTTGTTACAAACACATTTTTGTACGGAAGCTTATTCGGGCCACTTTGTTGGAATTTTTTTTTATTGCGTTTAAACGCAAAATATTGCGTTAAATCGCAATAAGTTTTGCGTTTACTCTCAAAGTATTGCGTTTAATCGCAATAATTATTGCGTTTAATCGCAATGTTTTGCGTTTAAACGCAATAAAACATTTTTTTCCAACAAAGTGGCCCGAATAAGCTTCCGTATTTTTGCAACTTTTTACAGATTTATTACAACTTTCGACACATTTGCCGCACTTTAAATTCACACACTGAAAAATATAATAACATTTTAGATATGCGTTTTTTTCAATAATTTTTCCATGAATTTTTAGAGTACAACATATATTTTTGTCAGATTTACACAACATTTTTTAAAACGATGTTAGTATAAACAAAGTTGCAAGACAATATATGAAATATATTTGATAAGGAAAATATTAATGCGAAAAACGTATGTGAGCGAATTTAAATACAATTTGAGCATAACATGGTTATTTATTGTGGACATAGACATACAAATCTAGATATAAAACCCTCTTTTAAGGTGCATGACGTAATTTAACGTAACGTCAAAAAGCTCAAATGACGTTAATTTTAGAGGTCCCAATAACGTTACAATTTCAACATAAAAGAATTAACAAAACATTTGCTTTATAATCTATAATTTATTATGTACTACATGCAAGAAAACATTACCAGTTGTGCAAACTGCGCTTTGATTAATATTTGTTTTAAATACATGGATCAAACTCCTGGATACAAAGCTAAAACTAGTACCCTTAGTTGTGTCAGAGGAGAAGAATATTTAAAACGTTAACAACGGACAGACAACAGATGACAGATAACTAGTCAATAAATGATGACAATATGTAGAGGGGAGAGACTTATGCTTTATGAAAAAAAAAACGGTACTGCATACTAGCATAGTAAAAATTCTGATCATTTGGATGCAATTTATCTCTTTATGTAAATAATTTTGGTCTCTTTCAATTAAATCAATGAATTGGCACTCAATAAATGATTTTTAGGTACGAATTATAGAATATATTTGTACTAGTACTGCCTCCCTCTTTTTATATTTTTTTCCTTTCTCCCTTTCCCTTTCTCCTTTCTCCCTCCCCATTGCTCCTTTATCCCTCCCCTTTGCTCCTTTCTCCATCCCCTTTGCTCCTTTTTCTCCCTCCCCCTCTCTCCCTGTCTCCCACTACCCTGTCCTCACTCAGTTCTAGAAAGTCATTTTAGAATTATTCGTGAACAAGATTTGGTTTAGTTTTGCATTTTTCTTTTACGTTTTTTTCTTCGAATTAGAAGAAAACAGTATTTAAAACTATTACCACGACAAAGGCACTTGGTCACAATACATGTGTTGTTATACAAACGATTTCATTTTAAATTTGATTTCCATGTTATTGAGGAAACAATACAGTGACACTACACTAAAATTGTTCAACATAACATAATTTTTAACGTCCTTATTGCTTAAAAACTCGCACACGTCCTTCCGATTTTTTAAATTTGTATCGTGCATGGTTTTTGTTGGCGTTGCCACGGATAGCTTTAGTGTGAAATTATTAGAGGTCTGAAAATGTAGCAATGAAACCGACCGAACGCAAGGGCTGTGTCAATAGACGATCACAAATCCGGATTAAATCATACATGAAGCGTTCTATATATACAAGTCTAGAAGATTATGCAACGATACAAATGACGGTATTTTTGTCAAAATTATAGAATTATGAATAACGTCAACCAGTCATAAAAATATTGATCTTGAATTTTCTCACTCCAACTGAACTTCATACTTCATACATTGCCCCAACTATTCGCCAGCGGCAGACGAGCTGTCGCTAGGCTTTGCTAAAATATTCCAACAAGATGTTATAAAAATTATCAAGGTGACAAATTCATAACGCCAGACGCGCGTTTCGTCTATTCAAGACTCATCAGTGGCGTTTAACTCTAAATGCTTAAGATATTCTTCATTGGTAGATGTAATAATATAAGTCCACTGGAATCGTGTAAATACACAATATAGGTAGTTCAAAGTATTATATAAAGGATCTAAAAAAGCTCTAGAAGATTATGCAATGATACAAATGACGTTGTTTTGTCAAAATTATAGACGCAGACTGACTAACGAATCATAAAATATTGATCTTGAATTTTCTCACTTTAAATGAACTTAAAAAACTGTAACTAAAACTTCAAAAGACGTCATTTATTCATTAAAGTGGGAAAACTGCAACCATATTTTCAAATGACATACAATATTTTTCGACAAGGAAGTGGTATTATAGTAAAACTTATTAAAGGGGCGGTCTTTTGTTCTTGTAACCTTGGTTTATAAGTTTATCCCGAAGAAATATATGACGTTTGCAAAATTCTCTCGCTGCAAGCTCTTTCATACCTGATCAATTAAGAAATATACACATCGTATGCTGGAGAAGCTAGAATAATGCTGCAAATGTGAGGAAATTTATAATTTTGAAATTAAAATAGTCTTGTTTGTGGTAAATTCTTTTACTTACATGATCGATAGTGTCATATTTGAGTTGCAAGTCTAAAATGACGTAGACGAAGCTGTTTCTGTGGAGAGAGAGAGAGAGACTACCACGAACCCAATAAAAACTATGTAAGCAGGTTCTGCCTCTAATTTTCACGAGTCGAGCTGCATGTTAATGACAATTTCACATCCAATTTTTTTTTTACATTAAAAAAATATCGCATTTAAGAGACGAATCTCGAAAAACGATTAATTAAGTCAAGGTGACTGCCAGAAAACTTCTTAAGGGATAACATCAACCAAAATCATTTAAGTTATATTTCGATCATTTGCCAGCTTCATACACATGTGCTAGAAGAAAATGCAAACTACTTATATATAAGATCAGTAAATCAATCAGCTGTTGTAAGACAAAACAGAGAACAAAAAATATTTTCTCAGACCGATTGAAATGGAGCGAAAGAATTAACGCGAAACGATGCCAATACTTTGTAATACTTGAAATATAACATTGCAAATGATGCCCGATGACTCCGCATTTTAAAAACTCGTACAATTTGCTTAAAATCATATTCCAGACGGAGAGACTAACATAGTAGGGGAGATTAATTATGTTTTTTCCATAATTGACGATTATGAAAATGGGTTTGTAGCGCTAAAGTAAAATATAGTGGCAAATGATGTTTTGAAGAAATGAATAACTGACAACACAAATCTCCTATGTATCGGTATAAAATACTAGTTATTTGTTATAGGTATGCCCGGTAAATAAAAAAACTTACCGCTGATATACTGTAACGTGTTTTGGATTCGTGTAAAAATATTGAATATTAACATAGGAAAGAAAGCAATGATTCACGTCCGGAAAATATTGAACAATAAAATTAATCCGGAACTTCAGCGAATTGTTCTAGATGACAACGGCTCTGTAAATGAACTTTGACTGAGGGAGAGGAAAATAGTTCTTATTTTGATATTTGACTGCGCCAAACTGTAGCATAGACAGTGGATTTATTATTCAATGGAATTTTAATATTGAAGCTGTATTTAAAAAGCAGTTTCATATAGAATTTATAAATAAATTTATTCAGATAATTTATTAAATGTATTGGGTATTTTTTTATCTGATTGTTCAAAGCCTATTTCTGGACTATTTTATGGGTGTAAGGGAGTTTCCATGAGTACCCTTCGGATTTTCTAAATTTGCAAAAAATTTTATGTGACATGGCACCCCGAAAATTTAATGTGATATACGTGAAATTATTCCGGTCGTTTTGAGGGGTCTCTCATTACTCAACGAAACTTGGTGCCTAAGTGAGAGCAAAAAATGTCAATAGTTTCCCCTATACAAAAATAATTAAGAGGCCGTTGTCAAGTTGAAGTGTTGATTTTTTACTTTGTTGTCTAAAAGTTTGTATGTCAATGATGTTATTAGTTCAGCCACTGCAGCTATAATGCTTTACCTTTTACTTTATTCTGTCAGATAACAGTAAACAATTAAAAAATACATCTTTCTGTCTAAATTTTACTCAAAAACATTAAAATTTATGGTTTTAAACAGTAAGTTACATGGCCTTGAATGACATAAAATTGTCAGATTTCCTTGTAGACAGAAACAACAAAGAATTTAAGAAAAAATTGCTAAATTACTCAAAGGAAAACAGAAGCGAAATTAATTTAGTTATTAAACACTATTGCAACTAAATAAATTTAATTTTGAACAAAAAAAAAAAAATACCTGTGTGTACTTCAACCCTTTAGAACAGCAAAAAACAGCGCATGGGAAATCTGCAAGATTAGGTTCTATATGATATAGCTCACAAATGTACTTTCAACCAAATCCATGATACTGTTTACCCAAAAAGCATGCAAAGCCAGTAAAATATGGTTTGTATTTTATTTATATCATTAATTTTTGTCTGAAAAACTGATCCAGTAGCAACAGATAGAGTCGGGTCATAATCTAGCACGCACTTTTCCCCAAAACAAATTATGATTGCATGACCATTTCTACAAGATGTATTTAAATCCAGCATTTTTCCTCAAATGCTTAATTTTACCAAGGGGAAACACTTGTAATCAACATTCATATTTCTACATTTTAGCAATTAACAAAATAGACACTAATAAAGTTAAAACCTTGTCAACCAAGGGAGATAATTGTAGGCACTGAAGAATGTAAACAAACTATAAAATGAAGCTTTTCTTGTAAATATATGACATTGATCCATATTTAAAGAACAAAATTAGAAGATAATAATCCGATTCCTATTTTAGAAATACAATCACAGAAAAGTCTTAATGAGATTACAAAGATAGCTTAAACATTGTTTGTGGGAGGGGGGGGGGGGGTGCACATGTAGATGGAAAAAGCCAGGATATGCGCATATATATAAAAGTGACATATCAGTAGGTGGAGTGGTTTCATTTGGTAACCATGGACCTTGTACACAATAAATGCACTCGGTTACTAATTTTAAAAACATGTTTTTTTGCTTTCACCATTTATTTCAAATTCTTGTATTGATGTTTACTTGTTTACAATATATGGTTACAACATCATAGCATTATGACGTCACAGTTTGCATGATGTCATAAAGGGTACTTCAAAACTCCTGGCTGTGTAAATCTCTTTTTTAAGAAACTTCTTTGGAAATATTGCTTTTAACCTATTAATAATCAGTTGAATTTTAGTAAATACAAATGTACACCCATTTCTGAACCATAATTATTTGATTTATATATTGAGTACTGTTTAAGAATGTTTGATTGTGAAATTAATACAAAAATTAGAAAGTAAATGTAAAAATTTGTTCTAAAAGATAAGTAATGTGCCCATTTTTAAGGTCTTTCCCACTACAGTGGAAAGACCTTCTTACCTTTCTTATGATTATTATTAAGGTCTTTCCCCCTTTCCAAGGGAAAGACCTTCTTGTCTTTCTTATGATTATTAAGGTCTTTCCCCCTTTCCAAGGGAAAGACCTTCTTGTCTTTCTTATGATTATTATTATTATTATTATTATTTTTCTTCTTCCGCGGAGGTTTGCCAAAAAGTGTCTGGACGTATCATTTCGATACTTGGTAACATCAATCGGTCATATCCGGAGATGACATGGCTCATGCTTTTAGACCGATCTATTTTTAGTAACAGAGTTATCTGCCCCAACACGAAAACCCTTGTTAGCAGATAAACTCAGAAACCGTAACCGATTCTTCAAATCTGAAGTGTACAAAATGTCGCTAGTCCTATGGCGATGATTTGTCATGCAAATTTTTTTTTCCAATCGACTTCCTGTTTACGCGTTTTTGACCTGAAAAATGTCGCAACGCGTCAAAATTTTTTTCTCAAAAACCATAAGTCCTAGAGACTTGGGACCACCACCATTGATCCTAAGTGACATATGTTACATTTAAAAATGTCAAGGTCAAAGGTCAAAAGTCAAGGTCAAAGGTCACCATAGGTCTTGTTAGCACTATATCTCGCAAACCATAAAAGATAGAAGCAGACAATAAATGGGAAAAATACTCCACTTATTGAGACCTTCATTTGGTACATTTGACCGAAAGCTGTGCGATGGACCATTTTTGAGTTACTGCCCTTGACGCGTTTCGGTTAATAGGTTTTTTGGTTAAAACTTGAAAACGGTTAGAGATAATATAGTAAACATATAGGTTAAACATGATCAGTAGGAAAAGAGCTTCAATTTGAGCCAAAGATCAAAGGTCATAGGTCAAGGTCATACCCTAGCAACAAGGTGACCGTTATAAAAAGTCCTTAGCAACTATATATTTTTAGAATCAGAATGATGTTCTTTACTGAAATATGTCATTTCATGACCGGAAGTGGCCTTTTGTCCCTAGCAACCGAATGAAAGTCCTTAACAACCCATATATTTTTTGGTTTGGGACCACTTTCTTTACTCAAATAACTAATTTTTATGACTGGAAGTGACATTTTGTGCTATAGCAAGACACAAAATTCCATAGCATCAACTAACTTTTCTTACTTCAGAGGAACAGTGGGAAAGACCTTCTCATTTGTTCTCAGAACAAATGAACTTTTTAATTAAGGTCTTTCCCCCTTTCCAAGGGAAAGACCTTCTTGTATTTCTTATGATTATTATTATTATTAAGGTCTTTCCCACTTCCAGTGGGAAGACCTTCTTGCTTTTGCTTTGATTATTATTTTTTTTTTTTTTTCCGCCAACTTTCAAAACCAAACAGTTTAAAAAGTACGCGACATATCTTTTTGGTCTTTCGCGACAAGTTTTGGGCACTGAAAGTCTATTCGGAATTCACCCTGTGAAATCGAAACATTTTTCTTTACGGAGTTATCTGCCCAAACACCGAAAACCTTGTTATCGCGTAATCTCTGGAACTATAACAGATACAAGAAAACTGAAAAGTGACAAATGTTAAGGAACTTTTGAGACAACTTTATGACATATTTTGGCTAAAAATTTCTGACTAGCGAAGGCGAGCGGTATCCCTTGAATGTTTCAATGACTCCGCTTATCACAAAAACTCACAAACCGTAAGTCGAAATCAGGAATGGTCTTCACCATTTGTCTTCCTGTGACACGTCCTTAAAGAAAATCTCAAAGTCAAAGTTCACAAGTGACCTCGACCTTAGGCCTCCAATCTTGTTATCATTACAACTCAAAAACTGTAAAAGATAGAAGAAGACAATAAATGGCAAAAATACTCCTCTCATCAAGGCCTTCATTTGTTACATTTGCTCCGAAACTGTTCTATGAACCGTTTTCGAGTTCGAGCCCTTGACTCATTTCGGTAAATCAGTTTTTTGCTTAAAACTTGAAAACAGTTAGAGATAATATAGTAAACAAGTATACATAAAGTGATCCTCTTATCAAGACCTTCATTTAGTATAATTGGGTCCAAGACTGTTCTATGAACCGTTTTCGAGTTATTGGCCTTGATGTGTTTCGGTTATTCGGTTTTTTGCTTTTAACTCGAAAACGTTTAGAGATAATATAGTAAACAAGTAAAATAAAGTGATCCTCTCATCAAGACCTTCATTTAGTATAATTGGGTCCAAGACTGTTCTATAAACTGTTTTCGAGTTATTGGCCTTGATGTGTTTCGGTTATTCGGTTTTTAGCTTTAAACTCGAAAACGGTTAGAGATAATATAGTAAACAAGTATTCATAAAGTGATCCTCTCATCAAGACCTTTATTTAGTATAATTGGGTCCAAGACTGTTCTATGAACCGTTTTCGAGTTATTGGCCTTGATGTGTTTCGGTTATTCGGTTTTTGGCTTTTAACTCGAAAACGGTTAGAGATAATATAGTAAACAAGTATACATAAAGTGATCCTCTCATCAAGACCTTCATTTAATATAATGGGTCCAGGACTGTTCTATGAACCGTTTTCGAGTTATTGGCCTTGATGTGTTTTGGTTATTCGGTTTTTGGCTTTTAACTCGAAAACGGTTAGAGATAATATAGTAAACAAGTATACATAAAGTGATCCTCTCATTAAGACCTTCATTTAGTATAAGAGTCTGAGACTGTTCTATGAACCGTTTTCGAGTTATTGGCCTTGATGTGTTTCGGTTATTTGGTTTTTGGCTTTTAACTCGAAAACGGTTAGAGATAATATAGTAAACAAGTATACATAAAGTGATCCTCTCATCAAGACCTTCATTTAGTATCATTAGGTCCAGAACTGTTTTATGAACCGTTTTCGAGTTATTGGCCTTGATGTGTTTTGGTTATTCAGTTTTTGGCTTCTAACTCGAAAACGGTTAGAGATAATATAGTAAACAAATATACATAAAGTGATCCTCTCATTAAGACCTTCATTTAGTATAAGAGTCTGAGACTGTTCTATGAACCGTTTTCGAGTTATTGGCCTTGATGTGTTTCGGTTATTCGGTTTTTGGCTTTTAACTTGAAAACGGTTAGAGATAATATAGTAAACAAGTATACATAAAGTGATCCTCTCATCAAGACCTTCGATTAGTATAATTGGGTCCAGGACTGTTCTATGAACCGTTTTCGAGTTATTGGCCTTGATGTGTTTCGGTTATTTGGTTTTTGGCTTTTAACTCGAAAACGGTTAGATATAATATAGTAAACAAGTATACATAAAGTGATCCTCTCATCAAGACCTTCATTTAGTATCATTAGGTCCAGAACTGTTTTATGAACCGTTTTCGAGTTATTGGCCTTGATGTGCTTTGGTTATTCAGTTTTTGGCTTTTAACTCGAAAACGGTTAGAGATAATATAGTAAACATATAGGATGACTGTGATAAACAAGTCAAGACATTCAATGCAAGACCAAAGTCATATCATTATGGGTTGCCATTTTCAAAATGTTCTCTATCATTTACTGTTTTTATAAAATAATATAAAAACTATACAAGTTTGAAGTAGACAATAAATTGGAAAAATGTTGGACTTTTCAAAAATATACAAATATTTGAAAGGAAAAGCAGTAGGTACCATTAGTCGATTTTCAGTTATTGCCCTTGAATCATTACAGAATGTGGTTCTTGACTCGTAACTTGTAAACCATTACAGATACTGTAATAGACATGCATATTAAACGGAATCAGTGTTTTGAGCCTTGGTTTAATACACGGAACCATAGATTTGATTTTTATCAATCTGTTCTATATCGAGTATTAAATCAAGTATATTGAGGCACAAGAATGAAAATTCTTATGTATTTATAAATAAAATGCTTACCTAATGGCAGATTTATATCCCTGTATCAAGATATTAGTACTTTTTGTCTTAGATTGGGGTATGCATTTGAGATTTAAAATTTTTCAATGATGGATGATTAAAAATAGGTAATAATCTATATTCAAATTGTTTGTACCATAAACAACTAACTTTGACAAAAACTAATAAAATAATGAGCATTTAGAGTGTGCAATTATTGTCGAATAAAGACAACATGCACTTTGTTACATAAATGTATAATTTGCTTTATCGGTAATTTGTTACAATTTCCTTTGATCTTTACTACCAATAAAATTAGTATCAACGCTCAGTAGAACAACGACCAGTGATACTAGAAATTATCAGCTGTTGGTCATTTGTCTTGCGCGAACACATTGCGGAAGAATCTGCCTTACTTTTTGACGAATCTCGCATCACTGACCAAAGCTCATAAATATTAAGGAAAACAAACATCACGAAAGAAACAATACATCTATGCTGCAATTAATCAGACCTGTCCAGACACTAAGAAGTGTTACAAAATATAATACACAACACACAATCAGTATCTAGAGAGTATCTTATTCGTCTCCTGAAATAAGAATAACGATCAATGTACATTCAATACCCCCCCTTTTAACTTGCTTTTTTTGTATGGCAGTACACTCGAATTTCGGCGATAAACGGGTCTTGACAGTGTATCGCTTTAACAGCGTTTAATTTGGTTGAAACACATGTTTATCATTAATAGAGAATAAAATGCAGGATATTTTAACAGTACACTTCGTGTTGATCGCTAAATGAAGGAAGATTGCCGAAACATCGAGTATGTGACCGTAGACATAGTTGATAGGCTTTAGCCCTTTATACTATAGGCAACTAATTACTTGGTGTTACACAGGCAGAAATTTTCATTACATATTTATGGGGTACGGAATCAATATGGATTGATTTATCAATATCAGTAGCCCCATAAACGGAATAACTGACATGCACGCCAAGCCGGTCAGTGAAAGAAATCGTAATCAGAATCATTTTTCAAACATGATAACCTACCTCTTTAAACTTTTTCGTAACGCTGTAAATGGTTTCAGATTGACATTTCCTCTCCATTCATTTGAAATTCCCTCCGGCTCCGTCCGCATAATCGCTTGAAGTTTTTGAATGATTGAGGTAGGAGTGACGTCATGTCAGACTGCATTACGCATAAAAATTGTACAAAAGAAGTAGTGCACAGATTCTTACCGTAAAAACGGCACTATTACAAAGCAAAATAACCTCAAATATGTGAAAAAACGAAAACAAATAAAAAAAGTTGTATTTAAATTGAGAAATTACCGATAAAAAAATTATTAGTATTTTTTTTTCGCTCGACAAGGATTATCAGGTCCATATCAGATTCGCTCTACGAGCTCATCTGATATAGACCTGATAATCCTTGTCTCGCGCAAAAAAATACTAATAATTAATATATATTAAACCAAATGTGCTAGTCATAAAAATGATTGAAATAATGTTAACTTACACATTTATACAGAAATAATAAATAATTAGCAATTGAAATGCAAGTTCTTAAAAAATTTTACACTAAACTAAGATTTTCATGAAAAATATGTAACACTGTGACATACATAGTAGCCTTACTTGAAAAAAAAAGAGATTTTTTTAAAAAGTATCCCACTTTTCCTTATTGTGTAATTATTAAATTTGACATATTTAATGCTGTTGAGACTCATTTTTGTTTTTTCCCCATCAAAAATAAGTACACAGGTATTTCAGAATCATAGTAGCATAATATCAAGAAAATGTGGTCCAAAGGTTTCGTCTGATGCTTGATATTTTCTAAAATATTCTATCAAATGTACATGCATATCGTTACTATGTATGCTATTCTTAGTGTTCCATATCTATTTAAAGGTCAAATGAATCTAGAAATTCAAACAAATTCAATGAAATCGAGTCGTCTGCAACTTACTTAATTACAACCATGGCCAGGAACGTCCTAAAATATGACTTCTACATCATTTAAAGGTGTGCATAAAAGAAGGACTTTAGTCCTTGATATTATATGTTGGTGACGACAGAGCAAACATTGCTAATCATACATGACGGTTTAATTATATAATCCATTTCCAATATTCAGTTGTCCTCAAAATGTAAAAATACCAACAAATACTAAAATTATCGACAGAAACAAGACAACTGGTTTCTGGTCAACATTAAGCTACACAGAAAGTCATTTATATACATGTATAAATACCCCCATTTAGCAGCCATGTTTTCATTAATTTTTAGACTGATTTCAAAGAAATGGTTGGAAACAAGATACTTTTCATTCAAAATGCATAACTGACGAAAATAACTACACTACACTTAGCCACTGAAATTATATTTAAAATTTTTCCTGTGAAACCGAAACATTTTTCTTAACAGTGTTATCTCCCCAAACACCGAAAACCTTGTAATAGCATAATCTCTGGAACTATTAAAGATAGAAGAAAACTGATGGTTGGTAAATGTAAATGGGCTTTATGAGACAACTTTATTGCATATAAAAAAATAGGGTTAACGTATACGAGTAACTGCTCTTGGAATATTTGACAATTCCGTTTAATAACAAAACTCATAAAATGTGTCATTCGGAAACACCTATGGTCATCTGACGACTAAACGCTTTGAAAATGGCATTAACTAGCGGTTTGGTTAGTAACTTGCGGTTTTTTAAAATGTCACTTCCGGTTGACAAAAATCCCAGTGCAGCCATATGTTTTGAATTCATTTCCTGTCAAAAGAGATGAATTACCGGTTTTGAAACATTACATTTTGGTCTTTCGCGACAAGTTTTGGGCACTAAAAGTCTATTTGGGATTCACCCTGTGAAATCGAAATATTTTTCTTTACCGAGTTATCTGCCCAAACACCGAAAATCTTGTTATTGCATATCCTCTGGAACTATAAAAGATAGAAGAAAACTGAAAAGATAGAAATGTTGAGGAACTTTCGAGACAACTTTATGACATAATTTGGCTAAAAATTTCTGACTAGCGAAGGCGAGCAGTATCCCTTGAATGTTTAAATGGACTCCGCTTATCACAAAAACTCACAAACCGTAAGTTGAAATCACCTAAGGTCTTCACCATTTGCCGTCCTGTGACATGTTCTTAAAGAAAATTTTAAATCAAAGTTCAGAAGTGATCTCGACCTTAGGCCTCCAATCTTGTTATCATTACAACTTAAAAACAATAAAAGATAGAAGAAGACAATAAATGGCAAAAATACTTCTCTTATCAAGACCTTTATTTGTTACATTTGGTGTGAAACTGTGTGATGAACCGTTTTCGAGTTAAGGCCCTTGACTGGTTTTGGATAATCGTTTTTTTTCCTTATAACTTGAAAACGGTTAGAGATAATATAGTAAACATATAGGTTTAATATAATCACAAAGTCAAGCCCTTTAATTTGAGCCCATTTGGCCTTTAATTTGAGCCCAATTTCAAATGTCACAGGTCAAGGTCATACCATAGCAACAAGGTAACCATATAAAAAGTCCTTAGCAATCATATATTTTTAAAATGAGGATAATGTATATTACTGAAATATGTGATTTTGCAACTGGAAGTGACATTTTGTCCCTAGCAACGGCCAAAAAAGTCCTTGACAACTATAATATATTGTTTTACTCAGGACCACATAAATAGTCTATTAAGACTAAAAATTGGCCCAGCAACCTTTGTTCTCAAGTTCAAAGCAACAGAGGAAGATTCCGGGAAAGACCTTTCTAATTGTTCTTGAACAATTAGCCCTATCTTTATTATTTTTCTTTTTCTCCCCATTTTTCCAAATGGGTTTGCCAGAAGGGGTTTCAACATATCATTATGATACTTGGTACGTTTAATCGCTCATACCAGAAGATGACCTGGCTCACCCTGTGAGACTGTTCTATTTTTAGTAACAGAGTTATCTGCCCTAACACCGAAAACCTTGTTAGCAGATAAACTCAGAAACCGTAACCGATTCTTAAAATCTGAAGTGTACAAAATGTCGCTGGTTCTATGGCGATGATTTGTCATGCAAAAAAACATTCTTCGATCAACTTCCTGTTTACGCGATTTTGACGCGAAGTTTGTCGAAAACGTCAAAGTTGTCGGATTTACGCAAAACTTGGTTTCCAAGTAGATATGAGGGTCCTAATTACATGTATCGGATAAAAAAAAATTTTCGGTCCACCATTTTCAAAATGGCCGCCATTGAAATTTTGTTTTCAATATAACTCAAAAACCATAAAAAATTGAAGCAGACAATATATCAGAAAAATGTTCCTCTCATTGAGATCTACATTTGATATACAGGTTCGAAAACTGTGCGACAAACCGTTTTAGAGGTTATGGCCCTTGACAGGTTTCGGCTAAATTTTGTTTTCGAAATAACTCAAAAACCATAAAAAATTGAAGCAGACAATAAAAGGGAAAAATACTCCTCGTATCGAGACGTCCATTTGGTACATTCGGCCCGAAGCTGTGCGATGAACCGTTTTCGAGTTACAGCCCTTGACGCGTTTCGGTTAATCGGTTTTTTGGTTAAAACTTGAAAACGGTTAGAGATAATATAGTAAACATATAGGTTTAACATGATCAGTAGGAAAAGAGCTTCAATTTGAGCCAAAGTTCATAGGTCATAGGGCAAGGTCATACCATAGCAACAAGGTAACTGTTATAAAAAATCCTTAGCAACCATATATTTTTAGAAGCAGAATGATGTACTTTACTTAAATATGTCATTTCATGACCGGAAGTGGCTTTTTGTCCCTAGCAACGGAATGAAAGTCCTTAACAATCATATATGTTTTGGTTCGGGGCCTCTTCCTTTACTCAAATAACTCATTTTTTATGACTGGAAGCGACATTTTGTGCTATAGCAAAACACAAAATACCATAGCATCACCTAAATTTTCTGACTGCAGAGGAACAGTGGGAAAGACCTTCTCATTTGTTCTCAGAACAAATGACGGTTTAATTATTATTATTTTTCTTCTTTTCCGCTGTCAATATACGAAAAGTGTCGCGACATATCTTTTCGATACTTGGTACCTTAACTTGGTCATACCTGAACTCGCCTTGACCGACACCGGGAAACTGATCTATTTTTAGTAACGGAGTTATCTGCCCCAACACAGTAAACCCTTGTTAGCAGATAAACTCAGAAACCGTAACCGATTCTCAAAATCTAAAGTGTAAAAAATGTCGCTGGACCTATAGCGATGATTTGTCATGCAAATTTTTTTTTTCTAATCGACTTCCTGTTTACGTGTTTTTGACCTGAAAAATGTCGCAACGCGTCAAAATTTTTTTCTCAGAAACCGTAAGTCCTAGAGACTTGGGACCACCACCATTGATCCTATGTAACATTAAAAAATGTCAAGGTCAAAGGTCAAAAGTCAAGGTCAAAGGTCACCATAGGCCTTGTTAGCACTAAATCTTACAAACCATAAAAGATAGAAGCAGACAATAAATTGGAAAAATACTCCACTCATTGAGACCTACAATTGGTCTTTTATGTCAAAAATTGTTCAATGAACCGTTTAGGAGTTATTGCCCTTGACATGTTTCGGTTGATTGGTTTTTGACCTATAACTCGAAAACCGTAAAGAATAGAAGCAGACAATAAATTGGAAAAATAATCCTCTCATTGCGACCTACAATTGTTCCATAATGTCAAAAATTATTCAATGAACCGTTTAGGAGTTATTGCCCTTGACATGTTTCGGTTGATTGGTTTTTGACTTATAACTCGAAAACTGTAAAAGATAGAAGCAGACAATAAATTGGAAAAATACTCCTCTTATTGAGACCTACAATTGGTCTTTTATGTCAAAAATTGTTCAATGAACCGCTTAGGAGTTATTGCCCTTGACATGTTTCGGTTGATTGGTTTTTGACTTATAACTCGAAAACTGTAAAAGATAGAAGCAGACAATAAATTGGAAAAATACTCCTCTTATTGAGACCTACAATTGGTCTTTATGTCAAAATTGTTCAATGAACCGTTTAGGAGTTATTGCCCTTGACATGTTTCGGTTGATTGGTTTTTGACTTATAACTCGAAAACTGTAAAAGATAGAAGCAGACAATAAATTGGAAAAATACTCCTCTCATTGCGACCTACAATTGTTCCATAATGTCAAAAATTATTCAATGAACCGTTTAGGAGTTATTGCCCTTGACATGTTTCGGTTGATTGGTTTTTGACTTATAACTCGAAAACTGTAAAAGATAGAAGCAGACAATAAATTGGAAAAATACTCCTCTTATTGAGACCTACAATTGGTCTTTTATGTCAAAAATTATTCAATGAACCGCTTAGGAGTTATTGCCCTTGACATGTTTCGGTTGATTGGTTTTTGACTTATAACTCGAAAACTGTAAAAGATAGAAGCAGACAATAAATTGGAAAAATACTCCTCTTATTGAGACCTACAATTGGTCTTTATGTCAAAATTGTTCAATGAACCGTTTAGGAGTTATTGCCCTTGACATGTTTCGGTTGATTGGTTTTTGACTTATAACTCGAAAACTGTAAAAGATAGAAGCAGACAATAAATTGGAAAAATACTCCTCTTATTGAGACCTACAATTGGTCTTTATGTCAAAAATTGTTCAATGAACCGTTACGGAGTTATTGCCCTTGACATGTTTCGTTTGATTGGTTTTTGACTAATAACTTGAAAACGGTTAGAGATAATATGATGAACATGCGTAGCTAAAGTGATCAGTATGAAAAGAGCTTCAATTTGAGCCCAAGGTCAAAGGTCATGGGTCAAGGTCACACCATAGCAACAAGGTAACCATCATAAAAAGTCCTTAGTAACCATATATATTTAGAATCAGGATTAAGTATTTAGGTCGAATATACTATTTAACAATCGGAAGTTACAATTTGTCCCTAGCAACGGTCACAAAAGTACTTAGCAACTATGTGAAGTGTGAATAGGGATGACTTTCTTTACTCAAATAACTAATTTTCATGACTGCTAGTGACATTTTGTAATAAGGAACAGACAAAACGTCAACAGAATCCCCTAATTTACCATACCGGGAAAGACCTCACATTTGTTCTTAGAACAAATGACCTTTCATTATTATTATTATTATTTTTCTTTTTTTTTCCGCCATCATTTGCAAAAATGTGTCGCGACATATCATTTTGATACTTGGTACCATTAATCGGTCATACTGTCAGATGACTCAGTTCACCCTGTGAAACCGATCTATTTTTAGTAACAGAGTTATCTGCCCCAACACCGTAAACCCTTGTTAGCAGATAAACTCAGAAACCGTAACCGATTCTGAAAATCTGAAGTGTAAAAAATGTCGCTGGACCTATGGCGATGATTTGTCATGCAAAATTTTTTTTTCCAATCGACTTCCTGTTTACGTGTTTTTGACCTGAAAAATGTTGCAACGCGTCAAAATTTTTTTCTTGAAAACCGTAAGTCCTAGAGACTTGGGACCACCAGCATTGATCCTAAGTGACATATGTTACATTAAAAAATGTCAAGGTCAAAGGTCAAAAGTCAAGGTCAAAGGTCACCATAGGTCTTGTTAGCACTATATCTCACAAACCATAAATGATAGAAGCAGACAATAAATGGGAAAAATACTCCACTTATTGAGACCTTTATTTGGTATATTTGACTCAAAGCTGTGCGATGAACCATTTTCGAGTTACTGCCCTTGACGCGTTTCGGTTAATCGGTTTTTTGGTTAAAACTTGAAAAACGGTTTGAGATAATATAGTAAACATATAGGTTGAACATGGTCAGTAGGAAAAGAGCTTCAATTTGAGCCAAAGATCAAAGGTCATAGGTCAAGGTCATACCATATCAACAAGGTGACCGTTATAAAAAGTCCTTAGCAACATATATTTTTAGAATCAGAATGATGTACTTTACTGAAATGTCATTTCATGACCGGAAGTGGTCTTTTGTCCATAGCAACGGAATGAAAGTCCTTAACAACCCATATATTTTTTGGCTAGGGACCACTTTCTTTACTCAAATAACTCATTTTTATGACTGGAAGTGACATTTTGTGCTATAGCAAGACACAAAATCCCATAGCATCAACTAACTTTTCTTACTTCAGAGGAACAGTGGGAAAGACCTTCTCATTTGTTCTCAGAACAAATGAACTTTTAATTATTATTATTTTTCTGTTTCTCCCCAAATTTCCAAATCGGTTTGCCAGAAGGGGTTTCGACATATCATTATGATACTTGGTACGTTTAATCACTCTTACCAGGAGATGACCTGGCTCACCCTGTGAGCCTGTTCTATTTTTAGTAACAGAGTTATCTGCCCCCAAACTGAAAACCTTGTTAGCAGATAAACTCAGGAACCGTAACAGATACTCAAAATCTGAAGTGTGCAAAGTGTAGGGCGACTTTTGGCGATGATTCAACATGCACATTTTTGTTTCTTAATCGACTTCCGGTTTACGCGTTTTTGACCTGAAAAATGACGCAACGCGTCAAATTTTTTTTCTCGAAAACCGTAAGTCCTAGAGACTTGGGACCACCACCATTGATCCTAAGTGACATATGTTACATAGGATCAATGGTGGTGGTCCCAAGTGACATATGTTACATTTGAAAATGTCAAGGTCAAAGGTCACGATAAGTCTTGTTAGCACTATATCTCATAAACCATAAAAGATAGAAGCAGACAATACATGGAAAAAATACTCCCCTTATTGAGTCCTCCATTTGGTACATTTAACTCGAAGCTGTGCGATGAACAGTTTTCGAGTTACAGCCCTTGGCGCGTTTCGGTTAATTGGTTTTTTGGTTAAAACTTGAAAACGGTTAGAGATAATATAGTAAACATATAGGTATAGCATGATCATTAAGGAAAGAGCTTCAATTTGGGCCAAAGGTCAAAGGTCATAGGTCAAGGTCATACCATAGCAACAAGGTAACTCTTATTAAAAGTCCTTAGCAACCATATATTTTTAGAATCAGAATGATGTACTTTACTGAAATATGTCATTTCATGACCGGAAGTGGCCTTTTGTCCCTAGCAACGGAATGAAAGTCCTTAACAACCATATATTTTTGGCTCGGGACCGCTTTTTTTACTCAAATAATTCATTTTTAT
The DNA here is from genome assembly GCA_944474755.1 of Limnoperna fortunei. Taxonomy (NCBI): domain Eukaryota; kingdom Metazoa; phylum Mollusca; class Bivalvia; order Mytilida; family Modiolidae; genus Limnoperna; species Limnoperna fortunei. The sequence goes on along the minus strand of OX104112.1, from coordinate 31,443,829 downwards.
GACTGGAAGTGACATTTTGTGCTATAGCAAGACACAAAATCCCAAAGCCTCACATAACTTTTCTGACTTTAGAGGAACAGTGGGAAAGACCATCTCATTTGTTCTCTGAACAAATGGCAGTTTAATTCTTCTTAAAAAGGTAAAATTTTTATAACTTTGGAATTCAGTATAGATATAGCCTTCCTATGATTTATTATGACATATATATAGGTTGCGAAAGCGAAAACTTATCATCCAGCTATAGATATAATGACACATGAAAATTGTTGATTTTTTTTTAAATCAAGTGTTGAGTTGAACAATTGAAAGCGTTAAAGTTTGTTCATAAAACAGGTTGAATTGGCTTTATTTTATTTCGGAATGAGATGAAACTTGGTAGATTTGCTCCTAATATGGGGAACAAAAATAAAATACAGTAAAAAATATGAAAATTGAAAATTTTGTTTTCAATTTGACAACGGCTCTGTAAATGAACTTTGACTGAGGGAGAGGAAAATAGTTCTTATTTTGATATTTGACTGCGCCAAACTGTAGCATAGACAGTGGATTTATTATTCAATGGAATTTTAATATTGGAGCTGTATTTAAAAAGCAGTTTCATATAGAATTTATAAATAAATTTATTCAGATAATTTATTAAATGTATTGGGTATTTTTTGATCTGATTGTTCAAAGCCTATTTCTGGACTATTTTATGGGTGTAAGGGAGTTTCCATGAGTACCCTTCGGATTTTCTAAATTTGCAAAAAAATTTATCTGACATGGCACCCCGAAAATTTAATGTGATATACGTGAAATTATTCCGGTCGTTTTGAGGGGTCTCTCATTACTCAACGAAACTTGGTGCCTAAGTGAGAGCAAAAAATGTCAATAGTTTCCCCTATACAAAAATAATTAAGAAGCCGTTGTCAGATATGTTGTTCTGTACATTTGAAACGTCATACTGTCACTACATATTGTCATGTGATTAAATATTAATTCTCAATTGCAAATATCCGATTGTATTTATTAAATAATTGTTGTATATTATTTTGAAATCAAAGACCTTACCAGAAAATAGCCATTTAATGATGCTTTTATTAATCAATGACAACCCATTAATCTAACTAGTTGACATTGTAACAGTTTGTTCCTGGCTACAGAATGAACTTTGTAATCAGTTACATAAACTGAAAAAGATATTAATACAAGGAATGTTTAAATTATAACCCCATATTAATTTGATTACAAAATGAACTTAAAAGATCATTAATTTTTAGGAACATGAAGCTATATTCCCTGTATTAATTTGATATGTAATTATAATACATGTTCAAATACATTTTAAGCCATTGGTTAATAATAAATGTTAATATATTTGCACGAAATATCGGCAAGCATAGATTTGTGTTGAAATAACAAGTGCTTTCATGGTTTTAATAATACAAGAAGGTAAGTCCCCGTGATTTATGGATCGATTGAATGAGGTCTAACGCCATTGTTCTCATTTTTCAGCTGTATCATGGCGTCCAGTTTATATGGGGATGGAAGCTAGAGTATCATGCAAAAACCATCTACCTATAGCTGGAAAACTAACAATATTTAAAGGTGGGCGATTTTTTCGTGGGAAGATTTTACTTGCAGCTTTTTATATAGATGGGTGCATGGACCATTGTTACAACCTATATTGGAATCATCATTCAATCTATCTCTATCTCTGTCTTTCTGTCTGCCTGTCTGTTTGCTGTCTGTCTCCTGATGTTTATGACCGTCGGGGCATCACTGGTGATTTGGCAACCAGCTTCTTTAAAGCTTTCTTCTCTGACTTTCTCAATATGTCGCAAATTGTTAAGCCTGTCCAGACAGTCTTTCTATCTTTTCTATCTAATTCGGTTTTTTCTCTCCCTGAACAATACCTTGCATAACAGTCTTTGCAAGCACTGATAATTGTGTGAAATGTTCATACCATTTCAGTTTTCGTTTCTTTACTGAGGTAAGTGTGTCTTCATTAAAATCCAATGGCTTGCCTGATTCCGTTTTCTTACTTCCTCGTTTGTGATGCGCTTTATGTATGAAATTCAAACAGTCATAAAAACATCTCTTTCCTTGTCATGTTTCCTTCTCTCGAGATCTGCCGTGAAAGTTTTAGACTGAGACGCATACCTATATGCATACTTAAATGACCAAGGTTCGCATCAGTCTTAATTTTTTTTGTAGCGAATTGCTGTTTCGGTCATTCAATATATTCTTTATTTTGCCAACGCGGCTGTTGTTGTTCGCTATCCTATACAGTATTTCGATCATTCATCTGTCAAAGACTCCAAGGTATTTGAAGCTGTGAATTGTTTATGTTTTATTGCTATTGATCATTATGCCAGTGTTGATGTCACTGGTATTTTTGATCACATTCTTGATCTTTCTGTCTCATGTCATATGCAGCAGCCGTCTTATCCAGTAATATAGCTATTCCTTTTTTTCTTAAGGAAATAAATGTCGTCAGCACACTGGAAGTTTGTAACATTTCTGCCGGCTCTCGATGCTAACACTTACTGCACCTTCCAGAGGGTCGGTCACACCTTCTCATCGAATACATTAAAGAGAATAGGTAAAAACAGCAGCTTTGCCCAAGTCCATCTGTCATTCTAAAGCAGTTCCTGATGCTGCTTAACAGCTTCACTAGCTGTCTTGTCATACACGCTGTCTTTGTCTCTAATCAAGTAGGCACTGATGTTGTGCTGCTGCATGGTCGACCAAAGTGCAGTTTTCACATTGTTCTTGGATCCAGTGTCCCTTTGCCTTTTTCGTACTACTGATTTCTCGATTAACTATATTCTTTTTTCTCCTTCTTTCTTAGACTTCGTTTTCTTGAACTCCATTGACTAGTCAATCGTATCTAAAATGTCTATAGTGATCCAGGGTTTTATCACTGATCGATTTATAGAGGAGGCCAAATACCCGAATTTGCAATTCGAACTTTAATAACAAAATTTCTAAGTGTTAAACTGTCAACGATTCCTTAACATTACCTCATATGAAAAGGTCAGAGAGACCATATCCTGACACCCGGGGGTTTTTAAATCATGAGTACTCGTCAGAATCTGAACTGTCAAATTAGAGGGTCTATACGAGTGGTCAAATGAATAGAAACAATTTAAATACATCTGAGGTTCTAAACAAAAGTCGCGAGGTTCTTTACGGTGATATGGATATGGATACTTTACCAACTCAAAATGATATTCGGCATTTAATGGCAAGAATAAACGAAAAACTTACGGCAATAGAAACGAACATCGAACCCGTTGCACAAATAAATAAAACCTTGATTACACTTGTAGAGAACTTTAATGAATTGAAACTCATTTAAAAATGTCAAGGTCAAAGGTCAAAAGTCAAGGTCAAAGGTCCCAATAGGTCTTGTTAGCAGTATATCTCATAAACTGAAAAAGATAGAAGCAGACAATAAAGGAAAAAATACTTCTCTTATCAAGACCTTCATTTGGTATATTTGGCGCGAAGCTGTGGGATGAACTATTTTCGAGTTACAGCCCTTGACGCGTTTCGGTAATCGGTTTTTAGGTTACAACCTGAAAACGGTTAGAGATAATATAGTAAATATATAGGTTTAAAGTGATCAGTAGGAAAAGAGCTTCAATTTGAGCCAAAGGTCAAAGGTCATAGGTCAAGGTCATACCATAGCAACAAGGTAACTGTTATAAAAAATCCTTAGCAACCATTTATTTTTAGAATCAGGATGATGTACTTGACTGAAATATGTCATTTCATGACTGGAAGTGGCCTTTTGTCCCTAGCAACCGAATAAAAGTCCTTAACAACCATATATTTTTTGGCTCGGGACCACTTTCTTTACTCAAATAACTCATTTTTATGACGGTAAGTGACATTTTGTGCTATAGCAAGACACAAAATCCCATAGCATCACCTAACTTTTCTGACTTTAGAGGTACAGTTAGAAAGACCTTCTCATTTGTTCTCATAACAAATGGTGGTTTTATTTCTATTTGCATTATTGAATCGACCAGCTTCAATATTCAAATTACTGGCACAAACTCTGTATTTACACATATAAACTTTATAGATAAAATTAACAGGTTTATCGAAGTAGTACTGTAATGTATGTTCACGAATAAAATAAACTGCAGGCGAATCCAGAAACATTTCAGGTTTGGTAGTGGGTAGGAAAAATTATGATAAAGCAAACTATTCATATTCAAAATTTTGATCTTTCCTACGAAAATACTGTTAAATTACTTGGTATCTGTAGGAAGGCTTCCCAGCAACTTGATATCCTCAAAAGTTTGGGTTATATTTAAATAGATAAAGTAAACTGACTATTTCCATACTTTTATCTTAAGTTATTATTATTTTGTTATTGCATTTCTGTACAGAAAAGAAAAAATCGAAAAAGAACAAGAAAGAGCACTCCGTTTATCTATGATGATTTCAGTAGTTCATATAATGAAATGTTGTTAAAAGCTAACGTGCCTTCCTTACAGATTTGAAAAATGACTTTAAAATAGAAGCTTGTAAATTTGTTACTAAGTTATCAAACTCAACTGTCTTCAAAACCTTGTTAATTTTAAAAAAGCTCGAAATATTCTTTTTATCTAATTGTGGTCAACTGCTGTCGCTTTTATAGATTTAAGTGTATTTTATGAGTATAACCAGAGACATATAATTACATGTAATTAATATGTCTCTTTTTATATTAAACCACTAACTTGCTTGGTTTATTTCTGATACATTTTAATTGCGGTTTGTAATGTTTTAATGTCTTATGCTGTATTTATTCGGTCAAAAGCTCTGTAGAACTTATGTTAATGCCGAATTCATCTCATTTATTTATTTATTTATTTATTTATTTATTTATTTATTTATTTATTTATTTATTTATTTATTTATTTATTTATTTTAAAGGTGAGGTTGATTTTTTATCCTATGTAGATAGTTACGATATAATTGGTTTTGCTGAGACCCTCAGTGATGCCCCAAGAAATCTATCAAATTTTTCTTCTCCTTTTACAGTTAAAGCAACTAAGAGAAAACGTAGAGTTACATGTAGACCCTTAGTAGGAATTGCTGTCTATTGCAAACCCTATATAGGTAAAAATCTTGTTGTAATAGAAACATCTTCTCAGTATGGTGAACTTAGACAAACTTTCTTTGGCTTAAAAAAAGTACTTATTTATGTTTTTGTTATATTAAGCCATATTATACAAAAGAAGAATCTAAATTGGTGTTCTCAAAAATGCACAGAGATATCATGAAATATAAACAAATAGTTGAAGTTCTTTTGTGTGGTGATTTCAATGCACGGACGCGGTCTGTTAGATTTTATTGCAAATGACGATAATAATGACATTATAAATGAATGTCCAGAACCATCTGACTATTGTGCAGATTTTCCCATTAATCGAAAACATTTTGAAAAAAAAACCCCACAACTTGCATGGTAAACTCTTGACTGATATTTGTAGAGATTTTCAAATGCGAATATTAAACGGGAGATTTCTCCGAGACACATTGGGGTACTCATCCTCACAAGCCAGGGTTTCTGTGTCCACGAACACATGTGTCCATGTTCGTGGACACATGTGGACACAGAAACCCTGACTTGTGAGGATGTGGGGTACTACACTTTTTATAATAGTAATGGACAAAGCATAGTTGATAATATTATTGCTATTAATAATATTTACTATGATATTGAACACTTCATTGTACATTGCCCTGTTGAATTTTCAGACCATTGTTTGATAATATACAAAGAGAGATAACTCAAAATATAAACTTGACGTATATAGGTCAATATAAATGGAATGAAAATCAATATGAAGAATACAAGGATTCTTTACTTGAAAAAGATTCTATAGATAATATTCTCAATTTAAACTCATTAATTGAAGATGATAAATTTGATGACATTGATGTTCTTGTATCAAGCTTTAATGACACATATATTAAAGCAGCCAATAAAACTTTAATTTACAACCATCCAAGGAGCCCTAATAATAAAATTAAGAAAACAAAACCTAAAAAACCCTTAATGCCAAATAACTGTTTAATGCTCAGAAGAGAGGTTAGGTCACTAGGTAAAACATTACAAATGGATCCTAAGAATATTTGGATTTGAAACACAAATTGTACTTCTGTAAAGAAATATAATAAACTCAAGAAACAATTAAAACACAGTTTTTTTTATCTTATATTGATGAAATTAATAATATTAATATATTATTAGGTTTTGGAAGTCTCTTCAAAAGATTAAGAAGCAGCAAACAGAGACAATTAACTCAATTTCTGAATCTGAATGGGTTGAATATTATAATTCTTTGTTAGTTCAATTAATTCGAACCGGGATAACTCTACTTCATGAAACATATCTTATCAACCCTCCACCCTATTAGATTACCCCTTCAACTTAATGAAGTAAAAAAGGGCATCAAATGTTAAAAAATAGAAAAAAGGAAGGAACAGACTTAATTATAAATGAGTTCATTAAAACAGGAAACTTAACATTAATTTTGACTATAGTAAATCTTTTTAATAAAATCCTAAAGAGAGGAAAATTCCCAAAAACTTTGGAACCATACACTTATAACATCTATTTATAAGTCTGGAGACCCCAATGATTGCAATAACTATAGGGATGTAAGTGTAATAAGCTGCTTTGGTAAATTATTCACTTCATTATTACAAAAAACACTGTCAGACTACCTTGAATAATAAACTTTTAAGTTTCAATCAAGGAGGTTTCAGGAGTGGCTATAGGACCACAGATCATATCTTCATACTTAAGACTCTAATAAATAAATATTTTCATAAATTCAAAAGTAAACTCTATGTTTGTTTTGTCGACTTTAAAAACGCATTCGACAGTGTAGATCGAAATAAACTCTTTCAAAAAATAGAAAAGAAAGGCATTGGGGGTAACTTTCTGAAAATCATTAGAGATGTGTATTCTAATACACTTTGTTCATGTAAATTTGGAGCCTCATATAGTTACCCGTTTTTAGCAACCTTTGGAGTAAAACAAGGGGACAGTCTTAGCCCAACATTGTTTACTTGATATGTTGATGATATAGAATCAGCTTTTGCTGATCATCCTAATACTAATCCAGTAAGATTACATAATCACATATTTAACCATCTTCTATATGCAGATGATTTAGTTGTTATCTCAGAATCACCAACTGGTCTACAAAATTGCATTTACTCTCTTGGCACATATTTTGAGAAATGGAAACTAGACATTAATGTTAAGAAAACAATACTATGATTCTTTCTCAGAAAGTAAAAATAATAACAATAATTCTCTTTTACTTACATTTAATGGTAAACAACTAGAATCTGTTACTGTAGTCCTACGGTACTGGACATGGCTGGCCTTCCAATGACTTCGCGTTGTGTGTTTCTTTGGTTGTAGGAACACGTAACCGTTATACTGGTATACCAACACTGGCCGTAATTGACTAACTCAGTTCGTTAATAAAATGTATTATCAGCAAAGCGTCAATAGAGAACAATAAAGTTAATTTAACAATAAAAGGTTGCCAAATCCAAAATATAACTTCAACAGTTTTCCTAACAGGGTTTAAGAGCAGGCTGAAGAGGGTAGGAAATTGCGCTGCTTATATAGACCCAGTAAAAATACGACGCAATTTCCATCACTTGCAGCCAGGTCATACGAGGTTACAGTCGCAGAGACACAATGTCTGGCTCTGCACCTGCAGTCTCGAATACACAAAAGCAAATAACTATTTTGAAAAATAAAACAATAAGAAATGTGACAAATACATATCACTAACACTACCATGGTTGGCCCAAGTTACATTGTTTGTCAATCAATTGAATCGTCGTGCAAACACCCTCACCCAATATGGTAACAGTACTGATTGTACCTTACGGACCTACCACGATCGCTGGTTGACATCATTTATATTACAGATAGTTTTGGAATTAAAACTTATCAATAAATCTCTAATTAGATAATTTGTTCAAAATACTATCAAACTTTTAACGCAATGCACTTTAAAGATAAACTTCATACAATTACAGATAAAATATGTTAAAATAGTTAAAATATAATATTTAATTTATGAATTAAATATTGAAAAATTATTTTAAAATGTAAACAACTTCCGGGTTGGGAACCCATAGTGTTACACACCTCCCATAACAAAAAGGAAATATGCAAATATTTCCTAAAGACTCTAAATATAAGTAGTAACACTATTACAATTATAAAATAGTAGACAAATCAAGCATATATGACATATAAACGAAAATATTTAACATGCAAGTTCAAAAGTTTGGTGAATGTACAGTACAAGTTTCTTTCCACGACGTGTCATCATCGGTTTGCACCAATCTAATTAAAATTAAATCTTTCACTTGCTCCCCCCTTTTTGTTATTGGTCGCTGCGTTGTAAGATCTAACGACATCCCATTACAGGTCACGTCAGGGGTCAAAATTGTTAATTTTGATCGTCCAATCAAATTTCAGTTCGAGTTGAGTGATTCGACCAATCAAATACTGGTTTGCATATCACACTAGACTTTACTGTCAAAATGGCGATGTCCGATGCATTTTGCGGTCTGAAAAGTTTTACAACCATTTTAGCACTCGAGAACTCAAAGAATGATGTTGGATTGTTTAGAGAAAGAAAAGGATTGCGTTGCCGTTCCTCCAAAAGCGTTAGGGAAATTCTTTCCACTTCAATTTGTATCATTTACATTCCAATGAAGAGAAAGATGAACAAATCGTCATCGCGCTATGTTGGTCTGCTTTTGATATTGCTTATGGATTCAAGTTATGGAATCAAGTAAACAGATGTTCAAAACTTAAAGGCAGCATAGAAAGGTCAGTACGTAAATTAAATACGAAATATGAACTTTTTTCACAATAAGGCACGAACAAGAAAAAAAGGGGGGGGGGAATTACATATGATAAACATACAACATGGTAAAATAGCACTAGTGAATACATGTAACTAACGTGGTTAGGAGATGATAGGGGGAATTAATATTAATCATTTGACATAAACTATCAATAAAACTACTGGTAGACATTATTTATTCATTGTACATCCTGTTGCTCCAGTTTTAATCGTCATTCATGGCTTGGTTGACTGTCAGAAAAAATTGAAGGTACATTGATCACCACTAATGAAACGCCATCTCATTTGTTAAAAAAAGTTGTGAATTTTATTTTTCTGAATACTGGCAAACATTTTTAAAAATTATTTGTCTGAGAGTGTGTGAAAATCAATACTATAAATAAAATAGTTATATAGCTATTAAAGTCACTTAATACATGTATAAATTAACATGACCAACAATTTCATTTCAGATGGCTGAACATATCACAATATCAAAGACGGATTATAGATATCATTTGTGCATCGCCGAGTCAAGTTGGAGAAGCAATTTTCAAAAGTTCCAAGTTTCTGTTCAAATTAGATGAGTTTCACATGATGCCAACTTGGTAAGTGGAATGTTTACATCTTGTTTTTTTTTAATCTACTAGTAAAATGTATCTTGTAAATAAAAGTTTCAACTTGTATAGATCTTCATAAAGTGGATAGTTATTTATAAGTAACCTCACCTCATAGATGCATTCTTATATTCTGTATGAAAGTAATTAAAATGCAATATCAAGAATTGAAAAAGCTTTGCTCAAAGAGTGCAGTGACATGCAGTTTAAAAAATTTTGCATTTCAATATTTATTCACAATACTCAATATGGTTTACATTTATGATGTGACCATTTTTAGATAAATACATGTACCTTAATTTATAACAGCATAGGGACAACTTGTAAACTTGGTTCATTGGCTATGATTAAAGGTGCTCATCAATTTGTAACTTTGAATTAAAATTATTGAACCATTTCCTCTAAAGGTATGCAGTTGACTGAATAATAGGGAATAAAATTGATACACATAAAGAATTTCTACTTTACAGACTATTATATGAAATGTAAGTTCTTATTTTCTTATTACAGGGAAGAAGATGATTATAGCTGGCTTTTCTGTTCTGGTCCAAAGTGCTACATGTACTACGCACAAATACTCACAAAAGAGTTAAACAGTTGAAAGGAAAAAAAATATCAGTATATTGAGATGTCAGTGTCATGACTTTTACACTGTAGATGGATGACAGTACCTTAAAGAATGGTATTTTAAAAATCTATCATCTTTTGCACTTCAAAGTGATAAACATGTACCTATATTTTATACATGGACAATGTACAATGGACAGGAAGAAATTGGAATTCTTCAGTTGCTTTTATTTTATATTAAAATTATCATCTGCATCAACTGACTTTGAAATTAAAAAATATCCTGAAAACAAAAACTGTCGTATGATAGTTTTTTGACAAACAATTTTATAAATGCAGTGTACATCTGAACTAAAGACCTTGGAATAAAATGAAAGTGGAATGCCTGCTAAATGCAGTTGCAAAGAATGCAACAAATGTTTCATCCGATTCTAATGTCGTATGCAGTCTGATGATGATAAATGAGAGTACAACTAGTCTGGCTATCAAGATGAAGAAAACAAATCTTCAGTATTACTTGATGATGATGCAGATCAATAATAAAATATAATTACTTGTATGGATTGTATATTGTTTACTAATATTCAGAAAATTTTTTCACTGATATGACAAAGTCCAGCAAAAACATTAAATAAACAAAGTATGAAACCATATACCAATTATTGGTACCAAGCAAACATTTTTCATCAAATACATGTAATTGTATGTACCTTTATGATTATCAACTACCATACCAAATTTACTTGTAGAAATAAGTTTGTTTATTTGAAAGGTATTTAATGCCACTTTCAGCAATTTTTCAGTTATAAAGTCACATCCAGTTTTTTTGGTGGAGCAATCTGAAGTACCATGATGAAAACCCTGACCTTCTGTAGGAAGACTAGTAATCCTTGTAAATTGAGATTGGATTTGAGCGCACCCATAATGAGACTCGAACCCGCAATCCCAGTGTTAACAGTCATGTAACCAACTGGGATATAACGTCAGTTTCAACAAATTTTCAATTATATCAGTTTCCAGTTTTTATTGTCTTGCCTGTGGGGACTGGAGTCGAAACATAGGAATCTTGCGACCACATAAACACTATATTTGTTTTATATCTTGTAAGCTTAAGACCTAGGTAGATCAAATTTGGTCCAGTGTAAGCTCACGATGAGTACTACATTAAAGTTATTGGATTAGGTCAGTTCCTAAGTAACCATGACAATAATTGGTATAAAGGCAGGAAAACTATAAATCCTTGTCAGTTAAGATTGGAGTTGAGCACACCCTCCCGCAGTGAAACTCAAACCCAGAACCTCAGTGTTGACAGGCACTTGATCAATAGTAAAATGACTGTTAATCACTCAGCCACAAAGGGCTCTGTAATCAAGAGAAGACCAAAAATAAGAAATGCACATAACAAAGATACTCCAGAAAAGTAGGCGGAATTGCACTTGTGTATACTACATTACCAATTGAAAGTTATTACTTCTGTCAAGTCAGGCTTTAATTGCATACACCTGAATACAATTTGAAAATGAGAAAATGTGTCTCGATGACATTTAAGTCTGGCTTAACACATATTGGTAAACACACCCCTTTTTCTTCTCTAAGTTCACTCAAGCTAGAAATATTTGGCACAACACTACAAAAATTGGCCAGTGAAGCGATATCATTATGTTGTAAACTGTGCCAAGTATCATAAAGATGTGATGTCATCTTCCTAAACAATGCTTCAATGCAAAGGTAAACCTGAGGTTGGGTGGACGAAAAAACGAGCCAAAAATCTGTATGTCCCCAATGGGAACAAAACACATTTTACTCGTGTACTGCAAATAAATTAATGTAGACGAATACTTGATGCACTGAAGCCAGAGACTGGGGCATTTGACCTCCATTGTGGAAACTAAACTAGTATAGGTATATATTTAACATTCATTTGCCATATTTCACATTTTAGTATTGTACATGTTGTACATGTGTTGCACGTGAATATTACAACTTTAGTTTACATTAAAGGAGAATTAAGAATCCTTCCACCTGTGCCTGCTTAAGGTAGTCATTCTGGATTGGTCTTTTTGGCCTATAATTCATTTTGTGTACATATGTTAACAAGAAATATGAAAACTTGACTCCATCAAATTAAAATTAAATGTTTCCTCCTTTTTACTTTTTAGCAAAGTAAAACAGGGGTTGACTCTTGAATGTACATCTACTATTGATTACGTGGTTGACGACAACCTTAATTCACAAGGCAGCAGAAGGTTTGGGGTTTTCTCTAGGTACTCGGGTTCCTCCTAATAACTGAAGGTCATGAATTTGATGAAAGTAGAATGAAAAAAAAATTCAAATTGGACAACATACCCTACCATGAATTTGAAATCAAATCACATCTCAAACACTAATTTTGTCAAATGGGAAATTAAAAAGGATATGCCGAAAGTTTTACTATAGGAAGTGTGTAAGCTACATGGTTCAATGGAAGAAATTTCAGTAACTGAAGCAATTTCAAATATGAACACAAAGTTTAGGTAAGGTGTTTATTCTGTCATAATTGTAAATAAACAATAAAAAAATGCATAATGTCTAGAGTGATCTCTAAGGCAATGAATGGGTCTTTTGTTTATGATGGTGTAACATTATATAAAGTAACAAGTCATATAAAGGCACTGTCAAACAGATTTGTCTCAAGCAATCATCGCATTTTAATGACCAACTTGGTTTTCTTGTCACTAAATCCTTTTCACTTTTTAGCCATGTCCTTCATATTTTTTAAAGAAATATTCATGTCTGTGCGTGATATTTGCTGTTCCTGTTTAAAATAATACGTATTTATCCAAGTATAAACTATAATCAAGGCCGATATAAACCGCATGATCCAAAAGCCGTTTTTCCGTCAATATCTTCGTCGATGACAGTTTAAATTTAAATGGGAGGCTGTCAGTTAGTTTTGTAACTGGGGGACATCTACCTTCATTTTTAATAATACAAAGCATTTCAGCCCGATTCCAGTGTGTAAAAATGCTTCCGAGTTCCGTTCGATTTCACTTCCACCTGGTCCTGGTACGGCTGGTGTAGCTTCGATTTGCACGAATGAAACTCCACAAATAAAAAACACATTGTGATTTTAGGATCGTATGTATAACTTTCGTGACGTTGTTTATTCAGTGGATTCCATATTTGTAAGAAAATTTTCTTCAATTTGGTGTATTTACATCTCGGTAACAATCTTGTTGACGTATTGTATTACATTTGGTACACTTTGGCGTGGAATGGAAAAAGCCGATTTGCCGATGTTCCGAATGTATACCCTAAGATTTTCTAGGCACGATTCTGATTGGCTAACAGAAAATCAATGCATATGACCCCTGACGTGACCTGTAATGGGATGTTGTTAGATCTACACGCAGCGACCATAGCAAAAAGGGGGGAGCAAGTGAAAGATTTAATTTTAATTAGATTGGGTTTGCACGGATATGTAACGCACACAACATCAGGTATAAAACGGAATATAGCAAATGTTAATGTTTATGTCCTTATTTCCTCACCTCTTCGCAACTTCGGAACACCATAAACTTTATTGTGCTTGTCTTCTATATCACGTGTTCTATATACACAAAGCATTGTCATTGTCACAGGATTCAACTGACTATCATTATAACATGTAGAGTAACTTCTTCGTATATATCGAATGTCAATGTTCTGAGTTCATTCAGTGTTCGTTTATATACATGACGGCACTGTTTATCCACTGTGTTTATCTTCTTAACCAATTTGTAATCTCGGATAAAGTTGTTTTACAGTGAAATGTCCTTCTTCACTATTGGCTTTCCATTCTTTGATGACAGAGCCGAGGCAGCGTTTTGCTCATCTCGGTTGACGGGTTCATCGTCATCCAGTTTTACTGGTATCATCACCATTTGGTTAACTGCTTGAAGTTCATGTTGACAGTTTTGGTCCCCATATATAGGAAAAGACTCCGTTTCCTCGTTCCCACTCTTGACTAACTTTCTAATTTTGAAGTGACAACAGCAAATAACTAAATTAATTTAAAACAACAGCAACAGTGCTCAAATTAGATAGAATATAAATATAGAAGTATTCAATATAGGCTCTATCTCTGTATTTACCCACTGTGTATTTACCTAATTAAAATATTTAGTACACAAGGAATTTCAATTAACCTCCCGTACCTTGGGTAATAAATTTATTTCATTCACATTAAGAAACTTTTATAAATAATTTATTTTATTCGCCCTTATCGTTTGTTTTATTTTCTTTATCTTTAAATATATTTTAACCCATCTGAAAGGTTATAAAAATTTCACTCACGCTAATTTTAGCCGTATGGAAATACCTTTCAGAATCAATTACAATGTATGTTATTCCCACGCTAATTTCATTCATGTTTACAAGGTCATCAAGTTTACTCCTGACAAAACAATAACACTATTTGACCTTAACACACTGATAATGAGAACACTGCTGTAACTGCTGTGGCAATTACGCACCAAATTTATGCAGTCGTTGACATAATTTATGTCTACACACATTGTGGAATAATTATGAGAGGATAAAACGAATTAATAGATGTAAGTAACATTATTATTTATATTTTGTTTGAAATTGTGTTATAATGTTACACAAAAAAATGACTACATTAATTTTGCAATTGTTGCCAATAATACTTTTAAACTATCGTTACTATTATTTTGTTCGTCAATGAAGCCTTTCTTTTTATTTCTGTTCGGTGATACAAGAGCAGTATTAACTAGCAGTTCATCGGAATCAGAATTTTCATTCAATTCATTTGGTAACATTTCTTTTGGTTCTTCACTTGTTTCTTTAATTTCTTGGGCCTTTTGTCTTAACCTTTTCTTTAATTCAAACAAGGGTATGTCTTCTTCGGAAGACCAGTCGTCTCTTTCTTTTTTATAATGTTTAGTGATTCGAGACAGAGGTGTATTGTCATCTGAGGATTCGTCTAATGAATCCTGTTCTTCAGATGATTCTTGAGGAACAACATAAGTAGTTTTTCTTAAAGGACGAGCTAATTTCTCCTTAGGGAGATCCGATTCAGGAATATTTGCTTGTCTTATGTGTCTAGCATGTGCCTTGGTAGACTCACCTGTTAATTGATTCTTAATAATAAAACTCACTGGTGACCTTTGTTCTACTATCCTGTAATAAGGTGCCCACTTACTATCTAATTTACCTGTTCTACGATGGTTTTTAAGGTAAACGGCATCACATACCTTCAAATCAACTTCTTGACTATCCTTATTTGCATATTTATTTTGCCTTTTCTTTGCTTGTTTCAAATGCTTACGAACCAAAGCAAAAGATCTATGCTGTTCTTGTAATGCAATCTTTTGAAATTCCTCACCTGTATATTTCCTCCTTGGTTTTAAAATATTGTCTAAGGGAAGGACTGGATCCCGGTTGTACAAGATATAAAATGGCGAGAAACCTGTGGATTCATTAACATGAAACCTGTACGCTGCTAATGTTTGATTGAGGAAAATATCCCAAGACGATGTGTCTTGCTTTATTTCTTAGAAATAATATCATGCATTGTCTTGTGAAACCTTTCAACCTTTCCATTTCCCTGGGGGCTGTAATATGAAGTAGTAACATGGTGAATGTTAAGTGCCTCAAGAGTTTCTTTTACTGCCTTATTAACTTGTTCGCTTCCGTTGTCAGTTAAAATTTGTAATGGCGAACTATGTACTGGAAAAATTTCGTCAATAAGTAATTGAACGATGTTTTCTGCGATTTATCAGGTACAGCGAATGCTTCCGGCCAACCAGAGTACAAGTCAACGAAAGAGACAATATATTTATTACCCGACAATGTTACAGGGTAAGGGCCAGATAGGTCAAGTCCTATTTTAGCAAAAGGGTATGGAGGTATATCAGTCTCTTGTAGTGGTGGTTTCAAATTTCGTGCACTTCTGGTTTGACATGTAATGCATTTTTCTATGTATTCATTGAGCTCTTTATACATGTTGGGAAAATAATACTTCATTCTCATAGTGTCATATGTCTTGTCAAGCGCCATGTGACCTAAGTGATCATGATATTGTTTGATCACAACAGGTTTAAGCGTTTCAGGTACATACAGTCTTAACATGGGATCAGCATCTGCATTTGACAAGAAATAAATAATGTCATCAAGAATAATAAATTTCTGATTCTCAGATTTTGTTGCAGTTCCCCCTTTTAATCTTAGCTTTAGTTCATGTATAGCCTTATCTTCGTCTTGTTCTTTACTTAGATTTATTTCTTCGGGTAAATTTAACTCTGGTTTACAAAGGTCATCGTAAGTGTCAATATCGCAGCTTGCAAATTTTCTGGGATTAAATAGATTTGAGTTCAACGTACTTATTTCAAAGGTTCTTTCGTCTATGTCTACGTTTTCGTCAGAGGTGCCTTCGTCCAACTCCTTATTACTTTCCACATTCGGAATTCTAGACAATAAGTCTGCACAGGAGTTTGCTGTCCCTGCAATGTACTCGACTTTGCAGTTATAACCAGCAATTCCGAGGGCCCATAACTGGATTTTCTTGTTCTGCATCGGAGCGTCTAAAATATATTTCAGAGGCTTATGATCAGTTTTAATAACAAACTCTGCATTATGCAAGTAGTGATCTAACTTTTGTAATGCATAATGTATTGCAAAAGCCTCTTTTTCAATCGTTGACCATTTGACCTGCGATTTACTCAACTTATGAGATAGAAAATAAATAGGTTTTTCTTCTGTTTCGACTGTCTGAGTTAAACAAGCTCCTATACATGTGTCACTGGCGTCAGTATAAAGGACGTACGGCTTGTTTGGGTCAGGATAGGAC
>OX104112.1:31262584-31426737 GCA_944474755.1 Limnoperna fortunei | reverse complement strand
CTTAGTGGCCATAACTCCTAGTCCTACAGGTAGTTAAACCAAACTTCTGAAATTTGTAGAGGTTGAATGTGCTGACCATTTTAATGTAAGCTTTTTTTTCTGTAGCTATATAATATGAGATCTTGGCCAAAACATGTGTTGACCTATGTTCTTCAACTTGCACTTGTGAAAAATTGTTCAGATTAAGGCAGCTCTCAGATACATGAACAAGAGTACTGTATTACTTTTCTATACATCATGAATCTTTGGTACTGATCCTAAAACCAAGATGGCCACAACAGTGGAACATAGAACCCCATGGGCACTAACAGCTGGTTTCAGAAACTATTTCACTTATTTAAATCAAATTATGCAGAACTGATATCAAGGAATTTTTCTGCCATTTTAACATGCAACGTGGCTGCTAAAGTCATTGATGTGATGATTGGCTGAAATTAAAATGAATCTTGAGTGAAAATCTGAGTGGCAAATTTAATTGTGATACTGTATATAGAAATGTAAAGATTTTGGAGCAGATCCTAAATTCAAGATGGCCCCCGCCGTGTCAAATATCCCCAGAAAAATTTCCCAGAAATTAGGTATCACAAATTTTGTGTAACGTTCATGTCGATTAAACTGAAGTTTTTGTAACAAGTCATGTGAGCATTACAGGCTTTCTATGTGAAGAAATAATGTTTTTTGACAAGTGTAATTATGAATATATCTTAACATAAATTGAAATTGTTACAATTTTCTATGTAAAAGAATCAACAAAACTTCATTTGCTTAAAATCTACCGGTATTACGTACTACATGCAAGAAAACATTCCTAGTTGTGCAAACTGCGCTTTGATTAATATTTGTTTTTACATGCATGGACCAAACTCCTGGATACAAAGCTAAAACTAGGTACCCTAAGTGGTGTCAGAGGAGAAGAAGATTGTTTAAAAAGTTAACAACGGACAGACAACAGATGACACCTAGTCAATAAGTGATGACAATATGTTGAAGGGACAGTCATATGCTTTAGGCCAATACAGAAATCATCATGTAATGCTATCTTTATCAATTAACTGGTCAAAACCAATCAGGCTAATACAGGTGGGAATCGGGCCAATACAGGTCTCAGGCCAATACATATATTGACAATAGTTAATTTCGTATTTAACTAGTTCAGCAAAATATATCATATCGGCAGTTTAACTGTTATCTAAGTGAATATTATAGCACAGTTAATTATTATGTTCAGATTATGTAGAATCACTAGGCAGAATGTGTAACAGCCGAATTTGCCACTGGAATTTGCTGTAGTCCGAATTGTCTGCTTACTATTGTTATAACTTCCGATTTGTCATGCGCAAACGGTACTTTGTGGATTCCCATATCACCACTGTAAACAAATGTGACAAGAAATGATATGGGTTACACCCATATCCAGAGATGTTCGATTTATATATTATAGGTGTATCCGATTTGGTTTAATAGCTTTTTTTTAAATTTGTTTTATTTAAAATTTCATCATATGCTGTAAAGGGTTACAAATATAGACGATTGACTTTGTGGAAGGCAAGAAACAATCATCTTGGTTATAATATCTCAACTTTGAGAAGAGTGCTGTAAAAAGGCAAGCATTAATTTATACACGTGTGCATCCCCCCCACCCCCCAATACAATATGTGTTTTTATATTTCAACAGATTATTTTATTTACGTGTTTTCGATATTAACAGATTTACCAAGCATACAGTTAACATAAAATTGATAATTTACATACAACTATATGTACTTTGTTGTTTTGTTGTACATGTACATGTATTACAGAACGTTTATTGCCATTATGTATTGAAACCCACTGCCTAAGATATAATGTTTTTCTGCGAGCACCAAAGCAGTTATACAATAATGTAAACAAATTGAATATTAGATTTTTTTAAAATTAAATGTTTATAGTTTAAAATTTACTGAATAAGCAAAGTATATACTTTAGAGAGCAACAACTCTCTATCCATGTGTGTACTACGACGGACGCCCAAGAACAATAATGCATTTGATTTAATATCACCATGTATATAAAATGATTGCTAATTTGTATTTATTAACGAAATTAATTAAAATTTCTTCCTCTTCGTCTTTTTTACACTTCATAAAAGCCCGCAAAAATCTAGCGTGTTAATATGCGTTTTAATTTGCCCTGTACTTCAAATAAAAAATATTTAACATTTTCGATATAAAATTTTACAAACTGCAGCTCATCTAGAGCTATCGTTCTTAATACTTAAATTGCACTATCAAATAATTATATAAACACACAGACGGTAAAATTTAATAATAATTGTACACAATTTGAAAGGTGTATTGCCAATTAACAGAATTACGATCACGTGACTTGCTTTTTCGAGAGGTGAAGTGTCATGAGGTCAAAGGTTAAAAAGTGAATATAATACCTACTGAGTCGGAAACAGCAACAAATGTTTACCGTACAATAACACTACATTGACCTTTTCGAAATATCACATAGTCACGTGGTTCTGTGGAAAAAAAAACAATAATTTCTAAAATTATTTTCAACTATTTACACTGTTGATGACCTTTATTCGAATGTAACTGAATTGTTTTTATATTGTATTATTATATACATTTTTCAAATTTCGTTTAGCTTTTTAAAATTTCTGTTTGTTTAAAGGACTTCATATACGATCTTTATAGAGGTATGTTTAATCTAATTCTATAAGTATCTAAATATAACTTGCTTCTTTAAAATAGTTTAACATAAGTAAATTTTAAATATTGAATTAAATAAAAATCCATACCTTTAGTGTTTTTTTGTTATAAAGAAATTTATTTTCCCTACCAAAATCTATTTTTCACTTATTTAGAAATCTGATTTCCTAAATAACATGCCTTTTTTAAAATCTTATTTTCTTATACAAATAATAATCTAAATTAGCATTTTCGTGGCTAATTATGTGAATCTAAATGGTCTTTCATTTTATCCGTTCAAAGTTCAGTGACATAAATAAGCAATTAACAAATAAACAAGGCACATCTAATTTCCAAATAACAATTACATCACAGAAATATCTCTTACCCCCCTCCCCACCACCACGCACACACACGCCTCGTTCTCGGCCAATCTCGTGCGAGAGAGTTTGGGATTTAGAAATTGTTAATAATCAAAACACATGGAAATTAAATTTAATGTTCAAGATTGATGAATTTTCTACATAAAGGTTTAATTTTCTACACTAATTATGAAATAATCCAGAAATAATACTGAAAATTATCGATCAAGGCTTTCTGGATGAGTGGTCACAAGCGCGTTAAAAATACTGTTCGGCTAATGATGATGCACGAGGGGAACGTCATGCATTACGTAATACAACAAAATTTTAATTGCATTATTTTTATCAAATCATCTTGCATCCTCCCAAGTCAGGGGTTCTGAGTCCGCGGTGGAGCGAACGCGGACTCAGAACCCCTGACTTGGGAGGATGATCATCTTGTGAATTCCTATAAAAACAAATACATTCACATTCTATTATGTGAAGATTAGAAACTGCATAAAAATACAAAGCTTAAGTACCCTATAAATTCTGACATAACGAAAGAAATAAAATGGAAAATTATCCATCAAGCCAAATTTATAATCATCTACATTTTATCAGTCAGTGGTAAGACTTGTACAAGTGATTCCAAAATCACCTAACGGAGTAATTATAAATTTCGCCTGGAGTTATCTTTCTTTACTTACATTATTCAAAAATCACTTTTACAAGTGATTTAGAGATTTCAAATTATTTTGTAAATGAATTTGAATTACCTCCCCTATTTTCTATTATTATCACCTGTTCCAGTGATATAAATGCAACAACTACCTACCTGATTTTTTTCTGCAAAGTGACACTTGTATATACTATGAGATTAAAAAAAAAAGATTTTTACAACATTATATTTTTATTGAAACAAATTCAATCAATAAACCTGTCAGATGTTACCTGACCAAATGATCTTTTAATATTTTTTATAAACACAAAAAATATGGTTACAATTTAATCATTTACATCATTGTTATGTTTATTATTTGCTGTACTGCATATACCTGTAGTGTAGCTTTATAAACTTATGGTCATTATGTTTTCTAACAGGTAGTTATGTTGTACCCTTATATGCGTGGATAAAAAAATCCAACTAAATCAGTGAGCTTTTGCTAACTAGTGATACCCCCACTCCCAAAATTATGCCTTGTTAAAACATTTTTGACTAGAGGCTTCTAGGAGCCTGAATCGCTCACCTGATATGGTATTGTAGAATAAAATAAAATTTCAGACCTCTACCTCATGTAGTCATGAAGGAAATGTTGCATGCCTGTTTATTATGTGTAAAAACCTAAGGAACAAGAATAAGCCCAAAAGACTTAATGCCCCATCTCGCAATTTGGGATGGACGGACGAACGGACGGAAAACAAATGAACACACAAGGGTAAAATGGTAAACCCCATCGTCTTCAAAGCAGGCATATAATTATAAACTTTTATAACAGGTAGTCATGGTGTAATCTGATATGTCTGGATAAAAAAAGAATTAAAAAAAAAAGACTACAAAATTATGTCAAACAATACATGTACACTCAGTACCTCAGTTGATATGCTCAATGGGCATAGGATTGGCAACATTATAATGAGCATACAATTAAAAGATCACAAGAGAGTCTACGCCCTTGTAAATTTTTATAACAGGTAGGCATGATGTAATCTGATATGTCTGGATCAAAAAAGAAAGACTACAAAATTATGTCAAACAATATATACATGTACACTCAGTACCTCAATGAGCATACAATTAAAAGATCACAAGAGAGTCTACGCCCTTGTTTTAGCATAATTACACATGTTATAAAACAAATATATTTTTAAATAACCATGTAAACAGTTGGAAAATATTGGTTGAAGCTAAATAGACAGAGCATTCTTCATTTCAAAATTGGTGAAAAATGTCACCAACAGATGTAGACAAGGGGTTCCACTGTTGTGCTAAGTATACCCCCACTCCACCATTTGGAAAACAGGAATTAGATGCGTGACTGACCTGGCCCCTTCTGTTATGAGTGGGGCTATAAAAAATGGCAACACAGTTTGCCATTAAACAGTAAAAAAATATACCAATTACATCAAAAATACAAGAAACAAACTAAATACAAAAGTTTAAAGACTTCCTTCAGTACATGGTTTAATTAAAAGTGTAACAGAATCTGGAGCCACCCTCAAAAATCAAGTCAGGTGGTTCCAGAACCCTTACAAAATCTGTTTTATAGGCTGAAAAGTTCTTGAGTTCCAGAGTCCATTTTTTTTTTTTTTTCTTATAATATTGTATCCAATATATATTTTCTTCAACTTTGGTGATCTGAAATGGGAACAAAATTTTTATTATTAAATTTGGAATTTAGATATATGTACTTGAAAAGCGTGAACAATTATGCAAGAACAGTCAGTTTTAGAACTCATTTTGAAAATTAATTGCTTGAGTTGTGTTGCACAAAGTATTTAGATGGTGCTTGTCAGCTTTTGTTAATGAAGTACTTGATTAACAGGGCAATAAATTTATGCATCAAGTACAGAAGTAGTTTTGATCATTTTGAAAGGTGTTAAATTCAAGAATACCATGAGTAAAACTCGGTGTGAAAATGATACAGGACACATCAATCAACATATGATCGGTATAAAAACAGAAATCTGAAAAATTGTCAGAAGACCTTCCGAGTCAATGATACAGTACATATGAATGTTTATGATTACATTGATAACAAAAGAGAACATACCATCTTGACTTTGTTCTTCGTTTGTTTCCATCTCTGCTTTGCATTGAATTAACCTTAAAATTAATGTGAAACCATAAATGTCAATAAACTTATAATCACCAATTCCAGTGATTATTCATAATGATACAAATGGACATATCAAATCAGATTCAATGATGTTAAGGATAATCATGATAATGCTTAAATCATGGATACATATGATTATCATGAAATTGTTTTGGGGGAATAAATTTAAAGTCTTGTTAGAATTTTTGATTAGCCAAAAACACTTGTTGCAGCGATATCAATTTATTACTTCAGTTCATTTAGATTTCCTTGGCAGATGTGCCACGTTTAACAAAATAACAAATAAAACAGGGTTATGCTGTCCATCAGTTGTAGTCTTCACCTAAAATAATAAAAAGCTTAGCTGAATGCAGCATGATACGACCGCAAAACCCTGTACGTTTTAAGCCCAATATGGAAAGTCAATTGCTCTGGACAAATGCAGCCCATGGTCAACTAACAAAGGTTTTTGACATATGCATTCTTTTGTGGACTTTCCACCCACATTTCACACTGAAATCAATAGATTTTTTACAAGCAAAGCAAACTGAAAAATATTATACTTTAGATATTATATATATGGTCATATATTGATATATATATATATACTGTCATTTATAATCTTCCTTCAAGTTTTATGTTATTTGTGTTTAGTTATATCTACATGTATTATGTTATTTGTGTTTAGTCATATCTACATGTATTATGTTATTTGTGTTTAGTTATATCTACATGTATTATGTTATTTGTGTTTAGTTATATCTACATGTATTATGTTTGCTCCACTTTATGTCTGTTGCCATAACCATTTAATGTAAATGTGTTAGTGCTAATAAATTATGTTATGTTATGTTATGTTATATTATTTCAATTTTCCCACAAATTTCAAAACGGGGAAAAATTGGGGTGAAATCATGGTTATGAGTGATTAAAAAAAATGGCTTTCAATCATGACAGACAATCATAGGATCACCTATTTCAGTGATTTCATTATGGTTAAAAAGTGAGGGTCACAAAATTAAAATCCTTGATTTCATATCCCCTACTCATGCTACTTGACAAGCATATTCTTGCAAAAAAAAAATTTTTTTTGACTTTAAATAAAAGTTTTGGTTCTGGGCTTTTGGCCCCATTTTGCCCCTAATGACATATCAGGGTAAACACATGGTAAATGAGATTCATTCTTTAATAGCAAGGAGCATGCTTGTGAAATTCATAGCAATTGGCCAACTAGGACCACAGTTATTGTGGGTAAAAAATGAAATATTTGAATTTTGGCTCCTTGTTTCTTCACGAATTCAGGGGAGACCGCAAAAATCAATACCATTCATCATGTTCATCCTTTTACTATATTAAACAAAATTGTTAAATTTCAGGGCATTTGGTTAACCAGAACATAAGTTATTGTGGCAACAAAAAAATAGCATTTTGAGCCCCTAATTTCCTATGAAAAAAGTGGGACCCTCAAAATCAATCTCATTCATCCTTTTTATGCTAAGGAACATCATTGTCAAATTAAATAGCAATCAGATAACTAGAACTTAAGTTATTGTGGCAACATTAACGAGGACAGCATCATATACTTACGTATACCATAATACGTCTGCAAATGTTTTGCTGTTGTATAAAAATTAATCAGTGGAACATAGCAGACAATCATGGGATCATTTATTTCAGTGATTTCAGATTCTAATACATTCCAGCAACTATTATGACTATTTGTTTAAATCATGGTTACAAATCATAAAGCTTAAACCATAATGTTTTTTTTTAAGTTTTAAAACCCAACATCTCCAAAATTTCTTTTTTTTAAAATTTTTTGTGACATAGAATTAATAGTTTTTAAAAAAACCGCTAGCTCCCCCCCCCCTCCTGAAGTTTAATAATAGGTTCCCTAAAAAGAAATGAAAAGAATAATCATGATCATGATCATGCATAATCATTGGTCATATACATGAAACGACCATTTATTTTTTTTAAATCAAATCATGATTAGGAAAAAAATAATAATTTAAGAAATGTTTAATAGTTAACATGGTTAATTAAAGTCAGTGGAACATGTGGTGGGATGCAAATCACAGGATCGCCTATTCTGGACAGGGTTGGAATCTTAAATCATACGGAGTTAAAATCACTCATTGCAGCAATTATTTTTTAAAATCATGGTTATAAGTGAAATGACAAAGGTCTGCTTTCGATAAAAGAAATTAAATGTCAGAAACACATGAGAAATATCATGATTATCTTTTATTAATATCTTTTTCAATATGGGCATTTAATTGAAAAGAAAAAAGGACCTATCTTTATTCCAGTGACAAGTGTTGAGAGAGGGTGATAATGCCTTTGTACACTTTTACCCTGAATTAAAAATAATGTTGAAAAATGAATCAAACATGAAAATCATGGGATCATTTATTTCAGTTTCTAATACAAATGTACATGCTTAAATCATGGCCAAGCTGTAATAATTGCCTTTCAAGTTAGAAACTTTGAAACGTTAATTGAATTCAAGGTAACAGTGTGATCGGATGCAAATCACAGGATCGCCTTTTCTGAACAGTGTTGGATTTTTAAATCATAAGTTAAAATCACTCATTGCAGCGATTTTTTTTAAAATCATGGTTATAGGTGATTATGTCAAAGGATTGCTTTCGATAAAAAAAATTAGAAGCCAGAAATATAATGATTATCTTTTATTAATTTCTTTATCAATAAGTGCATTTAACAGAAAAGAAAAAAAAGGACCCATCATTTTATTCCAGTGACCAGTGTTGAGAGAGGGTGATAATGCTGTTGTACACTTTTACCCTGAATAAAAAATTAGCAAAGAATTTTCAGTAGAAGGTTTTAAATATTTCCTAGTCACCTCACAAAATTTTATAACTAGATTGGGTGGAAAATTTAACCGAATTATCATGATTTATCTTCTTGTCAAAATTTTTGCAATATATAATGAAAGAACCTAGTGAGCAAGCTCACAATAGATTGAATACCCCACGCCTTCCAAAATATACATGTACAGGCAACACATCCAATATACATGTACACAATAGTTTACAAAGCCATCCTCCAAAAAAAATCCCCCCCTCCAATGGATTTATCTAAAAATCAATCCCCTCCAAGCATTTAATGTAAGTAATAATTTTTCAAAGTTTCATGAAAATCCACCAAGAAATGAAAGTGCTATCCTGGCGACAACATGAACATGTTAGTTTACTTAAGTCCCCCTCCTTCAAAAATGGCCCCCCTCGACAGATTAATCTAAAATTCAATTCCATCCAAGCATTTACTATAAAAAACAACTTCCCAAAGTTTCATGAAAATCCATCAAGAATTCAGTCTATCCAGTCGACAACAGTATGACACACGGACGGACGGGTCGAAAACATTATACCCCAGCAACTTTGTTGCGTTATAATTTCCTTTTTTATCATGTCTGAAAAAACATAAACCCACCTACCTATTTTTTTTAAATCATGGTTTTGAGTGATCAAGACAGACAATTATTGGATCATATATATCGAGATTATTTTATATATTGGCCTAAAGCCTTATCAAAAAAAATTAATTAAAGTGAGTGGAACATGTGGTAGGATCGCCTTTTCTGGACAGTGTTGGATTCTTAAATCATAAGAAGTTACAATCACTCCTTGCCACGACTTTTTTAAATCATGGTTTTAGGTGATTATGACATTTTTTAAATCATGGGTATAGGTGATAATGACAAATGTCTGCTTTCGATAAAATAATAAAAGTCAGAAATATCTTTCATAATTTCCTTTTAAATTACCACATTAGACATGTTAGAAAAGAAAAAAAAAGGACCTATCATTGATGATCATGATCATTTTACTCGAGGGACCAGTTTTTTACTCCTAAGACCAGTGTCGAGATGTACACTTTTGATCCAGAATTAAGATTATTGTGAAAAGTTTTCTCTTTAATTAATTTCTGCATCAGGTTTTAATTATTTATCATGTTTATCTGGAAAAGCCCAAATGTTTTTCAAAAGTCCAGAAAAAAAACTGTGAGCAGCGCCGACAGAATTTAACATTCTTAAAATTATCAGAATAAATATTGTTAATGAATTTGTTTAAAACGTACATAGTAACATTAATTAATAATGAATTTCGAAAATAACGAGTATTGTTGATTCATATAAAAATTTTCCATGGTCGTACATGCCACATGTAACATCGCTTTTTAACCATGTTAACAGCTTTAACACGTAAATGTGTACAAGACAACAAGAGTTGTCCACCCATTTTAGTTCAATATTTCAAGTTCGATCTTTAATCACTGAAAAAAGAGATTTGATAAAAAAAATAGATGGATCTTTAAAAGTCAATCGCACTAACAAAACAACATAGCGCACTCTCGAAACCTGCAAAATCGTCAATAATTAACATCTCTTGTTATCAGGAAAATACAATAAAATACTATATTCATTGGGGTATGACTTTAAAACATGTCAAAAATCAGGAGGTCTGACATAATTTTACATACAATCTTACCTTAAGCATCGCTTTCCTTCCTCGTGACTGAAAACCATGTGCTTTTGTTGTTGCGTAACAAAGTCACGCGATATTAGGTCTATCTACGTTAAGTTCTTCGAGCGGGAAATTCAAACGATGTCAATAGTTTTCTATCACGTTTCTAGCAAAACGAAATAATCACTTGTTTAAGTGATTTTGGAATCACTTGTACAAGTCTTACCACTGACTGTTTATATAAAGATACGAATGCAAAAAAAAAATATGAAGCTTGCTCTATCAATCGTGAAATGATCCAAACTAAACAAAATATATTATGATAAAATTGAACCGAACAAGTCTTTCTAACATATACATTACGTAATATAACGTAACACAATCTAAAAATGCCTTTTTATTATCAAATTATCTAATTAATTGATAAAAGAAACACAAATATATACATTTTATTTTGTAAAGATAAGAATGCATTAAAAAAAATACTAAGCATACCCTATAAATCATGAAATAATCCAAGAAATAAAATTGAGGCGATGATCCTATCTAGCGAGGTCAAAAGCGCATTAATATACAATTTTGTACATCTTTACTTCTTCTTATTAGTCTTATTAGATCAGGATAAAAAAATGTATTTCAAAGCTTGAAGGATTTAACAAATACAAAAAACTGTAATTGAAATATTTTCTTTAATATTAAATTAGCAATTTTATCACTTACAACATGAACTATATTGTAGAGTATGGTTTTTACCTTTTTGCTCAATTTACCCGAAAACAATTATATATCATTAAGAGATAATAAGAAGAGATCGAACATATGAAAAGTAAAACTAAATGTACACGAGTACGTAGAACACATATATACATGCATTGTTGCATTTAAAATGACCAGTTTACAGTAATGCCGAATGTTCACAACTATTTTTTTACGTTGAACTTTTGCGATCATCACTGAGGCTCAAACAATACGTTCTATAATTTACTTGGA
Organism: Limnoperna fortunei; assembly: GCA_944474755.1. Classification (NCBI taxonomy): domain Eukaryota; kingdom Metazoa; phylum Mollusca; class Bivalvia; order Mytilida; family Modiolidae; genus Limnoperna; species Limnoperna fortunei. Next base: position 31,415,419 of record OX104112.1, on the reverse strand, counting down.
AAATGAAAGTAGTAGATTTGTTTTCGAATAATCAGATGAAGGCTATCTGAAACTCAAAGATATTTTCACATTCAACTGATTATAAAATATGCTTATTAAGTACCTAATTATTTTGTAAGTTTTTTTTTTATCTCTTAACAAATTTACTATGCTACGTAGCATTTTTCTGGATTAAATTTCTTATGCCAAACTTTTCCCCTTTTCTATAAAGTTAGACAGTGTTCGACATTAAGTCATGACCGAACGACATTGTCCAGTAAATGTAGGCTCCGGTCCAGTATACATGCCCAGTAGCTGGTCAGACTGGTCATGCTGATAATGATCAGCCATTATTTTTGATGGACGAATTATCATCGAGAAAAGAACAAATAATACGTTTTTCGATGCATTTACTACATTGGTATGATGTTGTATTTGACAACGGCTTTGTAAATGACCTTTGACTGAGGGAGAGGAAATTAGTTCTTATTTTGATATTTGGCTGCGCCGAGCTGTAGCATGGACAGTGGATTTATTATTCAATGGAATTTAGATATTAGAGCTGTATTTAAAATTATAAAAAGCAGTTTTATACAGAATTGATAAATAAATTTATTTATATAATTTGTTTAATGTATTGGTTATTTTTCAGCTGATTGTGCAAAGCCCATTTCTGGACTATTTTATGGGTGTTTGTGAGTTTCCTTGAGTACCCTTCGGGGTTTCTAAATTTGCTAAAAATTTTATCTGACATGACACCCCAAAATTTAATGTGATATAACTGAAATTATTTCGCTCGTTTTGAGTGGTCTCTCATTACTCAACGAAACTTGGTGCCAGAGTCGGAGCAAAAAATGTTAATAGTTTCCTCAATACGCAAATAATTATATATATTAAGAGGCCGTTGTCAAGTTGAAGTGTTGATTTTTTACTTTGTTGTCTAAAAGTTTGTATGTCAATGATGTTATCAATTCAGCCACTACAGCTATAATGCTGTAATTTTCACTTTATTCTGTCAGATAACAGTAAACAAATAAAAAATACATGTTTCTGTCTAAATTTTACTCAAAAACATTAAAATTTATGGTTTTAAACAGTAAGTTACATGGCCTTGAATGGCATAAATTTGTCAGATTTCCTTGTAGACAGAAACAACAAAGAATTTGGGAAAAAAAAAGCTAAATTACTCAATGGAAAACAGAAGCGAAATTCATTTAGTAAGGTTAAACACTATTGCAACTAAATAAATTTTACTTTGAACAAAAAAAAAAACCTGTGTGCACTTCCCCCCTTTAGCAAAGCCACACATAGCACATGCATTCACCCAGGAACTCTGCGAGATAAGGTTCTATATGATATTGCTCACAAATGTACTTTTAACCAAATCCATGATACTGTTTTACCAAAAAAGCAGGCAAAGCCAGTAAAATATGGTTTGTATTTTATTTATATCATTATTTTTTTCTCGCCTGCGACGAAAGTCGCTGGAGGCGAGACATATGTATGGGAATCCGGCGGCGGCGGCGGCGTAAACACTTGACATCTTGCTTCATATCTTTGTAAGCCCAAGCCCTAGGTCCATCATATTTGGTCCAGAGGTAGCTTATGATGAGTACTTGCCAGTCAGTCACCTGTCACCTGACCTTGACCTCAATTTCACGGTCCAGTGATTACGTTAAAGTTTTTGGGTTACGACAGTTCCTCTGTAACTACGCATGGTAGGATGACAATATTTGGTGTATAGGTTGCTGATGACTAGTACATGACTGTCTGGTAGGTGTCACCTGACCTTGACCTCAATTTCACGGTCCAGCGACTACGTTAAAGTTTTTGGGTTACGACAGTTCCTCTGTAACTATGCATGGTAGGATGACAATATTTGGTGTATAGGTTGCTGATGACTAGTACATGACTGTCTGGTAGGTGTCACCTGACCTTGACCTCAATTTCACGGTCCAGCGACTACGTTAAAGTTTTTGGGTTACGACAGTTCCTCTGTAACTACGCATGGTAGGATGACAATATTTGGTGTATAGGTTGCTGATGACTAGTACATGACTGTCTGGTAGGTGTCACCTGACCTTGACCTCAATTTCACGGTCCAGCAACTATGTTAAAGTTTTTGGGTTACGACAGTTCCTCTGTAACTACGCATGGTAGGATGACAATATTTGGTGTATAGGTTGCTGATGACTAGTACATGACTGTCTGGTAGGTGTCACCTGACCTTGACCTCAATTTCACGGTCCAGCGACTACGTTAAAGTTTTGGGGTTACGACAGTTCCTCTGTAACTACGCATGGTAGGATGACAATATTTGGTGTATAGGTTGCTGATGACTAGTACATGACTGTCTGGTAGGTGTCACCTGACCTTGACCTCAATTTCACAGTCCAGCGACTACGTTAAAGTTTTTGGGTTACGGCTGTTTCCCTGTAACTATGCAGGATATGGTGACAATATTTTGTATACAGGCTGCTGCTGATATTTAATGCTATTTACGTAATGCTTATGACGAAATTTATTTTCGTTACTGATGCGGAATGCAGGCGAGACGTTTTTCTGTGTCCACACTTGTTTGTCTGAAAAACTGATTCTAGTAGCAACAGATATAGCCGGGTCATAATCTAGCACGTACTTTTTCCCCCAAACAAATTATGATTGCATGACCATTTGTGCATGAGTGGTCTCTCATTACTCAACGAAACTTGGTGCCAGAGTCGGAGCAAAAAATGTTAATAGTTTCCCCAATACGCAAATAATTAAGAGGCCGTTGTCATTTGTTATACGTTTTTTATGTTTTATGAGTTAAAATGTTGGTTTGTTTTTTTTTTCTTTTAATCGAAGATTGTTCGTTTACTGTTACAAAACGTAATCCCTGAATTTCATATATCTGAACAAACCAGAAACAGACAAAATCAAATAAATGTATAGCAGTGTTACTTGTAGGATTTTTTTATGGCGAGTCCTGGACTCATCGCTTTTGAAAATGTTGAGTATCAAAAAGTTCTCATGAGTCCCACATATCGCATACGAGTCCAGCTAAGCGCTTGCATACAACCGTTTTCTTGGATGACCGACCCATTAATTGTCTTTTGATAAAAAAATATAATATGGCTTACTACTAAGTTTATGCCATGCTATTTTATATTAGTAGTAGTTGAGTTTGGCAGTCTTCTGGGGTATGATTGAACTGCAATCATTACTTGAAACATGCTGATGTTTGCCCATTTAAGAGACTTTTGTCTTACCTGGCTCATCTTGGAACTGATGTCAAAAAATGCAGATGCTGACATTAATATTAGCATTGCTCAATCTCACCAGGTGGCGCGTTCGTCACATTTACCGGAAGTTTTGAAATGCGCCCCGAGTAACCCCTCTTACTTTTACGGCTCAATATATCAAATGTGGGCGTTTCTTACCTTATTTGTAAGGAACATTTAGTAGGGAAGATGTCAAAATATGTGACAATAGCGGAAATGTATGGTTGAAGCCCGAGATTTACAAATGTAAGTAATTTGAAGTGGGATTTTCAGTCGTACATCTCCAAAACGCATATGTCACGGTTTATATCGATATACCATTGTAACTTTATATAAGAGGAACAAGAATACCATTTATTTGAGTAGAATTATGACCGACAATTATGTTTTTGCCGATTCTTTTTGATGGGTTGAAATGACAAAGTTGTCGCCCTTTGTTTCCCGCCATTTTGGATCGTTGTTTATTTTGGAGAAATTCGACTGCAATTTGAGTGAAAAATCATTAATGACATTAACGATTAATGGAATTTTAGGTATGAAAAGTTAAATATTGATTCCCAGGCGTCACCTACATCTGTTGATAGCATAAGCTTAAGTTAATATTAACACGACACATGTGCCAAGTTTTGGACAGCGTCGGTCATTGACGCTGTGAAAAAAATAGAACTAATAGAAGTATTTGCTATTATTATTCTAAACAGTATAAAAAACATTGTTTACTCATATTATTGACATAGCTACACTTCAGTTTTTCAGTAATTTATTTATCTTCGAGTTCAACCAACAAGCATAACACATTTCATTAATTTCATTTTGAAACACTGGGGTCTTTATTATTGCAATGGAAACTTTAAACATTCCTTTCAAATATACTGATGATTTGCACCTTATTGGTTGTTTGTTTTTGTTTCCACATAATCAAAAATGGATTTTTCATGTTAAGACTTGAGGGAGTTCCCACTACTTTTCTACTTTGCACTGGGACCCCCCCCCAATTTCACTTGTGAATAAATTTCAATGAATCCTGTAATTAAATGCCAAACTGATAAAACATAAGATATTCACTAGTGAGTATTTGTACACTTCAGCAGATAAAACTTATATTTTAATACAGGTCAAACAGGTATTGTATATCCGAAAGCCACACATTTTTAACTTTCAGGATTTCTACTGAAAATCTACCTTGATATTTCCTCCTAAATGTTATGAATTATGATACCTCATCTCATTACCTATCTTTTGATATATAAAAACCCATGGTTTTGCATAAAATTGAAGAGCTGTAGACTTGTGATGTTTTTTAAACTATGCTATATATGGGCGTCACCCCCCTCTTTTATTAAACAGGTCATAAATAATGTAAAAAAACATGCTAGCATAGAAAATTGTGGTTAATATTAACTCAATAACATAGTTCTTAATGTTTTTACCCCCAAAAACAACTTTTGATTGAAAATGAAAAATGGTGTATCATTGCTATTAATATTTCTTCCAAACAACTCATTACCCCCCTTTTTTTTCAATTCCTAGTCTATAACAGATTATCTTATTGATATATACAAAAATTAAAAGTTTATTAGATATTTAATCTAATGTTCAGATTAAAGATATCTTGTACCGGTCAAGAAAAATGGTAAAGAGTGCAACTGCAAGTGCAAGGTTCCGATCGTGTGTTGAACTTGAAATTTGAAACCACGAGTGTATTATCGATGCTTAATTTTAACCATAAAGAGTGTCCATCAACACTGCACGTTCATTGTTTAATATACATCTTAATTTAAGCATATTTGCCGCTCAAGTGATTGCTACCTGCTGAGAATCGGATGAAACGGGTAAATATCGATCACAGGCGCTTGGGTACAAATTGTGAAATCTCGGCTTTTTTCATTAATGCTGGTATATTTTTATGTAGAACCCTTATTTGCCTCATAAAATAACAATATGCGCATGTCTGACCCATTTTTTCAACGTTTTTACCATTTCTGATATTTCCCCTCTACACTAAAAAACCACAAGGCGAGAAACTCTCTAGTCTCGATCACCCAGACGCATATATAATAGCGTCTGGGATCACCTTATTTTAATTTCGCTACCAATAGGTGGAGACAAACAATGATTCTATTTTTAGGACCCTATTTTTAAACCAGGAAAACCATGCATACTTATAATATGACGTCACATTCAGATTCACTCTTGATTGTGCACAACAATAATATTTGTTTAATTAATTGATAAAGTTATATTTTATAAAAATATTCAAATGTAAACTTTGGCACAATTTTTTATACACTTCTTGATATGAACGGAAGTAATTTTTTAGATAATAAAAATATCATCCAATCAAAAATTACGCCCAGTTTTGGGCGTAATGGTAACGAGTTCATATAGAAATGAATCCAGACGCACAAATGTAATTAAGCGTCTGGATGATCGAGACTAGAAACTCTCCGCCATTTTCTACATTACGATCACGGAAGTGACTGGTTATACCGGTCGTTTACATTGACTACTTCCGATATTCTCAGGGTTTAACCTGTTCTCTCTATTTCAGCGCAACTCGGAAGCCCTCTGACAAATCTCACTTCCGTGATCGTAAGTTCAACACAGAGACAAAGAAAATGGCGGAGAGTTTCTCGCCTTGTGGTTTTTTAGTGTAGAGGGGAAATATCAGAAATGGTAAAAACGTTGAAAAAATGGGTCAGACATGCGCATATTGTTATTTTATGAGGCAAATAAGGGTTCTACATAAAAATATACCAGCATTAATGAAAAAAGCCAAGATTTCACAATTTGTACCCAAGCGCCTGTGATATCGATTGCCATTTGTAAGAATATGTAATCACGCATAGGAGACGGAATTGACATGACATGATGACGGAAATTTGTACTCATCCGACAACTGATGCGTTATATGTTGAAAATGCACGCCCAGAACTGAAAAGACATGTACAATACGCATCTAGATGCGTTTCGAGGATCCCTGTATAGATATTCGTTTTCATATCATTTAATAGTTAAATGCAATGTTTCAAAAATATATATAAAAATAAAACAGCAACAAGTAGATTTTTAAAGTTTTAATTATAATTCATAAAAATAATGTTATGTGTGTTTCAGGTAATTTATCTTAATTGTCAGTGTTTTGTTGTATCGTGACATCAACGGATGTATGATGCAAATATTATTGCAAACTTGGAAATAAACTGGATAAAATCAAAATGCACAAGCAAAAAATCTTTATTAATAAATAAGCCTGATTTAGTATAGTTAAACAGGGATCTGTCTGCAAACTACTTTCTAGTTTGTTGGTATACTTTCGTCTTCAGACTTCAACCCTGAACGGAATTCTTTCCTCTCTCATGATACCAGTATGATTTCCTAATAAAGTCGGAACCGTCCCTTAAACCAAATATGAATTCCTTATTTCTGAATTATGTTTGGCTAATGTGGTCTAGTTTACATTAGGTCCAGTCTAGTACATTCTAATGTTACCAAGACCGCTGGTCCAGCAGTAAAAAAAAGTTAATGTCGAACCCTGTTAGAACAAATGTTTTTGGAGTTGGTTTACATAAGATAATTTATTTACATTTTAAAATAGCAAAACAGCGAGTATTACAATTCACACTGCCAGGCAAGTCATTTATAAAGACAAGAAATAGAGTAGCATCGTAGGGGCTAAGAGTTAGACAGTACTAGTACTTTGGGGGATTCCAGAGTCAACTGATAATTTCGATGAATTTATAGCGTTTACTCATGTATTACTTGTTGTTGTCTGTTAGGAATTCTGAAATTAATTTAAGGTTATTATTTCTAATGCCACAATAATATAATTTGTCCATTAAACATTGGTGGGGCACTTAATTTATTAAAAGCTTTAAAAAAATCTAATATAAAATTATAGTATACTTGATTTCCATCTGATATTGATTTTGTATGCTGATAAGGCATTGTTCAAAATACTATGCGGGGCCTCGGTGGCCGAGTGGTTAAAATAGTTCGTCTACTATTGATCATGGCATTCACGTGGTCTGTCAACACTGAGATTGCGGGTTCCATTCAAACTGCAGGCAGGGTGTACACGACTTAAATCTTAATTGACAAGGATTGCCAGTTTTCCTACCGCAGCCGCAGGTCGGGGTTTCTCTGGCTACTTAGGCTTCCTCCCCAATAAAAACAGGACGCCATGAAATAGCTGAAAAATGGCTTCATGTGTATTGATTCTTTATTAAAATTTTATACACCACTGACTATTGTTAATATATATGTTTGGTATAAATTAGTAGGGTAAGGACCAGGGCCTTTGTCTGGTGTTGCCGTGGTATCTTCATTTGTAAAAGCACTTTTGAATTGTTCATTGAGAATGCCAGCTTGAGTATGTAACTCACTGTGTCACAGGCCATCTTTGCCTCCCAGCAGTCAAACTCATGTGGTCTCAGTCTTTTTACTTTTTATATATTGCCAAAAAGGTTTGGGCTGTTCTTCTAATTGTGGAATTGTTACATTTTCCATATATTACATATTCCAAAATAGCAAAGATAATTATTTCTTTAAGCACCCCCAAAATTATTACTATATAATAAAAGGGTTATTTCATGAATATTTGGAAATATTGTCCCTCCCAAGATGGTATATTGGACAATATTTCCAAATATTCATGCATTATTTTGATGTCCTACCAATGAAAGTCCAACATATTGGTTTTCGGTCCCTTCATTCCTCTGTCCCACCTCAGGTTTTCCTTTGCACTGAAGCGTTTTTTTATGAAACCTTGTATACAATTACAAAATGATGAGATCTTTTAACTGGAAAAATGTGTCAGTGCTGTGCGAAATATTTTAATCTTGAGTAAAGTTAGCAAAAAGGAGGTGTTTACCAGTATGTGCCAAGTGGGACATCAGTTTCATCAAGACACATTTTCTTGTTTTTGAAATTTAAAGGCATGGACTGTTTACTTGTCTTGAAAATTTTAGTGCACCAGTATTTTTTATTGGGTACTGGTTACTCATTTTTTTCTTTGTTGTGTTGTTTGTTTTTGTCTCAATCCAGATTTTGTCACTGATGTATGGTTTTTTGATTTTTTTGTTGACTGTTTGATTTTCTTACATTTTATTCTTAACCTTGTTTCCAAATTATTTGTTTTAATAATGTACTGTATTTAATATTTAATTAACATTTAATTAACTTCTTTGTAAGGTTCATTCATTTATTTACATTTTATGGAAATGAAATTACATGCCATAAAACACAATCCGTTTTAACTATTTATAATTATGTGCTTTATTTGTTTGCCGAATGTATACTGCTCAATGTAATTATAGTCACATACTAGTACATCCCTGATTGATATTCTTTTGTTTGCATGAAGGAAATTTCAGCTGATATTCAAGCATCCGACTGGTCCATTAAAGAATATCTGTGGAGTTGCATCAATCCCAGGGGCCTCCATGGCCAAATGGTTAATTAAGGTAAGTGATGATGTCGTCTGTCAACACTGAGGTTTTGGGCTCTGGTCTCATTGTGGGCAGGGTGTACTTGACTATTATCTTAATTGACAAGGATTGCCAGTTTTCCTGCCACAGGTCCTGGGTTAACTCCGGGAACCCTTTCTTCCTCCACCAATAAAAACTGGACGCCATGATATAGCTGAAAAATTGCTGAAAGTGGCATTAAACAACATGCAAACAAACAAACAAAACATCAATCTCACAAACATCAAATCATCATGCTGTTGATTGCCAGGACTGGGTCTAACAACATTACAAAAAAAACTATGGTACTCTGTTTCAGTGGGGTTAAAGTTACATGTTATTGCTGCCACCCGTCATTGTCTGATTGTCATTTTGCTTACTGTTTTGCAAGCTTTCAATCATCATTTCTGGTGAATGACTAGTTTTGATTCTCTTAATCAAATTACTGTTATTCAATTTTAGTGATGTGTATATGACAAGAATTGATGCAAGCAGAAGATAAATTAATAAAAAACAAAAATTAATATGATAAGACTAACACACATTTGGCAAACAAACAGTCAAAACAACAAATGTAGTTTTGGCAACACGAGCCCCAATGTAAAGGCAAGTAAGTTTCTGCTTGAAGTTTGAAGTTATTGCACAGTTGTGTTACTTAATGTAAAAATAGACAAACGTAAGGCATCAAGAGATTACGAGAAATCTTTACTAATTTGCCATACAGAAACACCGAAGTGATCAATGAAAAAAGATGATGGTGACCTTTGAACTTCCAAATTGAAAATATTAATACTTGCATGATTATCTATTGTGTAGTACCTAGTAGAAGACGTGTTTCTTCTCCAGCAGCAATTCTCTTGCCAGAAAATTAAGAAAGGATACACCAGCAAGGATATAAAAATATTTTAGATACAAAGATATTAACACTTAATCAAGTTAATGCTAATGTCTTCATGCAATAAATTATTGCTAGCTTTTTATGATTGTAGATATTGCATGTATGTCTTGTAAGTCAATGCAGAAGAGGTCAAGAAGTATAGCAAATTTAAAGCAGCAACAACAATATAGTCTGAATGTGAGACATAGAAATGTTTTTGGTGTGGTTTGCAATCAGCTTCACCTGGCTCATTGAGTTGGTTTATAATGTTCAAGGTAAAGTATTAAGCTATGTAATATATACATCTACAAATAAATACTGTTAAATATTTTGCTTACTCACAGCACCATTTTTACTCACCGTTAAGTCACTATTGCACCCATTTTGTCCTGTGCTCGAGATCATTAGCCAGGTCTGCTACATATAAAGTACAGCTTCATATAAAGATAAACAAATGTTAAAATGCAGATTATGCCATATTATATGTGCATGTTTATTGGATGGTCCTCTAAAAAGTTTATGTTAGTGCAGGAAATAGTTTAACATAAGACCTTATGCAAAAATGTTTCAAAAGGCTTCTTCCCTCAAAGTTGTTAAACAAAAACTTATCAAACTTATGGTTCTCTAAAGGTTAAGGTTGTTTTTATGTCAATCCAAATTCAAAATGCCCATCCATGCAAGACTTAGTTTGACAAAGGGCCCTATGGAAACATATTCAAATGCTTTCTCAGAAAAAGCTGGTTGTACAGGATTGCTTATTGGATTGCCCTGAATTTTTTTTATTCTGACCTTAATCCCAAAATGGCTGTAACCACAGGACCTAGTTTAATATAGGACCTATTATCAGCAAAAAAAGGCTTCTTTTCTGAAACTGGTAAAAAAATTGAAATCAAACTTTTCAGCAATATTTATTAAATGGTCCTCTATAAAATTTATCATTTTTTTTGCCAATCAGAAATTCAAAATGGCCATCATGGCAGACTTTGTTTAACATAGGATCCTATAGGAAGAATTTTCAACTGCCCTCTTTCGGAAACTGCAAAGCTGATTGATGCTATATGTTTTTTATTTGATCCGAATAAAAGTTGCTGCCATTGCAGGAAATAATTATACCCCCCGCAAACTTGTTTGGGGGTATATAGGAATCACCCTGTCTGTCTGTCCATCTGTCCACATCCCTTGTAAGCGCTTCTCCTCCTACACCGCTTGACAGATTTTTATGAAACTTTACCTGAAGAAAGTACACCATGTGTAGATGTGCATGAAGAATTTTCGCAGCTGTCCGATATTATTCAGGGGAGATAATTGGACTTAGACTTTTTAAATATAGCATTCCATGGGAGATCTCGTAAGCGGAACTCCTCCTACACCGCTTGACAGATTTTTATGAAACTTTACCTGAAGGAAGTACACCATATGTAGATGTGCATGAAGAATTTTCGCCGTTGTCCAATATTATTCAGGGCAGATAATTGGACTTAGACTTTTTAAATATAGTATTCAATGGGAGACCTCGTAAGCGGAACAACTCCTACACCGCTTGACAGATTTTTATGAAACTTTACCTGAAGGAAGTACACCATATGTAGATGTGCATGAAGAATTTTCGCCGCTGTCCGATATTATTCAGGGGAGATAATTGGACTAAGACTTTTTAAATAAAGTATTCAGTGCAGGACCTCGTAACTCCTAAACCGTTTGACAGATTTTTACGAAACTTTACATGAAGGAAGTACATCATATGTAGATGTGCATGAAGAATTTTCGTTGCTGTCGGATATTATTCAGGGGAGATAATTGGACTTGAAGCGAAGCCGGGGGTATCCCTTTGTGACCGTGCTCACAGTCCACACTTGTTTAATATAGAAACTTCTAGAAAATGTCTAAAATGGTTTCATATCTGAAATAATTAAACCAGTTGTTACCAAGAAGCTACATGCATATTAATTGAATGGTTCTTGAAGTTATTGTGTTTTTGCCAATCGGAAATTAAAACTGCCTGTCATTTCAGGACTTAGCTTAACATTGGGGAAAATCCATCTTAATGTAAATATATATGTAATATAATGTAAATATATATATTTATATTGACACTCAATGACTAAGGCCATTCGTTGGTCAGTCTGTGTCTTAATTTATGACAAGAAACACCGTCATATGTATCGTTGCATAATCTTCTAGACTTGTATATTATTATTTTTTTTGTTTATGCTGTATCGTCATGTTTGTCGATCTGATACTAAATAAGTGTACTGGTTCAGCAGCATTCTTTTAGACCCTTTATATAATATTTTGAACTGCCTGTATTGTGTATTTACACGATCCCAGTGGACTTGTATTATTCCATCTCCCAATGAAAAAAATATTATTCCATCTCCCTATGAAGAATATCTTAAACATTTATAGTTAAACGCCACTGATGAGTCTTATGTAGACGAAACGCGCGTCTGGCGTAATGAATTTGTCACCTTGATAATTTTGATTACATCTTGTTGGAATATTTGAGCAAAGCCAAGTAACAGCACGGCACGTCCCCGGTTAGCGGACTGGGAAGCAACTATTAAAAAAGTTTTGGGTTCATTTAAAATGAGAAAGTTTAAGATGAATATGTTGTGATTTTTCACGTTATTTATTTATATTGACACTCAATGACTAAGGCCATTCGTTGGTCAGTCTGTGTCTTAATTTATGACAAGAAACACCGTCATATGAATCGTTGCATAATCTTCTAGACTTGTATATTATTATTTTTTTTGTTTATGCTGTATCGTCATGTTTGTCGATCCGATACTAAATAAGTGTACTGGTTCAGCAGCATTCTTTTAGACCCTTTATATAATATTTTGAACTGCCTGTATTGTGTATTTACACGATCCCAGTGGACTTGTATTATTCCATCTCCCAATGAAAAAAATATTATTCCATCTCCCTATGAAGAATATCTTAAACATTTATAGTTAAACGCCACTGATGAGTCTTATGTAGACGAAAAGCGCGTCTGGCGTAATGAATTTGTCACCTTGATAATTTTGATTACATCTTGTTGGAATATTTGAGCAAAGCCAAGTAACAGCACGGCACGTCCCCGGTTAGCGGACTGGGAAGCAACTATTAAAAAAGTTTTGGGTTCATTTAAAATGAGAAAGTTTAAGATGAATATGTTGTGATTGTTCACGTTATTTATTTATATTGACACTCAATGACTAAGGCCATTCGTTGGTCAGTCTGTGTCTTAATTTATGACAAGAAACACCGTCATATGTATCGTTGCATAATCTTCTAGACTTGTATATTATTTTTTTTTTTGTTTATGCTGTATCGTCATGTTTGTCGATCCGATACTAAATAAGTGTACTGGTTCAGCAGCATTCTTTTAGACCCTTTATATAATATTTTGAACTGCCTGTATTGTGTATTTACACGATCCCAGTGGACTTGTATTATTCCATCTCCCAATGAAAAAAATATTATTCCATCTCCCTATGAAGAATATCTTAAACATTTATAGTTAAACACCACTGATGAGTCTTATGTAGACGAAACGCGCGTCTGGCGTAATGAATATGTCACCTTGATAATTTTGATTACATCTTGTTGGAATATTTGAGCAAAGCCAAGTAACAGCACGGCACGTCCCTGGTTAGCGGACTGGGAAGCAACTATTAAAAAAGTTTTGGGTTCATTTAAAATGAGAAAGTTTAAGATGAATATGTTGTGATTTTTCACGTTATTTATTTATATTGACACTCAATGACTAAGGCCATTCGTTGGTCAGTCTGTGTCTTAATTTATGACAAGAAACACTGTCATATGTATCGTTGCATAATCTTCTAGACTTGTATATATATATATTATATATATATAATCGGATGAGTCATGCCAGCTCTTAAGACCCTCTCTTTATGTAAATAATAACAGTGCAGTCTTCATGAAAATTGTAAATGATGTACCTGACATTCGGTCAGTCCACACAGATCCACCTGCCTGACTGAACATCGTTGTGTCTGACAAATATTTTCAATACACAGTAAAACAGGTATGAAAAAAGTTCTAAACCCTCGTGTTAAAGATCATAAAATACTGTAGGATTTTACTCTCAGAATCTTAATACATTAATAACATTTGGACAGTTGGATGGCTATATTATATACGAGTAAATTGCTGAAGGTGGCGTTACAAAACAAACTGCGAGAATGGATTTGATAGGTTTTCTTTTTTAATGCCACCTCCAGCAATTTTTCAGCTTTAATATGACATCCAGTTTTTATTGAGGGCTTTTCCAGGAAAAAATGTACGGGGGGTCGGAACACAGGTTATTTTTTGTCCTTGGCAGGGGGGGTTGAGGGTATTTCTATTTTGGTGGGTGTAGGTACGTTCTTATTAAAATAATTGCGGTTGTCGGTGTTTTTCTGTTTCTATTTCGCCAAATGCGGTACTTTCGGCGATGTCCGCACGATTTTTTACTGACGAATTTGTCGGAATGAATGCAAGGGGAATAACCGATCATCATAAACTTTTGAATGGTTTACGCCCGAAAGTTTCGAATGGGACTGGTTGCCGATTTTCTATATTGCTCTGCTCTCTCATTAAGGTGTAGGACCACCAAATACCGGTGAAGTAAAAGTAGTACTATTCAACAGACAGGTTCACTCTTGCCTCATATAGAATTTGAACTGCACATGGTACCAGAATAAATTTGGTATTTTTGGAAAGCTGAATAATCTAGGAAACTTGAGGATAAAGTTTTATTGGTTTTAAATGAACATAAAAATGTTGAGAGTCAATTAGGGACATGCACTATTTTTGGACTGAAATAGAAAGTGAAAGTAGATTTTTAGACCACGTGGGCTTCAGGTTGAGCGTTCGTTCTTATATTCAATGAAACATATTGTGAAATTTTGACAGAATGTTCACCCAGTGCATTTGTATATGGGACAGAAGTGTCACTTAATTTGAAATGAAGGTAAATTTTCTAGGATAAGTCGAAATTATCAAGTTTTAATATAGCCGAAGAGTAAAAAAACAATGGTGGTCCTACACCTTAACCAGATGTTGTAAAAGCCCAAATATACCGAAAATGCAACCACATGGCAAACGACGGATAGAAAACTCTAAATTAAAAATATAAATAGGAATGGTGACAAATCGCGACCTATAAATTATTAAATCAATTATAATATTATGTCTTTGGTCCAGTTTTCAGCTTTCAAAACCCCCGGGAACAAATTTGTGTCAGCTTTTTCGGTGACAAAATGCTGAAAAGGGGGTGTTGGAAGCAATTCGACGTACGCTTCGAAAAATATTTAGCATCTGTCTGCCAAAGTAGAATAGATAACACATCAGTACTTATTAAATATATAATATATAATAGTATTGCGTCTTTTGTGTATTTGTGGGTCTCAAAGCCTCTTTGAACAAATTTGTGTCAGCTTTTTCTACAAAAAGGGGGGAGGCTGAAAAACATTTGCAATGTAATGGTAAATTTTTGGAGCTGTGTGTGCATTAGTGAAAAAAAGTGTTGTATAATCATAACAATCCCAAATCAACATGATTGTTCAATATATTCAAGACCTGAACAAATTTTTAAACCTTCAATTCAGGAATATTAAACCATGTAGACAAATATTCTTGTCTGCCATTGGAAAACAATGTAAAAGTAAAGGACAAAAAATGTTTTTTTGTTGTAGCATTGAAGACCCTACGCTTTTAACACTGACTGCAGCTTGTAGGTTTTGTACAGACAAGGAAAGTTGCACTCCTTGTCTTAGCTAAACACATCAGTCGATAATTCTACCCTTAAAATGTCCCAAATTTTCATTGCAAGAGTTTCAAAGTCCACTAAGATTGACTTAGTAGACACAATGCAAGATACAGTGACCATTAGCATACTTGCCAACATATTTTTGGTAGAATTCCTGATAATTTCGACAACGGGTATGGGGACCGCTAAAATTCCCCAGTGGGTCCTAGGAAAGGCCTTGGTGGGGGCGGAGGGGGCGAAGACCCCGGGTCAAAAACGATTTTATAGTATTTCTATGGTATTTGAGAGGGTCTCCGTGGTTTTTTTTAGCAAACATACACATGTGTTTTGTTAATGCATGATTAGAAAGGCTGTTTAAACACAATTTTTATAATTATTCCTGACAAAAGAAGAAATTCCGGAGATTCCAACAAACTACCCAGTAGCCCGGACACAGGTAACAAATTCCGGATGTTCAGGGCAAAATCAGGAGCATTTGGCAGGTATGCATTAGTGACCCATAAGCAGAATGGAAACAATGTTTCTTTTTCTTTTTTTTTTTTTGATTCATTGACTCAATTACATGACACTTATTTCAGTCAGTATAAATAGTGAAAAAAACTCCATAAACCACATAAAACTGCTACTATAAAAGATTTAAACATAATGTTATTTGCAAAACATTAAATTTATATTAATTTATTGACATGAACAATTAAGGAAGAAGTTATATTCATCTTTTAAGACATTACATAATTTACAGATACTGTTGTCTTGGTATTTTCTTATTACATCCAGTTTTAATTAACAGATGATAGTTACTAGTATGAAATTGCGTTATTAGCTGCCTGTTTATAAATTTTTTCTCTTCGCATGAATTTCTCATAATTATACTACAATGAGAAATTTATCATTTTACTGAGGGCAATATATTGCAATGAGACATGTCAGACTGATATTAACTTATCGAATGAGTGAATACATGTTATAAAACTCATTTACTGGCATTTTATTCCATAGAAACAAATTATACTGACCCCAAATGCCTGTGATGAATTTTTAGATTGCTTTATAAACTCACATGCTAGGCCCAACAACTCATTTTTAGGATTTAATAATATATCTGTCTATAAAATAGATCTATTGACACTATTATTTTTATAAATTTCTTTAAAAAATGTTCCTTTAATACACAGAACTTAATTCACATTTTATTTCCCTTTTTCTTTTGTTTAAAGGGATGATCACAGACTTTAAAAATGTGTTAATAGCTGCCAGTTTTTTAAGTCTTACTTCTTGCTGGAGATAAGTTTCCATAAATTATTCAACTCTTTAACATTCAAAACTAATTTTGAAAATCAAAACAGTCTTTTTAACTTTGACATCAGCATCATTATCACAAAAATTCAAAAAGCTTATACCAGTCCTACTTTTGTTCCTACATTTGTACCGTTTTTATATTTTAGAACGATGTTTAGACAAATTAAAATAATTTAAAAGGAATAATCATGGACTACATGCGACACAACATAAATAGTAAACACGCATGGGCTAATTTTAATTAGACTAACAATGTTGCAAATGAGAGAAAACAATACAATTTCCTTAAATGCATTAAATATTGTAGTATAATTTCTGCATGAATGTATACCTCTGAAGTAATGCATTCATAAGAGTTTGACAGTATCATACATGTGTTGTAAATCATTCTTTTAATTAAATATTTTAAATAAACAACCAGAATTAAAAAAGAATGCATATTTTTTTTAATCTGATTACACACAAGTTCCATACACTAACATACAAATTAACTCAAAAATTACTCATGCTCAATAGTAAATAACAGACATATTCAGGAGATCCCTCCGTAGTGACTAGGTGACTAGTAGAAGCCAAGTTCATGTAAAATTTGTGGTAAGTATTATTGTGTTGGACGTCCGTGCTAAACTTTTAGAATCCAGGAGATGTAAAAATAATGAAAACATATTTTTGCCTCTTGAGATCGGAGACTCGGTTCAGAGTCTAGTTTTATTGCATATTCACAATGTGGTAATGAATCATTTATAGGTACTTTAGTTTTTGTCTCACATCACTGGAAGTGAAACATATATACATATATGAACATATATACATGTATATCGGAATCCGGCCGCAGGCGGCGTCAACACTTGGACATTTGTAAGCTTAAGTCCTAGGTCCATCAAATTTGGTCCATTAGTAGCTTGCTAGTATTATGAGTACTTGTCAGTCATTTATCTGTCACCTGACCTTGACCTCAATTTCATGTTCCAGTGACTACGTTAAAGTTTTTGGATTAGGTCCCTTTCTCTTGTCCGTGCATTGTATATTTTAAATGATAACAATTTGATGCTATTTAGGTAATGCTAATGACATAATTTTTTCGTTACTGGTGTGGAATGTAGGCGAGACATTTTTCTGTGTCAACGCTTGTTATATACAGTTAAGACCTGTTTTTGTCTCGCCTGCGATTTGGCGAGACATATGTATGGGAATCCGGCAGCGGCGGCAGCGTAAACACTTGGACATCTTGCTTAATACATTTGTAAGCCCAAGCCCTAGGTCCATCAAATTTGGTCCAGAGGTAGCTTATGATGAGTACTTGCCAGTCAGTCACCTGTCGCCTGACCTTGACCTCAATTTCACGGTCCAGCGACTACGTTAAAGTTTTTGGGTTATGGCAGTTCCTCTGTAACCACGCATGGTAGGATGACAATATTTGGTATATAGGTTGCTGATGACTAGTACATGACTGTCTGGTAGGTGTCACCTGACCTTGACCTCAATTTCACGGTCCAGCGACTATGTTAAAGTTTTTGGGTTACGGCAGTTCCTCTGTAACCACGCATGGTAGGATGACAATATTTGGTATATAGGTTGCTGATGACTAGTACATGACTGTCTGGTAGGTGTCACCTGACCTTGACCTCAATTTTACGGTCCAGCGACTACGTTAAAGTTTTTGGGTTATGGCAGTTCCTCTGTAACCACGCATGGTAGGATGACAATATTTGGTATATAGGTTGCTGATGAATAGTACATGACTGTCTGGTAGGTGTCACCTGACCTTGACCTCAATTTCACGGTCCAGCGACTACGTTAAAGTTTTTGGGTTATGTCAGTTCCTCTGTAACCACGCATGATAGGATGACAATATTTGGTATATAGGTTGCTGATGACTAGTACATGACTGTCTGGTAGGTGTCACCTGACCTTGACCTCAATTTTACGGTCCAGCGACTACGTTAAAGTTTTTAAGTTGCGGCAGTTCCTCTGTAACCACGCATGGTAGGATGACAATATTTGGTATATAGGTTGCTGATGACTAGTACATGACTGTCTGGTAGGTGTTACCTGACTTGACCTCAATTTTACGGTCCAGCGACTACGTTAAAGTTTTTGGGTTACGGCAGTTCCTCTGTAACCACGCATGGTAGGATGACAATATTTGGTATATAGGTTGCTGATGACTAGTACATGACTGTCTGGTAGGTGCCACCTGACCTTGACCTCAATTTCACGGTCCAGCGACTGTTAAAGTTTTTGGGTTACGGCAGTTCCTCTGTAACCACGCATGGTAGGATGACAATATTTGGTATATAGGTTGCTGATGACTAGTACATGTCTGTCTGGTAGGTGTCACCTGACCTTGACCTCAATTTTACGGTCCAGCGACTACGTTAAAGTTTTTAAGTTACGGCAGTTCCTCTGTAACCACGCATGGTAGGATGACAATATTTGGTATATAGGTTGCTGATGACTAGTACATGACTGTCTGGTAGGTGTTACCTGACTTGACCTCAATTTTACGGTCCAGCGACTACGTTAAAGTTTTTGGGTTACGGCAGTTCCTCTGTAACCACGCATGGTAGGATGACAATATTTGGTATATAGGTTGCTGATGACTAGTACATGACTGTCTGGTAGGTGCCACCTGACCTTGACCTCAATTTCACGGTCCAGCGACTATGTTAAAGTTTTTGGATTAGGGCACGTCCTCTGCAACCATGCATGGTAGGATGAAAGTATTTGGTATATAGATTGCTAATGATTAGTACATGACTGTCTCGTAGGTGTCACCTGACCATGACCTCAATTTTATGGTCCAGTGACAAAGTTAAAGTTTTATGATTAGGTCCGTTTCTCTGTAACCATGCATTGTATATTTTAAATGATAACAATTTAATGCTATTTACGTAATGCTTATGATGTAAATTTTTTTCGTTACTGATGCGGAATTCAGGCGAGACATCTTCCTGTGTCCACACTTGTGGTTTGGGTTTGTGCTTTTCACAGTAACTACTTTGAAATATTAAAATTAATTTATGTCAAAATCATTATACACATGTATTAAATGCACATGTAGAACATGCACTTTGCATATTTACTGCAATAAATTCACTGATTCATACATTGTATGTGATATTAGTTTAAGATTAAAAAGATTTTGCATATCTACAGATAAACATATTTTTATAGGAAATGGGACTTATGAAACTGGCTAGAACATACTGCATGCATGATAAGATCGTCTCTTTTCTTTAAGGATGTCAAAAAAGGATATTCAAATTCAGCTACAAAAGGCAAATTTATATCCTTAGCAAGCCCTTTAGTCTTTTCTTATGGAAGTGAAATTTTCTACTAATTTAGTCCAACTCATTTTCCACGGCTGTAACGCGACGGAGGGACCTAGTAATGGTCTGCCTCAGTGCTTCCATGCATCCGGCCGTCACACTTTTGTGGAAACAACTCATCTGAAACCGTTTGACAGATTGCTTTGATATTTGATAGGATTAATTAGTATGATGGATAGATGGACATATCTGTTCTGAAACTGCTAGACAAATTGCCCGTAGCTGGAGATTCTGCATTTTAGCACGGAAAGTGAGTGCGTAGTATTCAGAGTCCATGCTAAAAAAATATTTTCGTGAAAAAACCCTGAACAAAAGCACTTTTTCAAGCTATGTTGAAAATTTGGTCAGAGATTGTACACATTTCCGACTGATTGTTAGAAAATTCCAACCTAAGCTCAGAAAATAGCGCGGAAAAGTCTGAATGCTACGCTCTAGGTTGGAAAATACCTTGGAATTTGTCCCAATACTCCGCGCTATGTCGGAAAATAGATTGAAATTGTCCGAATATGTCGGAAGCTTGAAAATTAGCTTTGAAAATTCCGCACTATGTTGGAAATAAGCTCTGAATTTCAAGCAACCACATAATTTTTTTCCTGGAAGAAAATAAAATTAAAAAATGACATACTTTCAGAGTGAAAGATGAATCAGTCAAAGTTATTAATGTCAATAAATAGATGATTTTCTAATGCCAAAAATGTTCACACACATTTTATTTTATTTTCATTTTATTTATTTTATTTACAGAAAAATTAACAAATATTGCTATTACATGTATATTAATTAGAACTTTACAATTTCTATAAATAGAAATCAGTTTGTTTAAAATATCTGCAAACACAACAAATGTACTGTTTTTTGCACATGCAATTTACTGTTTTCATAAAAAAATAAACACTTGGAGCTGTTAAACAATTTGATCATTTTCAGTTAGATTGTATGTTGTCATAGGTAAATTGCCTAAAGAAATAAATACATGCACTTGTTTCGATTACACACTTTATGTAATTATTAATGAACTTTATGGGCATACAAAAATAAAAAGACAACGTGCACCATTTTTATGCAAATAAAATGTTTAACAATTACCTTAAATATCCATTAGTTTTATTATTGTTATGATAAATATGTTTGAAACCAGTGTGAAAATTAAAGATACATATTTTTTCAAAATGTCCGACTTCATATAAACAATATTGAACAATTTACAGACTTCACTATTTCCTTTGAAAACTAATTAGACATATTGTTGGATCAAAATTTGTAGCAGTGTTCTTTATTATTTATATAAATTAATTTCAGGTAATTTAATATAAAACACATACCTTAACATAGGTTATATAAATGTAACCAAACCCCATTAAGTTTTCCTCCACAACATCCATTTGAAAAATGTGCCAAGTTATTTTATTTGCTAACGATTCTCTGTTTTCATTGATCAATATTTGAATTAATAAAAAAAAAATTGAATTGTATTAAAGAAAAATTAATGAATTTCCGAAAAAATCATTTTAAATTCTTTTGAGTAATAAAACATATATTTTAGAAATAAAACAAGCAACTGCTTTAAAAATATTTAACTTGTATATGATATAGATTTTACTTAAAGAATAGAATACATGTACTTCACTAAAAGAACATGAACAAATTTAATGTTAATTTTATGACTGTTTCAAAATTTAATGTAATGTTTTTGCATTGATGGCAAATAACTATTTAATTTATGCATTTGTAAAACTCTGAATATCTTTAGTTGTTCAGAGCTTTTACAAGTAAACTAGTTTAATTAATAAATTGAATGCTAATATTTTAACATGTAACTGTCAAAGTTTTTAATAAACAATAATTGACAGATTGCTGTGAGGTTTGGTAGTATTAATTGTTACAATGTATAGTCTTAAATCATTTTGATTCATCAAAATTTGTAGGAGTTATGGAACTGACCATTTCAGCAATATAATACAATGGTAGATCTTGTGGGTGCATCTCTGAAACCATTCAATGGATTGCTTTGATACTTAATAGGATTGTTATGATGTGTAGATTTGCACTACCACCATTTTGATTTGTCAAATTTTTTAGTTATTTATGGGAGTGACCATTTTAGCAATATTGAACAATATTGAAAGCAAATTTTATCAAGCACTCTACTAAAGTTTCACATTCTGATGAAGTTTTTTTCATGCAGTTGCTAAGCTATTCCCAAATACCTGTCAAAACAGTTCTAATATTACATGTTATTAATTTGTTCCAAAACTAAATGTATCACACAATTTTTTTTTCTATTTTATTTTCTCACACCTCTTAGGCAATTCGATACTGCAGCGGCCGGGTACATTTGGCTACGTGAAGCAACTTGCCCTTGTTTCTCTTGCCTTGCTGCATTGTTGTTTGTTGACCAGATCTTGTGAATAAAGCTGTAATCAGATATTAAAGAAGAATACCATAAAATATTGAAACAATTAGAATCTGAAATTATGACAGTATGTTAAAACTATTTTTAACTTGCTAAAGATCATTCCAATTGTTTTTTGAATTATGAACATTACGCTATTGATTAATGCAACTACTTCGCCAAAGTTTACCAAACTTTGTATGTAGCAGGTATATTTAGTTGTGCTTATTACAAGGAAATTTTGGTACTCAAAATTATGTGGTAGTTATTAGACTTTTAACTTAGATTTTGTTCTGAAAATCCACATGGGAATGGGGTTAGACATCGTTTTTGCATGCAAAAAAAAACTTGAATTGATTTTTTGAATATGTAAATCAGAACAGAATTCTGGGCTTTACCGTTTGAATCTAGCAACAAGTTAAAACAGTATATTGAATTGTCTGCGTTAACTACCATTCCACAGTGCATTTTAACTGAGATGGTACGAAACTAGCAAAAATTTCCGACGTGAATTTTTGGTTTATCGTCTGCTCGGACCACGTGTGCTCAACATGGAATGAGAAATTCTTTGAAATCAATCGGAAAAGTGTTCAAATAATCTTCAACATGCTCCGATCACACTCATTCGCATCGTCCTTTAATAAACAATTATTATTATTAAAAAGCTCGAGTTTTTGGGGCCGATTAAAAATCCAAAACGACAGCCATTATGGAACATAGCTTCACATAGGACTGTATGTGAAAACATACAAACAGCTTCTTCTCAGAAACTATCCCACAAATTGCTGCTGCTTGGAAATTCAACATTGCAATATTCATAGAAACAGCATCTTCGCATAAACGGTTTTGGTAGTCTGGTGAGCGATACAGGCTCTTAAAAGCCTCCAGTTTTAAGTCCTCGCTGCATCAGATGCAAGTAAACTATTTTTATTTGGATTATAATAAAAAATGAAGCAGGGTTCTCATTTAATACTTGCAAAGCAACCTTTTCACCAGTGCAGTCTGCACTTTGATTAAAGCTCAGCTATAGTCAAAGTATGCGACATACCATGTTAATGTTTCGTCAACAGTATATTCAGTATATTTAAATTCAAACCGTATAGACAACAACTTTTCGTTACCAATCATCCAGATCAGTTAAAATTATACTTTGTTATAATTTCATGAATGGAGTCTTAAAAAAATCCCCCACCCTAAATAAACGAAGTTTAAACAATGTATACACCTGGAAAAAGTTAAGCACCCCATAGTTATTTTCAAGTCATACATTTCATACACCTTTAGACTAATATTGGACTGCCATTCGTTTTTATTTTTTATAGCAAACAAAAATATTGATTGATTGATTGATTGATTGGTCGTTGTTATACTTCCAGCAAGCAATATTTCAGCTATATTCAGGACGTGAAAGTAATAATAATTGGATTATAATAATAATAATAAAAATTGGATTATTTGCAACAACAAGACATCGCTCCCTTAGTACTAAAACGTTATTTCATACAATAATATGAGCATATATACAGCTAAAAAGGAAAATAAAACAATAAAAATATAGATCACAAATTGCCGGAAAAATTAAATTTTACTGTACAAATTAATATACATTGTCGGACACAATGAGAGGTTGAGATCAGAAACTTGTACTTGTACTGGTACGCGTAGCTACACGTACACGTACATGAGTTAACTTGTAGTTATTTGTGTTGAGATTTCTTTTCACTTCTACTTGTACGTGTATTTTTGCACAAGGCGCCAAAATTAAAATCATATGTGAAAACGAACCAAAATTTACTCCAATAGATTGGTCAGTCGTTTCTATGAAGCATATATGATTTTTAGATTTAAGGATTAACTACAAAAATATTTTCTCCATCGAGGGATAACAACATTTCCGTTTTGCAAATTGTGCAGCGGATTATATTAAATGTGCACAACGGAAATTGTGTTATCCCTCGATGAAGAAAATATTTTTTGTAGTTAATACTTATAAATAAATTCAGACAATGGAATAAACTAAAAAAATTATATTTTGTAACTGGACATTTTTAAAAGAGATCAGCGCAACAACTGTTAGTTTCCCACGGAGAAATACATGACGCCAAAGGGTGCGTGTCTCCATGACGATGATTTTTTTCCATCCTCTGATAGAAAATATTTATCAGCAAATAAAAAGTCAGTATTCTCGCACAATTCATTAGGGCCAAATATGAAAAAATGGTAACCATTTTTATTTTTCAGCTTTTTCAGAGGGTTAGAAAAATACATTTCGTCGGGTTTTACAAAGACCTAACAAATAAAAGTTTGAATTAAAATGATGAAGCATATCCTAAACTTAATCAATATAGCACTCAACATTAATAATAAAGATGCTTTATGTAAAGAAAACTACACGCGCTGGACCTTCTTGTAAACAGCCTTCTAGAAGTTTGTGACAAACTTGTACGTCTCACATAATCACGGGACACACCAGTCCTGATGACGTAGAAGGAAAAATTACACGTTTCACGTACCGGTACAAGTACAAGTTCCGAATCTCAACCTCTCTATTATTTTAACCAAAAAAACTCATTATTTTATTAACATATTATTTCGTTAAAATATGGAAGGTCTTTGCTCTTTCACGCAGTCTTTAAAAAGTATTCTCACCGAAAGCTCCGAACTGTCATTTAATGTCCAATTACACTTGAAAACGTCAATCGTAGACACCAAATTGATAATAAGCCGTGGAAGGGTCAATACTGCCAGTAAGGCGTCTAATTTGTTGAAGCGTTGTCACAGCTTCGTTCTCCAGATATGCCCTTACTGCCCTGGAACGATGAGGCCTATCGTTGTCATCCATGAAAAGAGGTCTTGACTCTAACGGGTGGTTTTCAAAATGAGGCACAACTACAGGTGTATGCACATCCGGGGTGTACTTTTCGCCAGTAAGATTGCCATTGATTGTTACCAGATCCAGTTTGCAATCATGTGAGATACAGCCCCACTCCATAACTGAGCCCCCACCAAAAGGCACTGTTGGAACAATGTTTCTTGGCGTGTAAGCTCTGTTTTGATACCTCCAAACAAAGCTACATAAGTAAAAATGGCTCTCATCTGACCAGTGTATTTGTCGCCAGGTTTGAAGGTTCCAATTTTGTCTTGCTCTGCACCAGACCAACCTGTCACTGCGATGGCGATCATCAAGTATTGGCGTTTAATGACCTCAATCCAGCTGCTTTAAGACGATTTCGTACTGTTCTGGCTGACAGATTACGACAATGTTACCATTGTTGCTTGAAACAGGTGCTTGCTGCAAACGGATTTCGCCCAACCAATCTGCCAAGGCTCCTATCTTCACGTTGGGTTGTCACGGATGATCGACCTGATCGGAACGGTCTTTAGCATTTTGCGTGGCAGCGTTTTCTGACCAAACAACTAATGACTGTATAATGATACCCAAGCAGACGTCCTATTGCCTTGTAAGACATACCAAGGGACTGCATGCCGATGATGTGCCATCTCTGTGCTTCTGATATCAGCCTCCTTGCCATGCTTAATTTAAATGATTTGGCAATTAGAAATTCGGGATTTAAATACCGATATGTTGCATGAAAAAATAGTGCAAGCTTCACCTGGACAGAAAACTACGATTGACTAAAATTTTACACCTGAACGCTCACATCCTTTTAATTATACATTACAGAATTAATACTGACCAAAATCATCAAAATTAAATTTTATTTACAATGAAGGAAAAACAAAAATATTTGGGGTGCTTAAATTTTTTCCAGGTGTATATTTTACTTTAGTTTTGAAAACATAATTTTAACTTAAAATTTGGCACATTGGTTCTTTAGACTTAAAAGAAATGTCCAAGTGTATCTCAATAAAGAACCATGCATTTAAAGATGGTCACATCAAGATCAGTATGTGGTGTGCCCGCCTTGTGCCTGTAACACAGCACAAATCTGTTTGGTCATAGACTTAATCCACACATATGCTTTATGTAAATCTTTGCCATTCATGGGCAAGAGATTGTTGCAATTTTAAGACGCTAGTAAAGACTGGACATATGTTGATCAGAATCATCATACAATGTTTTGTTTGGTTAAAACTGGGGTATTTAATGGCCATGAGGGCATTTAAATGGTCTGGTTTTCTGGAGAGTCAACAAATGCATTTCTTACGAACCCCTCAGTCCTGTGTCTATATACTCGTCGCGTATTTGGCTTATGGCTGTCATCTCTGCACAGTAATCGGAACAATTGTTGCACATCGTGACCAGAAAAGGTCATCTGTGATCAGCAGTCATTATCAGAATAGGTCAGTTGTGATCAGCAGTCATTATCAAAATTCAGTTATTTGACATTTGAATTTTAACGATCATGCTTTGAATTTTATTTCTTCATTACTCGAGTTTTTTTTATAAAAAGTTCATGTTGGGTGCTGCAGTGTTTGTATTGGGATGTGGTAGTATAATTAATATTTTTCTTGTAGAATTTATTCCCTGCTCTAATATTGTCACTTAAAACATGGAACTCGTAAACTTAATTGTCTAGCCTGACATATAATGCTTTGTACATGTATATGTTACCCACAGAATTAAAAAAAACATTGTTATATGAATGACTTTTAAACAACAAAAAAACTATCAAGAAGTAAAGTCTAGCAAACAATATTAAACAGATAAGACTACTAGTATTATAAAATACAAATGAAAACACGTATTAAGTGTGGGATCGATGGCCATGTGGATAAGGTAGTTCATCTATTATTGATCACCAGTATTTCAACAAAAGTAAGATTGGTTAACAAGAATGGAAAATCATAAGACAGAGACAAAGGCACACGACTCAAAAACAACAAAAACCAAAAGTTTGTAACCCAAATTAAATACCAATCATGGATGCACTCACTTGCTCCAGACGAGTAATTAAGCAGTGGCTGCTTCTAAGTTAAATGAGTTACTTATCGTCATATCCAGAAAAGAGTCATATTCAAGAAGACGAACAGTGTTCAATCTAGAGCGCGCCATTGCGCCATTCCCGCATTTTTTGTTGAATTGACGCGCTTAAAAAACCTTCTGGGTCATTACTGGCGCAACGTAATTTTTCATTGCTTTGAGAATTCACCCATAGTAAACAGCTTTGAGAAAGTCCCTTTAAAATATACCGGAAATTTAACTGTATTCTCGGTCCTAAGTACGCTTTTTATCATGTAGAATTACAATTTAGCAAGCGTCTATATCAGGTAGACAATATATTATCGATTTTTTTATAACGTGTTGTTCATGCTTCAAGATGAAGCGTATTTCTTTATATTTTACTCCCATTGGAGATAAACGTGCAAAAACGGATGAAAATAAAAAAGCGGGTACCGCGCCGACAGAAAATGCGAACAAAGAAGCTGAAACAGAACAATCGGCGCCCCGGACTACATCAAGCTCTCAGTCAACATCGAATACTGTCAGTCTCACACGAAAATTTTAGGATGGATGGTTATCTGATATTAAATATAAAGATTGGCTTAATTTTTATAAAGATAAACAACACATGACATGTTCCATCTCTGCATCAAAACTAATAAAATAAATCCAGAAGGGCTTTTCCTAATGAAAAAAATAAACAACTTTTGGTAACACTCAATTTATTCAACATAATCATGTATTCATGTGTATATAAAACAACTGTAATGTTTGTTAGTTACTTCAATTATAATTATTAATTTCAATTTATGCCTTTATTTTGTTTTAGCAAACTGAATCATACGCCTTCACTTTTTGTCCGGTTGTCATGTCTCTGTATTGGTTTTATTGACCCCTAGCTATAAATTCTGTCCCCTTATGGTAAGTTATTAGAGCCATCATAACCCCCTTAGGCCAAATTCTAGATTGAACACTGAACGAAAGCCTACCTAGCGCTCAGATCTAATTGCAATAAAGATTTCTTTTGACGATAAACTCGTAGTGATTACCATGGAGCTTCTTTAGAGATTACATTAATCTACATACAATAAATCTCACTTTGAAGTTATTAAAGAGAAGCAGTCTAGCTTATAAAATTAAATACCTAAAGCAAAATCTATCAAATTGTATTAGTTGTGAAATGTAAACTCTATACGCAGAGTAGAGAGCGTTCGAGTCTGACTTCGACAGGGTGCACTGTAATGGCATGAAACTAGTTAAAGAAACTTAAAAAACATAAATAAAATAAAGATTTACGGAATGTAAATGCAAATATAGAATATAAATATAAAAAAAACTAATACCTCCGATTCCAAACTGATATAGAAAACCCCTTAAATCAGTCTGTACAAAATGTAAATATCAGGTGCACTATGTTACTATGTTACAAAGATTAATTGTGTTCATCAAATTCCATTCAGTGGTGTAGGTAGTGTGCCAGATGTCAAAGAATGGCAAAGTCCATGTTTCCCTCTGGGAAACCCAAATATTCCGATAAAATTTAAAATATCTAGTGCTTAATGGTAATGGGGGACAAATATTCTGCGTAATAAAATTCCACATTCATTGGTGTAGGAGGAGTTGTGGATAAGAAATGGGTACTCCCATGTTTGTTTGTTTAAATGGTGTTTAACGCCAATTTCATAGGGTCCAGTTTTTATTGGGGGAGGAATCGGAGTACCCGAAGAAAACCCCCGACCTTCGGTAGGAAAACCGGCAATCCTTGTCAATTAAGATTGAAGTCGATTACACCCTTCCAGTAAGACTCGAACCTACAACCTCAGTCTTGACAGACCACGTGATCAATGGTAGACGAACTGCCTTAACCACTCGGACGCCGAGGTCCTGGGTACTGCAATGTGTAACGGACGGACACTTCCGTCATTAATATTTCCCACTTTTCAAGGGAGGAGTATAAATATGAAGTCCACAATGGCACTATGTGACAAAGTTCCTGTTAAAGTTCAATTAAATTTCATGAAGTGGTGTAGGATGAGTTGCTTATACACTAAGTGTTACGGACGAACCCCATCACTATACACTACCACCTTAAAATGGGGTTATAACATATATATATATATATATATATATATATATATATACATATATATATATTGCAGTTTGGCATGCCATAAAATATAGTCATGTTGAGTGGTTATATGAAGATTTATAAAACGTGTTTATATTTTAGGAGAGATTCATTGGAAAGTTGAAAAACCCGTGTCTAAATATGGACAAGAATTGGTTTTGTACTGTTTAGTTGGACAATGCTGTATTGAACAAGCTGGATGGTCTAAAAATGGCAATACCATATTCTTAGATGTTCGAGTCCTTTACGCTTTACCAGATGCCAAGTATGATGGATTGGTTAATAGAACTGGATTTAGTCTTATTATCAGAAACTTAACAGAGACAGACGTAAACCAAACCTACAGTTGTTCACACGGATTCATCCAATCTAATTTTAAATTTTTGAGTGTAGGCGATGCTTTTATTAATCCTGGTAAGCTTTGCTAAATAAGATCTAAAACGCCGACGGAAAGTAAGAAACAGGTTTAGTTTTGTTGCGGTAACTTTTTATTTACATTGTCGTTAAACATGTATTACAGTTTCAACGCGACAACCTTCGCGTAGTGACTAACGAACGTCAGCCTTAATTGCAATTAATCAAGAATTTTGTGACGTAAGTTATCCAATCGTTTTCCCATAAAGGCATGCCAATCAAGCCATCTCACGTGGTGTGGATTTGAATTATCTAATGAAGTTTTAAGCAATACTCATTTATTGCAGTGAAATCAATTATATTACGTTTAATAACCAACCTGATGCAAATGTTTAAAGTTCAAATTAGCAGAGCTATTCCTCTGAATTTCAATCACAACACCTTGTGCCATCAATGAAGAGTTGATTCGATGGTCAAACGATAGGTCGCTTACTTAGCCGTTTCCGAACAAGAAGAGTAGGTGTTCGTCCCAGAAGCGGAAATGCTTGTTACGTCACAACTACAAGAATACGGATTATACCCAGTGTTCAATCTAGAGCGCGCCATTGCGCCATTCCCGCATTTTTTGTTGAATTGACGCGCTTAAAAAACCTCCTGGGTCATTACTGGCGCAACGTAATTTTTCATTGCTTTGAGAATTCACCCATAGTAAACAGCTTTGAGAAAGTCCCTTTAAAATATACCGGAAATTTAACTGTATTCTCGGTCCTAAGTACGCTTTTTATCATGTAGAATTACAATTTAGCAAGCGTCTAAATCACGTAGACAATATATTATCGATTTTTTTATAACGTGTTGTTCATGCTTCAAGATGAAGCGTATTTCTTTATATTTTACTCCCATTGGAGATAAACGTGCAAAAACGGATGAAAATAAATAAGCGGGTACCGCGCCGACAGAAAATGCGAACAAAGAAGCTGAAACAGAACAATCGGCGCCCCGGACTACATCAAGCTCTCAGTCAACATCGAATACTGTCAGTCTCACACGAAAATTTTAGGATGAATGGTTATCTGATATTAAATATAAAGATTGGCTTAATTTTTATAAAGATAAACAACACATGACATGTTCCATCTCTGCATCAAAACTAATAAAATAAATCCAGAAGGGCTTTTCCTAATGAAAAAAATAAACAACTTTTGGTAACACTCAATTTATTCAACATAATCATGTATTCATGTGTATATAAAACAACTGTAATGTTTGTTAGTTACTTCAATTATAATTATTAATTTCAATTTATGCCTTTATTTTGTTTTAGCAAACTGAATCATACGCCTTCACTTTTTGTCCGGTTGTCATGTCTCTGTATTGGTTTTATTGACCCCTAGCTATAAATTCTGTCCCCTTATGGTAAGTTATTAGAGCCATCATAACCCCCTTAGGCCAAATTCTAGATTGAACACTGTATACCTTGTCCATTATAGTGAGGTTCATCTATACACTCACAAACTACTGTAACTGTTAACATTCCTGTCGGTGTTTCTGTTGGTTTTATTTGTGACATAACTTGTTATAGGAGCATGTGTACAAGTGGAATCAAGAAGATTTGAAGATGAAGAACAGCTAGGTACAGTTTTTGTGACACTTTGGTAAGGATTTAGTCGTATAAATTTGTATAAAATAACTGTTCTCACTACTAGCCCAACCTCCACTTTTACTCTTAGAGTAGAAACTATTATAAAATTAAAAAAAAATCAAAGCACAAACCATTTACATTGCCTAAACGACTGCACAATAAGAAAAAATTATCTCATCTTGACAACTACCAGTTGGCACCACTGTTCCCGGTACAGCATCTTTGTTGCAAACTGATACATGTGCGTAACGCTATTGACAATTGAATCTTACTACAACAAATTCGCGAATTTAACCATTTTGCTTTGAAAGAAGGATTAAAAAAGAGAAATGCAAGACTTTCTGGAAGGAAAATGAGTTAATTGAAAGGTTTGTAATCTAATAAATCTTCTTTCATATTATTACTAAAATATACATTCCAAAATTCGAACATCGCTATGCTCCTTAAAAAAAGATACGCGTAAAAGAAAAATAAAACGATTATTTATGTTAAACAAGTCGTATTTCATTAAAAAAATATGTTTCTCTTTTAAATATATTTATAAGAAAGGATTTTTTTAAAACTGCTTACCACACCAATGTTACTTCACAACCACTGGTATGTCTCGTCCATTTACTATGTAAGAAAAACTGGAAGCGACCTGTATGTTAAATTTATTGTAAAACGGTATTGATTGTTTTTATAGATTTTGAGCTCACCTGACCTAAAGGGTCAATGTGAGATATTATCATCACTTGGCGTCCGTCGTCGTCGTCGTTGTCGTCGTCGTCGGCCGTAAACTTTTTACATTTCAATCTTCTTCTCCACAACCACTTGGCCAATTGGAACCAAACTTGGCAGGAATGTTTATTGGGTGGTTCTTAACAAAGTTGAGTTTTTGGTGCTGATCAAATATGAAACATGGCTGCCAGGGCCATTAATGATTTCTGATTGGCTGAAATTCAAATATCTTCTTCTCATAAACTGCATGGCAGATTGATTTGAAATGTTGCAGAAATGTACCTTAGAGGGTCCTCTACAAAGTTTGAGTTTTTTTGTTCCGATCCAAAATCCAAGATGGCCGCCATCGCAGGACATAGTTTAAAATAGAACCTTATGGGTAAAACATACAAACAACTTCTTTTCTGAAACTGTTCCACACAATGAAGCCAAATTGATAAGGAAATGAAGGTTGAATTATTATCTTATTATTTTTAGTTTTTGGAGCCAATTGCAAATTTAACATGGCTTCCAGGGCCATTAATGCGTTCTGATTGGCTGAATTTTAAAATTCTTCTTCTCATAAACTGCATGGCATATTGATTTGAAATATTGCAGAAATGTACCTTAGATGGTCCTTTGCAAAGTTTGAGTTTTTTGTGCCGATCCAAAATCCAAATGGCCGCCATCGCATGACATAGTTTAACATAGGACCCTTTGGGAAAAACATACAAACAAACTTCTTCTCTGCAACTGTTCCACACAATGAAGCCAAATTAATAAGGAAATGAAGGTTGGACAATTATCTTATTATTTTGAGTTTTTGGAGCCAATTGCAAATTCAACATGGCTTCCAGAACCATTATATCGTTCTGATTGGCTGAATTTTAAAATTCTTCCTCTCATAGACCGAACAGCAGATTGACTTGAAATATTGCATAAATGTACCTTAGATGGTCCTCTGCAAAGTTTGAGTTTTTTGTGCCGATCCAAAATCCAAATGGCCGCCATCGCAGGACGTAGTTTAACATTGGACCCTATGGGAAAAACATACAAAAACAACTTCTTCTCGAAAACTGTTCCCACAATGAAGCCAAATTATGAAGAAATGGTGGATGGATATTCATCTTATTATTTTGAGTTTTTCGGGCCAATTGCATATTGAACATGGTTTCCAGGGCCACGTATGGGTTCTGATTGGCTGAAATTTCAAAAATCTTCTTTTTACAAACCGTATGGCAGATTGATTTGATATATTGCATAAATGTACCTTAGGTGGTCCTCTAAAAAGTTTGAGTTTTTTGTGGCGATCTCAAATCTTAGATGGCCGCCACCGTGGAACACAGCTTAACATAGGACCCTTTGGGAAAACCATACAAACAGCTTCTTCTCTGAAACTGTTCCACACAATTAAACCAAATAATGCAGAAGTGAATCTTAGATAGTTAATCTTATTATTTTAAGTTTTTCGAGCTGATAGGAAATTCAACATGTCTGCCAGAGCTGCCAATGCGTTCTGATTGGCTGAAATTTCAAAATTTGTTTTCTCACAAACTGCTTGGCAAAAGGATATGTGATATTGTATGGTCCTCTACCAATTTTGTGTTTTTTGTTTCGATCCAAAATACAAGAGTTCTGCCACCATGGAACATCACTTAACATACTAACCTGATGACAAAACATAAAAACTGCTGCTTCTCAGAAACTGCTCTACAAATTGCTGCTAATTGGAAATTCAACATAGCAACATTCATAGAAACAGCATCTTCACATAAACTCTTTAGCATTTAATATCAAAATTTGCAAGAAAAGTCATGTCTCTTAAAAAGTTTTTTTTGTAAGTCAGGTGAGCGATACAGGCTCTTGAGAGCCTCTAGTTTTTTATGGTAGCGAGAACATCTTTCCCCTATAATTATTTATTATTTAACTGTGAAAATTAGAGGTGGTCTTATATCTGTGTAATAGAAAGTTAGTCGTTACTGGTGCAAATTTTGCATTTGTTCAGTAATTTTATGAATTATTTTTACTTTTTTCAAGCTAGTGGCATATGACGAGATCCAGAACTTTGGACAGGCAGAAAAGTTATACAAGATGAAATTACCTGATTCTTCAACATATTTTGATATCAATGCTTATAGCAACAATTAAAAATCCAACAAATTATTTAGCTTTGTATTACACACAACTAGATAAACAAATTCAAATGCTTTATAATGAAAAGACCATTCGATACTTACGCATATCTGTGCAATCTGACAATACATACATTGCATCAAATATTCGTGCAGAATAATAAAAAAAATAATAAAAAACCTGTCGTATGCAATTGATCTACTGGAAAAGACGGGTACCGTTACTGAAGCTCAGATGAATGTCCAGCTGCAGAAGAGCCAATTGCTAATTGTAAACCTGTTGTGGTGTAATGTTTGATGCCATTATGTTCACCAAATGTAAAACGGTCAATGTGGAGGAAAGCTGCACACAAAAACTTGAGAACCATACATTGAAAATACAAGACTACTGCCTTCTTCAAAATTTGGCAGGATTTGTGAAGCTTCTGCACACACTGATATGTTTAAGCTGGGCAAATCATTGACTGTTGTAACCGATATTAAAGTTGCACCTTTAGAACATGACAAAAAGCATGAATCCGTTGCTATAAATCGATACATGCAAGACACTGGAAATGTTGTGAAGCCCTGTGGTTTAATAGTTTCTTTGGATTTTCCTCATTTAGTATCATCGCCTGATGGCATAGTATCAAAAGACTTAATAACAGAAGTAAATTCTTTTTGTTTATATAACTAATCCTGTAAATGAACAGACAGTACCATTTCTTCAGGTTGATGAAATACCTTTTTAATTGTGATGTCAAATATTTTTTGCCAAATACAGGGTCAAATTTTGTGCACGTGTTCCAAGAAATTTACACTTGTCGTTTGTCATGCTGACAGTTTGAAAGTACATAACGTATATATCTGTCTGTAGAGATGACAAATTTATTTCAAAAATTTTGATAAAACTTAAAAGATTTTCAATGAACATTTTACTTGAAAAAATGTTTTACAGATCATACCATGAATAAATAAAAATTAACTAAGTAGTCAAATTTTTTTTTATATCAAAACAATAAAAGACAATTTATATGACACTTTTTTCTCATTTTTTGCATCCTTTGGATCGATACAAGTTCTAAAGTTACACAACATAAAACAAAATGTTATGTGAGTTGCAAGATTTATTTCAGTACCATTTATGATATTAGTTTGAACTTTGTATGTTTTACCCAGCCCAATTATCCGCTTTATATGTACTCTCTTAGTGGATACTTTTCTATCCACTAATTCGGTTTCGTTTCTTAAAAAAAATGTTTGAATATTTACTGTTACATCTATTCTGGCAAACAAGTCTTGTATAATATAACCTTTATCTGCCATTACACTGTCCAGGGATTCCCTGGATCAAATAATATAACTACTTTGCATCGTTCAACTATTTGACGATCACTGATACAATCATGCATTCAGTGTTCAATCTAGAGCGCGCCATTGCGCCATTCCCGCATTTTTTGTTGAATTGACGCGCTTAAAAAACCTCCTGGGTCATTACTGGCGCAACGTAATTTTTCATTGCTTTGAGAATTCACCCATAGTAAACAGCTTTGAGAAAGTCCCTTTAAAATATACCGGAAATTTAACTGTATTCTCGGTCCTAAGTACGCTTTTTATCATGTAGAATTACAATTTAGCAAGCGTCTAAATCACGTAGACAATATATTATCGATTTTTTTATAACGTGTTGTTCATGCTTCAAGATGAAGCGTATTTCTTTATATTTTACTCCCATTGGAGATAAACGTGCAAAAACGGATGAAAATAAAAAAGCGGGTACCGCGCCGACAGAAAATGCGAACAAAGAAGCTGAAACAGAACAATCGGCGCCCCGGACTACATCAAGCTCTCAGTCAACATCGAATACTGTCAGTCTCACACGAAAATTTTAGGATGGATGGTTATCTGATATTAAATATAAAGATTGGCTTAATTTTTATAAAGATAAACAACACATGACATGTTCCATCTCTGCATCAAAACTAATAAAATAAATCCAGAAGGGCTTTTCCTAATGAAAAAAATAAAAAACTTTTGGTAACACTCAATTTATTCAACATAATCATGTATTCATGTGTATATAAAACAACTGTAATGTTTGTTAGTTACTTCAATTATAATTATTCATTTCAATTTATGCCTTTATTTTGTTTTAGCAAACTGAATCATACGCCTTCACTTTTTGTCCGGTTGTCATGTCTCTGTATTGGTTTTATTGACCCCTAGCTATAAATTCTGTCCCCTTATGGTAAGTTATTAGAGCCATCATAACCCCCTTAGGCCAAATTCTAGATTGACCACTGGCATTTTATACATAACTTACTAATCCACCAGGTTTTGACTTTACAAGTATTTTAACAGTATTTCTGTTTTAATACGATGAAAAAATTGCCTGTTGAGCTATGGGTGCCTTAGATTTTTTGACAGGACATTCTGTGCCATAATTATTCTGGTGGTTGGAAACTGTGATTTGAAGTCAGATGAAGAAAAATACCTTATTAAACTACTTGATGGCCATATATTTACTTCACGCCACTGTTTTGACATAAACACAATCCAAGTATAGACGATATTTTTACACAAGATTCAGATACTGAAAATATCGAGACATTTCAAAGTTTGTTGTGTATCGTCTTAGTTTCATTAAGGTGATACAAAATTGATTTTCGACAGACGCTATCAATTTGAAAATAAATATATCTTAAACAATGTGCTGCGGGGCCAAGTGTGCGTAAAACAAACAAACGTTTTGCATACGTTTCCAGACCGGTATAAAAGTGAATGGCTGCATCATCATTAGAGAAATTCTTTACAGAAAACATTGGTACTACTGGTGTTTGTGTCTTAGCTTCCATGAAATATGGCTCTGCAGCATGTGGCACACAGTCCTCAAGCTTTTCAGCTGTATAAATTACTTCCTCGGAGAAATCAACTTGCAAATTGGAAGCTTTCTTCCAAATTTCTCCTACAACTTTCGTGCTATTTACATCTTTCATTTATACGAGAAACAGCTCTGCTTTTTCTTTCGTGATGATGTTGTCTTCTGCTTGTTCCAATGAAATATGCTTAAAACAGCAATAGGGAAAAGTCTCTGTATGGTGGGATTAGGGCCTGAATAAGAGATTGTTTACAAAATAAATTTCCCACAGCTGAAATATGTACATGCTACAATATATTTACTTGCAGTATGGTAAACACATTTATATCTACAAATAATTCATTGTATTTTTTTAATTTATTGATTTTTGTTTGTTTTTCATTGTATTTTTTTAATTTATTGATTTTTGTTTGTTTTTCATTGTATTTTTTTAATTTATTGATTTTTGTTTTTTTTTTTTCAAAGTTGTTTAACGCCACTTTCGGCTATTTTTCAGCTATGTCATGGGGTCCAGTTTTAAATGGAAGAGGAAGCCGGAGTACCCAGAGAAAACCCCCGACCTTCGGTAGGAAAACTGGTAATCCTCAAGTAAGATTGGAGTCGAACGTACCCTGCCCACAGTGAGACTCGAACCCGCAATCTCAGTGTTGACAGACCACATGATAAATAATAGACTAACTACCTTAACCAGTCGTCCACGGAGGCCCCTTTAATAAAATGAGCATACATGCAAAGATAAGATAAATTTTATTACATGTAAGTTTAAGTGTTTGGCACTGCAAAAAAATAATCATTAAATACATGGTTAGTGACAATGCCAATGATCCCCCTTTTTCTTAAAAGCAACAGTTATAGCTATCGCTGTACTATCAATTGAGGTGATTATATGTATGCTTCTAATTCTTGTAAAAAAGGAAATTTACCATGAATAGTTTCCTGCACATATTCGTTGTCCGTGACACGAGTCGTGCAGACAACAGCAGTTTGAGATGGAACCCAAGGTTTCATCGTTTTCTCCCCTTTCTACGCATTAATCCAACATTTACGTCTCTCTGCGTCGTTTGGAAATTCATGAACTCCTCGTTAATGACAACCAGAAACACAACAACAAGTGCTAGGCATCTTGTTGAAGTATTAAAACTGGTTTTCTCCTTTGTGAGTTTGTCGAAGCTATTACATTTAGCAGGAAATTAACTTGGACTGGCTACCACGGCACCACCTGCACACGGGCGATAACTCACTACTTTTTGCCTTTTAGGTCGGTCCAGGTGAGCTTTTGCCATCACTTGTCGTCCGTCGTCCATCGTCTGTCATCCGTCGTAAACTTTAAAAAAATCTTCTCTGAAACCACTGGGCCATCTTTTTTAAAAATTGGCCACAATCATCCTTAGGGTTCCTAGTTTCAAATGTGTACCCAGGATGTGGATCAACTGACAAAGATGGCCGCTGTTACTAAAAATAAAACATAGGTGTCAACACATGTTTTTGATCATTATCTAAAAAATTATAATAGCTATAAAGAAAACCGCTACTTCAAATTGATCAGCACATTAAGGTCTTCAATAGTTGCTATTAGTGTGAAGTTGTGTATTGGCTTCCTGTAGGAGTTGTTGCCCTTTAATGACGATTTTTGACAAAATTTTTGGTATTTACAATATAACGTGAAAACTATTAGAGCTAGGGAGAAACTGTAAATGGCAAAATTGATCAGCAATTTAAGTCTTACAATTCACTTTTATTTGTCTGAAATTGTCAGATGACTCCTTATATGAGTTATTGCCCTTAAATGGAAATTTTTTATGAAATTTTCCGTTATTGTCCTGTAACTTGAAAACTATAACAGCTAGAATGAAAATGTAAATTGCACAAATGATCAGCAAATCAAGGCCTACAAATCATTGCTTAGTCCAAGATTGCAAGATGACTCTATAGGTGTTATTGCCCTTTAATTACGAATTTTGGACAAATAATCAGTATTTGTGTTATAAATTAGTCTATAACACACCTAGAGTAAAACTATAAATTTCTAAATTATCCTAAAGGACAAGGCCTACAAATCATTTAATTTTCAGAAATTGTCTGATGGCACCTTATAGGAGTTATTGTACTTAACCAAAAATTTTTGAAGAAATGTTTAGCTTTTTCACAGTAACGTAAAAGCTATAACAACTAGACTGAAACTGTAAATTGCAAAAAATTAAATATAGTTGAAATCATTTGTGTTCCAGGTGAGCGATTACAGGCTCCTGGGAGCCTCTAGTTTATTCTTGTCATACTTTCCTATTGTATTGAATTAATTGCTCCTTTGCCTCTTTCCCACAATTGATTGATTGATTTTTACTTATTTTTCCTGAATATATCCAAAATACCGCTTGATGGAAAATGTTCTGCTCTAAAAATAATTATACCTCAGTTAAAGTACCTTATATTATGAATATTGACTACAGTGGAATGATGTATCATTGTTCTTTTCAATATTTCAGGGTTATCTTACCAGTTGTTGTCATAAGTTTTATAATAACTATACCCATCATAATTTATGTATACTACAAAAGATGCCAAAAGTGCTAGATTGCGTTTTTGAGATTTTCAAAAGGTATAGTCATATGTACTTTTATTATTGCCAGATGAACATAAAAACATTTATACGATACTGTTATACACTATTTTTGTTTCGTACAAGTTTATGTTTCTACTCTGAATGTTTAATTTCATACCAAATGTTAAATTAGTCACCATGTAAGAAAAAGGTATTTTTGTGAGTAAAATTGGAAAAAGGGAACGAACGGAAGTGGAAGAGACTGACAAGCCATTCATTAAAATCCATCACAATCTGCCTAATAGATACCACCTAATATTGAAACAATTAATAATTGTGATTACAATATTTACTAAACTGTTTACCAGTTTTTCTGTAGGCAACAGTCATAGGTCATGTATATCAAGGAAAGCATTTCATTATACTAAAGACTATATTTGGGTATGACGTTTCCTCTTACCAAAAAGCGGCGTTGTTGGCGATTTTTATTTATCTTTTAATTTCAAGAGCTTAAGTGCTGTTCATCCGTATATTCGGTATATGCCTTACGGTTTATAGGTTTTTCTAATGTCATGTTTCACTCGTCTTTGGTGATATTTTTTATATTGAATTAAACTATAATTCGGTACGTTTCTCTTAAACCTAAAGATCTATGATTAACATATCTGGTCTTCCGACAGATTATAAGGTCTACATGCCATTAACATTGACGTCATTTTCACC
The DNA here is from genome assembly GCA_944474755.1 of Limnoperna fortunei. Lineage (NCBI taxonomy): Eukaryota > Metazoa > Mollusca > Bivalvia > Mytilida > Modiolidae > Limnoperna > Limnoperna fortunei. The sequence continues at coordinate 31,375,068 of OX104112.1, read as the reverse complement.
CTTCTTTATGACGTATATGTCTTATTAAGGAAAAGGTTTTTTTTAAAATTACATATGGAATAGGTCAACGATACAAAATGAAGGGGTTTAGATTTCATTTCTTGTGTCGTCTGTCCTTGTTTTCACATTTTCTTCATGGGGATCGAGGGTCGATGTTTCGGGTCAGTTTGTTACTTGTTTTCTTTTATTAGTCAGTTTTGTTATTGTGGTGTTTGGTGTTTGCTTGATATCCACAATATCTGGTCTGTATGTATTTTGAAATGTGGTAATTTTAGTCTAGCATATCACTTCTTCTGAACTTGATTTTTACGACTGTATCCATTTTACTTGATAAGGTCAGTTTGTTTTCCCTGTCATACGAATTGTCGAAGTATTGTGTGATACCCTCCATTTGGATATGTGTACGTCGTCTGTCCATTCCCCAGTAGTTTCCGGATGATAACTTGAAAACGTGTCAACGGATTTTGTTTAACTCTGCTACTGTGGTTTCATTTATTTTCGTTGGTATCAATTTTCGTGTTTGGAGGAAAAAAGACATTTCGTGGGATTCTTAAATTCGTGGTTCGCGGAATCAAACAAAATCAAAAATGAAAAATGGGTTAATTGCTTACAAATTTTCGGTATTAATACAGGGTTAGTCTGGACATTTTCTAATACGTCATTTTCAAGATATAATCGATCTCGGGAGGTGACAATTGTAATGCTGATCAAGGGATTTCATAAAAATTTACAGTACTTTTATTGGAAAGCGGCGACATTAAAACGAAATGGAACGGCTTAAGAAAGACGATTCAAAACGATACCTGTTTTTGTTGTGGCGTGGTGCAAAGCCACACTAAACATAAATTTATGAAAGGATTTGCGTTTTATGCCGTATTATGTCGTTTGTAAGCACAATTTTATAAGACGCACCGTGATTTTATTCAGGGCATTTGCCCTGAATAAAATCATGCGATACCATATATCCCGTGATAGTGTACATCTAGCTAGCTATCTTGAAAACGGCGTAATGACTGTTTTGTTTTCAAAGAAACATTAAGTAATAAAGATTAAACAGATTTTGTTTTGTAGCCCGTAAACATAATTAACATAATTAATAAACATGTCATTTTATTAAAACCAATCTAAGTAAACAGTTCATTGTAATTTCGTCGTACATTCCCTGGGGCAAAGATATAAGTTTGTTTATTTGACAATAAACTTGATGGTATAATTAGTGTTTTTTTTTAGATGGAAATCAGTATAAAAAGTGTTAAAGATAGATTGCTTTATTGATCTTTTTTCAATTGAGACAGTTACTGTAATATTTGTGTATACATCAACACTTTACAACGAAAAGGCACAACAGGAAGTACGTTTACTACTGACGGGATTACGCAATTAAAAATAACAACGATGTTTTTTTTATCAATTTTATTTCTATTTAGTGTCATAAACACACTAAAGTTGTTCATAATGCAAAATTGTCATATCTATTCAAAACATATCAATATAACGATGCATCTTGAACATCAGTCGTCATTATCCATGTAAACAGTTGTCCCATAGCAGTTTCTTATGTCGGCTTACCGTCATTATAGATTTCTTGAGATCATTAATCGTTGAATTCTTATTTTCTTGGTTTGTCTCCACCCACGAAAACGACGAAAATTGGTACCCACGAATAAAAATGAAACCACAGTATATATTCTGTCGAGACGATATTTATGTTGTCACATTAGTCTTCTTCTTGACATATTAGAGTATTAAATGATGGCTTTGCTGTAGTACATGCAATTTATTTCATAACTTACCAGGTGTACCTGGTCTGTTTCTTTAAAACAAAATCTAGCAATGGAAGAAAAGGTAAAATGTCAGACTATTGCATACGCACTCGTATAGCAATATCAGAACAGTACTGGATATTGAAAACTCCACACTTTTAACTACCAGTCATCAATTACTCGTTAATCTGACACCAGTCATTTACTAATCAGCCCATTCTTTACGGTTTTTCACCGTCTCAGCCGATCCGTCATTTGACGACAAGAAACGATCTGAATGATCTGACTTATTTATTTTGTTGTCGTGAAATTGACATTTATTCATCAGGAATCGGCCACCGATGGGTCAGCGGTCATCATTCAGATTGTTGCATTTATAGGTGCAAGTGTTTTATAGTTCCATATTGACCCGATTGCTATAATGCGGAAAGAAATTTTGACTAGGACGATTCATGCAACAGTTTACAGAATAGGAATAAGAAATGATATTATTAATGCATGTAATTGTTTTTGCTTTCAGATCTGCTCCAAAAATACATCAAGACATGGAAGAAAGAAGGGGTGGATTATAGGTGGAAAGATTTGGAAAAATTGGACACATTTATTGAGAAAATCAGTGATTGTACAGTTTAATTCATTATGAAATATACGGGATGGCAGCGCATGTCTGTCGAGAATATCATTGTAACTGTCTCATAAAATCTCAAAGCAGGGATAGTTTTCAAGAATTGCTTTGTATATTAATCTTCTGACAACAAACCTGATAAATGATTCATGAAAACAAGAGGAAAACGAATATCGAACGAATGTGTAATGCAAAATTATTTATTGTAAATGAAATGACCTTCACCGGGTTACGATCAAAATAATAAAAAGGGTGATTTTTACAAGAGGCAGCTTTCATTGCACGCAGGAAATAACCAATTTATCATTTCTTTAAAAAAAGGGCATTCAAAAATTGTTTTTTTTCAGATTGTGTTAGTACAAATGCTCATTCCTAACTAACTATACCTGAAATAATCACAACCATGTGACTAAAATAATAGAAATGTTTTGAAGGATTGCAAATTTTTATGCTGAAGTTTTTCTATACAGTCATGAATATCTCATATTTTATCTGTCCTATTTCCACAGACAAAAGCCTTGTCAATATATTTTTAACATTTCACTGATTGTGTACTCCAGCTTCCTTCCCCAATAAAAAATGAACATCCTGATATACCCGAAAAAAATTAACTCCATTCAAGCAATTAAATTAAGACTCGTTGTGTCCGAAATTTGTCCGAGTAATTAATTTGTATGTTCCAACATTTGACAAATGTCGGACACAACGCATAAACCTAATGCTTAAGAATTGTTAATCAAAAGTAAATGTAATAATACATCTTTTTCACATGTGTTTACTTATAAAATGTACATTTTAACTTTAAAGTAAAACCTACGTTTGTTTTTATTATAACTTGTGATAAATTATGAAGAATTATGGCATGAGATGAAACATTTCGTTCCTAAAATTAAATATATGCGTTTATCTGTATGCAGTTGAACTTTTGTTGTGTGAATGTAAAACTTGTGATGTCGGTGGCAGATAGGTAATAACTTTTTTTTAAATATTTAGATAAGTTGTAGATTATTTAACTGTATGTATGGTTGCATTTAGACACTTTTGAGCTCAAATTGACCGAAGTGAGTTATTGTCTTCACCTTGCGTACGCCGCCAACGTCGTCGTCGTCTTTAAACTTTAAACTATATTGGATAGATCTTTACAGAGTTTGTGTTTTTAATTCTGATTGGAAAACCAATATGGCCGCCACTGCAGAAAAAAAGTTAAAATAGGCTTCTCTGAAACAGGTCAACTAATCGAAACGAAACTACTTATATTGTTTTGATGGTCCTCTATAAAGTTTTTTTTATGCTAATCAGAGATATTCATAATGGCCACAACCACAGGACTTAATGTAAAATAAGACCTACGAAAAAGTTTTTAAAGACTTCTTCTCTGTAAACCGGTTAGCCAATCAGAAATTTAAAATGGTTGCTACCGCAGGACTGAGTTTAACATAGGGACTATGGGTAAAAGGTTTAAATATGCCTCTTCTCTGAAACCGGGTTAACAGTGGAAACAAAAAAAAGCTATATTGTTAGGATGGTCCTCTATAAACTTTGTTTTTAATGCCAACCGGAAATTCAAAATGGCCACCACAGCAGGACTTATGTTAAGATAGGACCCCAGGGGCAAAGTTTAAAAAGCCTTTTTCTCTGAAACGGTTTATCAATAGAAACAATACTTATCACAAGTATTAATTGGATGGTCCTCTACAAAGTTTGTTTTTATTTTTATGCCAATCGAAAATTAAAAAAATGGCAGCCACCGCAGGGCTTAGTTTAACATAGGACGCTATGATAAAAATTTGATTAAGATTTCTTTTCTGAAACCGTTTAACAAATCTTGTCACAAGTATTAATTGCAATGTCCTCTATAAATTTAATGTTTTTGCCAATCAGAAATTCAAAATGATGGTCACCGCAGGACCAAGTTTAACATGGGACTATATGGGAAAAAAGTTTTTAAAAAGCATCTTCTCTGAAACCGCTTACCCAACTGAAATGAAACTTGTCACCAGTATGTATCGGATGGTGCTCTATACGATTCATGTTTTTATTATGTCAATTGGAAATTAAAAAATGGCTGCCACCACCGGACTTAGTTTAGCATCGGACTCCCTATGGGGAGCAAAATTAAAAGGCCTTTGCTCTGAAACCAGTTAACCAATCGAAACAAAACTAATTAGGAATATTTATTGGATGGTCCTATACAAATTGTTAAGACAGTAAAAATGGCCACTATTACCATTACAGACTAAGTTTGACAGGGTACTCTATAGGAATAATTTTCAAATGCCATCTTTTCTGAAACTGCAAATCTGATTAAAGACATATTGTATGTGAATATTTAATGGATGGTTCTCTTAATAGTTTACGCTCGCTTATTTGATCTATGGTAAAAATTTGATTAAGATCTCTTTTCTGAAACCGGTTAACAAATCTTGTCAAAAGTATTAATTGCAATGTCCTCTATAAATTTAATGTTTTTGCCAATCAGACATTCAAAATGATGGTCACCGCAGGACTAAGTTTAACATTGGACCGTATGTGAATATTTAATGGATGGTTCTCTTAATAGTTTACACTCGCTTATTTGATCTAAAATCCATGATGGCTTCGATTGTAGGAGTGAATTTAACATAGAAACCTAAAGGAAAATGTTAAAATATCCTCCTATCTGAAAAATAGTTGAAACCAAATAGCACGATTCATTGGATAGTCTCAACAAAGATGATGTTATTTTTGCCAGTATAAAATTTAAAATAACAGGGCTCGGTTCAGCATTGGGGATATGCCATCTTCATTGCCTATATAAATCAGATGAGCTATACAGTCTCTTAACAGCATATAGTTATTAATAGGATTACAAAAATATACAAACTCCATCAAATAGCAGTTGGGAGAAAAGATTTTAATGACATGATACTAAAGATAAGTTCAATGATGTTCAAATTTAATAATTTTATTTTATTTATTATTTATGAAATTTTATTGTTTTTTTTTTCAAGAATCATGTAACACATGCTCAATTACCATTATTTTTAATCTGTAAATTAATTTTTAATATTACATTTGATTAAATTTATTGAAATTTGATTGGCTAACTTTCATTTCCGTCATATCTGTGTATTTTAAAAAAATATATTAAGTATGTTGCTATTTTTAAAGTATATATGATGCTAGTTACTAAATATAGATCTGGATTTTCGGTTTTATCGATATACTAGTAAACAAATATGGCAGGTGTACAGCAGACCGCCACTAACAGATTTTTTGTTATTGTTTCTTAATTGTATGCTGTTTAAATGTAAAAAAATATAAAAGTTCTTGCTATCGCTGTCTTTTTTATTGAAATAGCCATAAAAACCTGATCAGATATATTCATTATTTATAACTGTACATTTATCAACATTTCAACAAGAAATGTAACAGTAATTGTAATTATATGTAATATAACAATTGAGGACTTTTAATTCGGTCAGTATGCTTTATATGGACCTTTCAGAAAGATATTGACCTTCGACTTTGTTTTCAAACAATATCATCCTACACGGTCCATATGAAGCGTATTGACTTCTTCAAAAGTTCATAATTGAATAGTAACATTAATTATGTTATAATGGCATAATATTTACACACATTTGTCAAATTGATTTTATTTAACATTACATTACGCTGGAGGCAGAGTCAATGAACTTACCGAATTAGCAGTTTGGTTCAGAATGTTTTACTATCGAAACTTGAGTGACAATAGGCCAAATAGATGGTTTAAAGCTAATTTTTTTCTATATGTAATATGTAACCTGACAACAGAATTATAATATAATTGTATATTTTATAACTCACTTGACCGTCTTTTCTGGTAATGCTTCATGTAATTCTTTGTTTTATTTGCCTATTACCAAAACACTCTTAAATTCTTATAACAACCCATTTTTGTTTGTATTAAATATTTTTATATCTAAAAAAGATTTTTTTGTTAAATTTTAAACGTTTTGAAAAACTTTTGTGTTAAATTTAACTTAATTAATATTATGTTATGAAATATCTGGATATATAAATTATTTCTATAGTATATCAAAAAAATATTTGTTTGCGTATTTTTTGTTTATTGGATTTGTTTTTTTACAATGTCTAGAAAGTTAAAAGTTCTTGCTACTATTAATTTCATCACACTTATGAACCCTTCTATATAGCATATATTTATACGTCTAAAAATCAAACCCCAAACTGTTAGAACCAGATTTTAATATTGTCAAATTTTTGGCTTACCCTAAATCTGCTATAGATTAACTGAGGTGAGTATACAGATTAACATATTACGCGATGATGATTTTCGTAACCTGTTTCAGTATTATTTAGGCACTTTTATATATTTTTGTTTTTTTTAATTTTAAACGAAACTTTAGGCTTGAATTGCAAAGAATCGAGTAATGCATGATTTTTGGAAGTCGTTTTCTTCCTGTATAAAATATTTAGATCACATCATTGATTCAGGAGGCTCATTGGTAGGATATTTTTCATGCAAGAAACCAGACATACTCGAGGCTTGATACAATTAAAAATATCTTAAAAAGTTTGTGATTCCTTTTTTATCCATAATACAATGCTTTATAAACCGGCTACAATAAAATAAAACTAAAGATCAATGACAAGTGCATGATTAATCAAATCTATGTTATTAATGGACTCTCACAAACTGGAATTCTTTTCAAGTCTTTATATATTCGGATATATTATTATTATTATAAATATTATTGTTATTATTTTTAACAAGATAGAAAATACATTTTAAACGAAATACATTTTCTCTAATATTGCAAGGAATATTATATTACGCCATACACACTTTTTGACCAGTATACTGGTCTGAAAATAAACTATACCTATTTCAAAGTTTTAAATTTCTTTTCTATAAAAGCCCATAATTGTGTCTCCCCCCAAATTGTTGGGGATACATATTGCTTTTGTCGTCTGTCCTTCACATTTTGTATTTTCTCAGCGCAACTCTTCTGGAAATACTAAAAAGAATTTTATGAAACTTGGTAAGGATTAAGGGCACCATATGTAGTTTTGCATATTACAACGATTTTTCTATCCGTCGAATTTTGTGCGAGTTGCTCTCTTCTGTATTTAGAAATTTCACAAAATATACTACCAAACCAGCTTGTCAGCGCAAGTACTTTGAAACTACTGAACAGAATTTTATGACAATTGGTTTGGATCGAGGGTACAATATGTAGTTCTTTATAATACAACGAATTTTTTATCTGGGGAATTTGTGGGTGTTGCACCTTCTAAACTAAAAAAATTCACCATATATACCACTTGGTGTATGGATTAAGGGCACAATATCAACTTCCATTGTTTACATACATTTTACCTCCATTGAAAATTTGAGGTATGGAAAAAGCATACGATTTTGGAGGCAATATCAAACTTTAATTTTGCCTTGAACTAAGTTAAGAATATTAAATTTTGTGTTTTAGTATAAGAAGCAATATGCTTACTTACCAATAATAATTGTGCAATATGTATTTAATATGCATTCACATGTCAAAATTGTATGTTTATAATATATATTCTAATTGTTTACCACTAGGTCTTAAAAATATTGATACATATACAGTAATGCTAAATGGCATAAAGTTTTACAGCACATGTGTACAAAATAGAATAGACTTACCAGGAGGAGTGACCGTTGCATGTATAGTTTTGATGAATTCAAAGTTTGTTCTTGTACAATATGATTATTTAAACTCATGACTTGTTGAAATATAAATGAACATATATACTGTGTTATGTCAAAAGAAGGGTGAGAATAAAAACACGACCACTTCATACAAGGTAATTTCTCATGTTGAAGAGTGATGTTAGAAAAATGTGGATGCTGATTTCATATATCAGCACTAATTTGAAAGAAATAAATTTAGTTTTTAAAGAATTTTTAGCGTTTAAATTCATAAAGATTAAACAACATCATTAATACGTTATTAGCTTAGAATAGTTTGCCTGTACTATAAAACAACTAATAATGTACGTCAAGGACCATCTATTTGGACAAGGAATATACTGCATCAAAATACTACCCACTTTTAAACTGGGTTTTCTAGTAGCCAGGAAAACCATTTTACACGGCTTGTTTGAAATGGCTCTCACTATGCCTACATGATGATAAGATAATAATATGGTCGGGTTTTTGCTATTACTAGAAGATGACATTTCCGAACAATCTGGCGCAGAGCAGACACGACGAGAAAATGATCGGTTTCGCATGACAGATTGTTGGTATTCCAATGGGTACTAAATGTGCTCTTCTTTTCGCCAACATGTGTGTGTACTCTTATGAGGCTAATTTCCTAGAGGTCCTGCTGAAGGAGTAAAAAAGACACTGACCCATACCTTTACTTTCACATTCCGCTACATTGATATTTTGTCCCTGAACAATGCTAAATTCGGTGACTATATGCATTTAATCTACCCTAGCGAGTTTAAAATTAGACACCACCAATACCCTTACATCTGAGACCCAATTTTAGAAAATAGATTCAGAAAAACTGCAAACTTCCCGTTCATCCACAGTAACATTCCCAGCAACTCAAGCTTATTGTGTATACATTGCACAACTAGATCCAGCGATTGGATCGGTACTCGGATTTTCTGAGCTTCTCAAGCTATAGGTTTGTTGTACTGAAGTTAATGTTTAACCTTTAGAAGTTCTATGGTTGTTTTCCGTTGTATATCTTTGTCTACATTTTGATTTGTAATTGTCCGTTGACTCTTGGCCCATGTTTGGTCGGTTTTCTTGATATTTTCTCACAATGAATACGCGATGACTTGTCCAACAAGACATTTGGTGCTAGGCAGGCAAGAAATGAGAATGGATGTTTCACACTATTTATTACGTGACCCAGACATCTGGTACTGGACAGTCGAGAGAAAAAACGGTCTTTTTCTCCTATGACTTCATGATTACATGTCCGAACAAGACATCTGGCGCAGGGAAGACACGATAAGAAATTGGTCCGTTCTCACTATGACTACGTGATGACATATCTGACCAAGACATCTGGTGTTGGGAAGGCAGGATCAGAAAATGTTAAGACTATATAGACTGTTACGTACTCTGTGTCGTGATCTCGGAGTTTGTACCAGAGTATATCTGAAGAATATGGGAAGACGCCCGCATCGGCAATTTACTAAATTTGGTTTATAGATATTGTTTAAGTTTTGCAGTGAGAGTTGCACGTAACCCGGACGCTATCCTGCTTGCTATGGGTCCGTGCACTATCGATCCAGTGCACAATTAATCCATGCACTATTTACCACGTGCATTATCTATCCAGTGCGCAATCAATTCGTGCACTATTCATCCCGTGCACTAACTGTCCCGATTGTGGGGGATAAAGCCATGTTAAATGGGTATAAACTGCATTTTACTGTGCATTAATATTTCAGGTATGTCGTGTCAGCACAAGACTGGTAGTTTGCATTAAGTTAAGTGATGCATCTGTATACAAAAATATTAACCCAGAGATAAAAAAAACGTTAAAACAACATTGCTTTCTGCAACTTTGCATCATTTTTTTAATATTGTGACATTGAACTGCATTTAATAATCCTACGAATTGCATCTATTAGACTAAGAAACTGCTTGTATAGTAAACAAAATTAAATTCACAATATATATTTACAGCCAGTCCATATACGATTAAAGTTTTGGGTAGAACTATTTATACTACACAACGTCCACTTCATTTAGATTACTGAAGGAGCAGAGATGTTGTTCGCGGGGAACCTATTTATATCTTCCACGTTCTATTTCAAGACTGTTGTCTTCTATTTGAAATTTTGAGATTAATTTGCAAATTTCTTGGTTAAAATCGGATAAATAATTTTTTTCCTGAGTTATTTTTCAAAAACGTATATAGAAAGATTTTATTTTGATGTTCTAAATTTGAAACTTTGTCAGCATACATGTTCATATAAAACTTTAATAACTCATCTTAAATATATGGTTTTATTCCATTTTTATATCTTGTGTCCAAATTAAGTCTATCTGAGTTAACGTCAATGTCATCAATTACATTTTTTATATGTTACCCAAGAGTGTATATTCTTATAATCTACAAATTTATTTTGGTTAAAACTTTCTTTTAATAAAGGGTTAATTTCACATGAACTCAGCCTAGCAAAATACAATATGGATTAAGATTTAATTACTTTGCTATAGGGATCCTACCAAGCTCAAAACGAGAAGCTGGGTTTGAAGCAGTCTTCTTTACACCATGTATATACTTGCAGAATGACAAAATTAATGTAGTTTTCCAAAAGGAGTTTTATCTATGAAGTTAAATGGATCAATGACAACATTGTTATTTCCACTACGTTTCTTTGCATTAAAGAATGAAATATATTGATCTATCATACAAATCTCAATATTGTATGATAAATGGTCTTATGAGTGCATTAAACATGTTCAGGGCAACTTGAACTAACAACGGCCTCTTAAATATTTGCGTATTGGGGAAACTATTAACATTTTTTGCTCTGACTCGGGCACCAAGTTTCGTTGAGTAATGAGAGACCCCTCAAAACAGGCGAAATAATTTCAGTTATATCAAATTACATTTTCGGGGTGTCATGTCAGATAAAATTTTTCCCAAATAACTATGAAAGGTACTCAAGGAAACTCACAAACACCCATAAAATAGTCCAGAAATGGGCTTTGCACAATCAGCTGAAAAATAACCGATACATTTAACAAATTATATAAATAAATTTATTTATCAATTCTGTATGAAACTGCATTTTTAAATACAGCTCTAATATCTAAATTCCATTGAATAATAAATCCACTGTCCATGCTACAGCTCGGCGCAGCCAAATATCAAAATAAGAACTAATTTCCTCTCCCTCAGTCATTTACAGAGCCGTTGTCATCTGGGACATTTCCAATCGAAGAGAATCTTGTAAGCAGTGAAAATAGTGTCTTTTTGCTAAATCAACGATACTGGAAGTTAAATTTCCATTGCAGCTAATGCACGATCCAAGAAACTTGTACTCTGCAACATTGTCAATCAATATGTTTTTGAATTTGAGGAAAGGCTGTTTTAATTTGAGTTTTTTTTCTGGAATATAATAGATTTACTTTGTTGGTGTTAACTGTTAACTGCCATTTATCACAATAGTTTGATGACATATTTAAATTATTTTGGAGTCCTTCTTGGGATTCTGACAACAAATTATGTCGTCTGCACAAAATAAACTATTTATGTTTGCCTCAACTATTTTAAGAGGGTCACAGCTGTTTTTTGATAAAGCTTCACTCAGATCACTTATGTACGAATAACAGAGGACTTCTTGTGTCAACTTGTCGACCCCTTCTTTGTATTTAAAAGAAAGGAGTAGACAAGTCTCCAAATTTTAATGCAGATTCTGGGTTTGAAACTTGATTTTTAACTAATTTATAGACGTGTCTACCTACTCCTTATTTAGCCATTTTATATAGGAGTCCATCTCTCATTACAGAGTCAAAAGCCCGTTTTAGATCTACAAAGGAAGCATATAACATTTGGTTATGTTTTTGGATATATTTACTAATGAGGGTTTTTAAAATAAACAAGCTGTCACTAGTTCTGTGGTTTGCTCTGAATCTGATGAGAATTTGATACTTTATCGTTTTTCGTAAATTTTGAGAGTCTATTATTTAAAAAACTGCTAAATACCTTGGAAAGACAGTTAATTAAATTAGAAATACCTCTATAGTTCGAAGGGATGTTCCTATCTCCTGATTTATGAATTAGATTAGTAAAATATGTGTTCCAAGAACACGAATAGTAGCCAGATTAGAAGTTTAGCATATAACTTCAGTGTGATGTAGCTACTATTGTTTTTATTACTTCATACTTTTTATCAGACCTAATGATTTTCCTTTTTTAACATATATAGAACTTCTTTGATATCTAAACAGGTTATGGGTCGATCAGTAACATATTTAAAGGAGAGATCTGTTTCATTTGTTTTCAATTCATTTTCAACTTGATTAATAAGTCATATCCTTTTGCTGACACGACCCGTGTTGTTTTAAATGTTGAATAGTATTTTTGGTACTTCGCAAGAAGTTCCTCTTGCTCATTATCTTCTGTGGAGATTTAGGGATAAGGATATTCCATAGATCTTGGGAGTTATTTTTACAACCTTCTTCTATTTTATTAAGAAACTGTTTCTTACATTCTTGTTTCTTTTTATTAACCAATTTCTTGAATGTTTTTAGAACTAACTGGATTATTTCGTAGTTAATTTTCCTAAAGAGTTAATCGTTAGTATGTATTTCTAACTGTATTGTCAGACCATGGGGTTTATTTCTGTGTGCATATTTTTGTTGTACTTTATTCTTTTTCAACATTTTTCATTTATTTTGTAGTGAATAGAGGTAAGCTCCAAATAAGCCTGATCTATACCTCGTTAGCTTTCATAGAAATTATTTACTCTTGATATCGCATTTCCGGGCAAATTCTATTTTGATATAATCAGAAATAAATGAGAAATTGACTGTTCTAAAGTGTATTACCGAGGACAGGAGACTATAACTAATAATTTCATAATCAACTGAACTATAACCGTTTGGTGAAAAACATGGAAATAACCAAGAGATTCTCCTATAAATCTTCCATTTAATATCCAGAGCCATGTATGTCATAATCATGATTTTTAGTGCTTATGACTTCAATATTGTTAAAATCAGCTTTTATGTTTGCTCCGTAGTACGTAGTATGCGGAGCATACATAACAGCTGGTTACTACTGGGAAGCTATATAATATGGTTTCAATTTAAATGTAATCTTAATCTGAAATAACTATGTAATCATATTATGATTTTACATAAAATTGGACTGTGACGAACCTTTTCTTGAACGTCGTTATAAAGGACACGCATTGCGTCTAATAGTCTTAAGATGATGTCTGTGTTTTTCCTGCATGTTGTGTGTAACAATCCCATAACCTTTGCCCCATGTCTTTTTCCATATCTTTTGATTTTGTCGACTGCAGATTGTTGATTTCACCTATTGGTCTTACTCTTCTGTGATAACGCCAGGCCGTCGTCAAAATAAAGACATACATTCTAAAGGAGGATGTGCTACAACCGTACATTATTAAAGAATTTACCAATTAAAACTCGCGGGTAAATATCTCTCTGAACCTGCATGGAGTTCGTGGTATCCATTGATGCCAGCCAAAAAAACGTACCGATGTACCGAAATTAAGCACCCAAGGGAATGTACATAAAGCAATATCCACTAGATCAGTCATTGTCCAGTGTTGTTTACATAACCGTAACCTGGGACACATTTGCTGTGTACCCAACAATATGATATCGAAAAAAGCATGCCGTCTGATGAAATGACATAATGGGATTATAAACGTACAAGATTTCCGTTCCTGCCGATATTCCTATCAAGAAGTCTGAAACAGCTAAAACGACAACAAACTTGTTTGTGTTTGATTTCAGCTTGATGTACTAGTATTTCAAGAATATAAATATGACAATGGTGTTTCCAGTACATGCCACGACAAACACAAGCTGCTGCAATGTCATAAATGTGATTAGCATTGGAGTGAAATTTAATCCAGGTGTAACATATGTTGAATAAGTGTCATTCATTTTCAGGTGGAGGCAGGTACTTGATCAGCTTCAAAGAAACATAAAGTTCAAATAGCGTATGTACTTCAAGGAAACATAATCATTTTAGTCTAAATAAATTGCTATACATACTGGTTAGTACAAACTAAATTTTAATCCATTCCGTAGACATGTCAGCTAACAATAAGGGTCGACAACTGTTGTACTTCCGGTGTGTGATTTTCTCTTGTTTAGTGAGCAATCATTGTGTAATACTACTTACTTATTCTATTGTGAAATATTAGTTGATAGGGAAGAGGTAAAACATTTCAAAAATATTGACATGGAATGCAAATGAAACACGAACAGTTTTATATATAAAAAAAAATGTAGCATGCAAAATAAAAATAATATCGTTAGGTCTTAAACCCCCCTTTAAGTAAAAATTATTATTTTGAGTGTTTACAGTGCTCTCGTGTTTTCTGGTGTAAAGAAATCGTTAGATACAGAGATAAGTTAATATCCTACCAATTTTTAGCCTAATTTATTGAACCGGTCAATGCCGGCAAATTTTGATTTTTTCATTTTGATGATATTGTTGTATTTGGAGTTACATCCCTTCCACTATAGTCCATTCCAGCCCTACTTGTAGATATTGAGTTTAAGAGTATACGCATATTTATAAGAGTTATAGAATACACAAATTGAAAAACTTGTTAGATGTAAGCTTTATTAGACTTATCAGTTTGTTTTTTCAGATATGTAGGATTAAAATAGGTTTATTTACAGTTTTTATAGTGTGTTGGAAATTCAAGATATACAATCTCTTTTATATTATTTAAAAAATTTTCTTTATGCATACTTACACTATATTGGCAAAGAAAAAGGCAAGGGGATGTCGTATAGTATGAAGAAATACAAATGTTATAAAAACTTTTTATTTGTGACCATAGTGGCACAGATATTTGTCACCATAGTGGCACACTTTCTGCTTTTATAACAACTGTGTCTAGCAGTTTTTATTTGCTTGTTTGTGCTGGCAGTCAAATTTAATAAAGTCTGGATATATCATATATTACCGACGTGTTCGTGACGTCACCTAATATTTTTCTGAAGATTTGACTATTTCAAGTAAAATCATAGCATTGGTATTTAGAAAGGTCACAAATATGGATGAAACTACTACAATATGACAGCGTCCTTTATTATCATTGAATGCAGAAAAATCTAATTTATCATTGTCAACCACTATGGTCCGCGGTCAGTCTTTCCGTATGACCTGACAGCCCCATTCTTTATCCGCCACCTACGGACACGTGGGGAAGTTATGTTAGTCGAGCACTATGAACCATTACAATATTGTTCTCGATCTTTTTATGAAATAATTGTTGATTTCAAAATATAATTGTTGGGTTCTACAAAAGGAGCATAAGATCGACCATTCGCTGTACGCAGTTTTTATTTGTCAGACAAAAAACCAACAGAAGCCGACTTTAACTATTGTTCGTTAAATTCTGGATAACAAATTTAGTTTTAAACACGATCATTTACAAAGCTTAGAAACATCCCGGTTCTTGCTTAACAGACGGTCATCGACTTTTATGTAATTCGTATTCATCATTGAAAAAATATCAATTCACAAATCAGTCTATGCGCATTAACGGTCTGAGATCTATCTGATCTTTTTTAATTTGTTTTTGCTATAGCCAGGATTTTACAATCTCCCTACAAAACCACCTGGCCAGGGTGTATAGAACAACAAATGCAAAATTGTAAAATAATAAAAAACAAAAATTCCTTTTAAAACATATACACGTCCCATACACACAAACACAAAAAATGAAAATCCTTAACACACAAAAAATTCACTCATTTACATGGTTTTCAAACAATTGCTTATTTATAGTTAAGTCTAGAGTTTGCTTGCTCACAAACGAGGCAGAGAGAGGGGAAAGAACTGTTAGAAAAAAAATCTTATTCCAATCAGCCAACGGGATGCAAATAAAAATGAATATAAATATCCATGGTTAAATGCACAAAATGACATCAACTCGCCTTTTCATCAGAGGAGAGTAATATTGTGGATGACAAATAGCGAAAAAGCCTTCCAGAGTCGTAAAAATCACTTTAATTTGAGACAAAATTGTGGCATAACTAACAATTTTAACAGCAGTGACATCTGAAAAAGATCAATATTTTATCACTATCACAAATATATTAATTCTCCCTCTCTCTCCGCTGCTGCTAATTAACAGCACCGAAAAATAGATTCTTTAACTACTAAAATAAGATGAAGGGGACCTGGTGTTGTCTGTTGCTTGAAAAATCTTAAATCCATTGAAAGTTATTATTTATAATGCCTCAAAAATATAATTTATGGCAATTAATTAAATGCTTCATAAAAATCCTAATTCGTGTATACTGATAGTAAGTTTGGGTCTTACATTAGCGCTTCATACTAATGCGGGGGTAATATTATTTAAAATGTAATGTTTATCAATATGTTTCCTAATATTAGTTGTTGAGATATGATCTAAACATTTTACAACATATAACAGTAAATTAAAGAGAACGTAATTTATTTATTGCAATATGTTTATCTCCTTTCTTAAATATTGTTTCGAATTGGTAGAAATTTTACCATTGTTAATTGATCTTTGAAAAGGTTAGTGAGAAAAGGTAATAATTCTTTCGTTAAACTATTAACGAATAAGCTGGTATATTATAAGGACATGAATAAGAATATGAACGTGAGTATGTGACTCAAAATTAGTCAGACTATTTATTCCTCTTATCTGTACAACTCCTGATTTCTCTGTTTTTTATACATGCATTGCCAAGAAGATTTGGTTTATTCTTCTAATTGTGGAAATATCATATTTTCCATATTTTGGGCTCTTCTTATTTTTTTGTAGGCAGTGGCTTTTTATATTTTGTAGTTGACGTTCTTTTTTACACAAGAATTGTTTAGCTTTCTACAATTCTGCCCGTCTTTGTTTTTGCATAATTTGTCTATTTTACTCTTTGCCTAAGAGTTAGTACATTTAGTTTTCATCATTTTCATAGAGACATTTTTATTTATTGTATTATTGATGCCATCTCTAAATTTAATCCATCAATCATTGAAGAGATGTGTATATTGGTCTCTGTCATAAAGTATAACAAAAATTACTGTGTTATGTCTTTAAGTTTAGAAAGATTGACCTCTATCCTTAAATAAATTTATGTTTTGGTTGCTTTGATCACTTAGGTCTTACAATATCATCTTATAGTATAATAACTTGATCAGATATTATTGAAATGGATATAATTTGACAAAGTGGTTACTTCTATTTCTTTCTTTATTTTATAAATAGATTAAAACATTTCTCTACCTTATATTATAAAACAACAACATCTAATGTTTTTCTGGTTCACTTATAAACGGGTTACACATTTGTTACATCTTCTTTTTTAAAATGTTTTTTGCTTTATTTTTAAACAGTTATAAATTGGTTTTATATACACGTTTCTTGGTTAATTTGATAAATGTTACTAAACAGTTTCATATACACGTTTTTGTCTGCATAATTATCAATCTTGCCTATTTTGCAGTAATTCGCTGATTCACCTGATTCTTCTGCACACTATACCATGTATACTAAACAAGCTAGTAGAGATGGACTCTGTCTGATTGATATCTTGTATGACAACATTAAAAACAATACAAAGTGGTAATCTTTCATATTTTGTTGATAACCGAAAAATAAATGCACTGATTACTAATTTTATTACACAGATTGTTATTAAGGTGGAGGTCAAGAGAATGGTTATGAGTTTGCTACCTGAAAATTTTTATTTCATTTTTATTTTATACGTTTGCCAAATAATTGCATACGTATTTATGATCTTATTAATCATAAGTAATTTACTTCTTCGCATATCATGTATATAGAAGCGTTATATTTTTGAATCCATTTTTGATAACATAAAGATGGAAAATTATCTGTAACCATAGTACATCTTTTTTATAAATTAAAACGTATATGTGACTTTCGTGTATTTGTAGGACTGTAAATATGTCTGTAACCATTTTATAACTTCTTTAAAAAGGAAGTAGGAGTTATATTATATTTATTGCCACTATTTTATAAAAAAACGGCAAAAATAAAAATGTAACATATTTGTTATTATTTATAAAATGAAAGCAAAATATCTAGTTCAAATCGCGTTCGTTTAGAAGGAATGGTTGTAACTCTCAATTATACAATAACTTGCAGTCTAGACAATCGTGCATTGACCACGTTTTTTTCCAAAGCCTTGTTTTTTTATTTATGGTAGCAAACATATACATTTATGTTCTTGCCCTATTAATGATCACAAGATTAATAAGCGCAACTAGGAAACAGTGGTTTAATCACTAACGTAATTGGGTAATCGATTGAAAGGGCGCGCAAGCTGCTTTTTAACGATTGTGTGTGTTATAGTATTTAGTAGTATAATATTGAAAGATTTACAGACAAGCTTATGCCAAAAATATTAACCTCCAAACAAACTAAAAGACTGTTGAATCTAACTTTACTCTATTAATATTTTTGTTTTGATGGAAAAATTATATTTATGTATTCTATGAAAAAAGTGTGACCAAAGCGGGAAACCAACATACGTTAGCGATGCGAGTGTCATAAATAGTCAAAAATATGATAAAAATCACTTATCATAGCAAAAAAAAAACTGTATGTGATCCTAATTGGCGGTAAAATGTGATACAATATTTCATATTTTTTAATGGATTGTAAGAAAAAATAATAAAAGACAGAATAAATGTGTTCAAATAATTTTTGTATAATGTAGTTATAATGTAAACAAAATCAATATAATTTTGAGTAATAGTAGTGTGTTAATTGATATAAAAGTAATCAAAAACCTAAAAATCTGGATAGGTTTTTCACATACTTACCGTCCTTTGATTGATATCAATTCGCCTATAATGATGCCGTTTTAATATAACTTTGTATTTAATAATAATTATTTTTCAAACATATACATATTTGTTGACGTCAGTTATTTATATTGACACTGACTAAGGCCATTCGTTCGTCAAACTGTGTCTATATAATTTTGACAAAAACACCGTCATTTGTATCGTTGGATAATCTTTTAGTTTTTATATTATTTTTTGTTTATACTGTATCGTCATATTTGTAGATCCGATACTTATAAAGTGTACTGGTTAGTAGATTCCTTTAGACCATTTTGAACTACTTGTTTTGTGTATTTACACAATCCTAGTGGACTTACATTATGGCCGGCTCCCAATCAAATTATATGAAGAATACCTAAGGCATTTAGAGTTGAATCCCAATGATGAGTCTTGAGTAGACGAAACGCGCGTCTGGCGTAGTGAATTTGTCACCTTGGTATTTTTGATAACATTTATTAGAATATTTGAACAACAAAGTGAAAACTCACCATCAAGTAGCAAATAATAACAATAATAAGGAGAAATTTTAACAGTTATAGCTTTGAGAAAGGTCATTCGTTTGTCAAACGGTGTCTTTAATTTTGACAAAAACTTCGTCATTTGTATCGTTGCATCATCTTCTAGACTTGTATATTATTTTTTATAGCCGCTCTTCGAAGAAGAAGGGGGTATACTGGTTTATTCCTGTCAGTGGATATAATTTTAATCGTATATTTTCTAATAATTTTTTAGAAATAATTACATACTATAACCTTTAATTCCAAATTTTCGTAAATCTTGCGAATGGTTTTATGAGCCTTTTTAATAGCAATATAAAGGTTGATGAAGATAAAGATATTTTAAGGAGTAGCATCTGAATGAATAATAAATAGAGTAATCTTTGATCTAAGAGTATTCGTATCTTATTAAAAGAAGAACCATTATCAATTTTTATTATTTATAACTTATATATCCCAAGGAGCCGTTATATGATTGTTTTTTGGTTTAATATATACATTAAGTATGGCCACACACACGAATTTCGTCCATACTCGAATTTCGGCGATTTTACTTCATTCATCAATGTAAGCGATGAACCCAAAGCTAAATTACTTTTAAAATATCGTGCATTTATTGCTCTAACTAAATAACTCCTAAATAATAAAGTGCAGTGCGTTTCAACGAAATTAACGTCCGTTAAACCGACACACTTTCATATCCGAAATTCGAGTGTACTAGTATAATTGTAGATATTGCTTGCTTTGACAACTTTATTTGTTTATTGAAAAAAAACAGAGAATAATAAATTTGAATGAAGAATAGAAACATAAAAAAAATAATTAAAATACAAATAATTGGCGAAACCATGCTTGATTCTTTTTAATAAACATTTTAATTCTGTTCGTTTTGTGTATAACTGTAAGCGATAAGTCTAGTTTCTAGCTCGAAAATAGTAATGTTTTGTAATTGCAATTAGTTTTATCACGAACGTAAGTTAAATGCAAATTCAAATTATGTTACTTTAGTAACTAATATTAAATTTTCTATTTAAAAAAAAACAATATAAACAGTACACATAAAGAATATAACCATTGACGAAGGTTTCTAAAACATGTGTCAAGTAAGCAGTGTATTCGATCATCGATATTAAGACGTAAAAATTACTAACAAAAGAAATAAAAGATAAAAAAGAACTTGAGGCTTCTGCATCGATAGGTTGGGTATGAACAATAGATTAACACAACAGAAACAAATTTTAAATAAGACCTTGTAGAAAAACACATATATATGTAAACCTGTGCAACTCGACATGATAACCCCTTCATCCTCTTTCTATCTTCATGACACTTTGCAAGACTGCTTCCATTAGATTTTTTAAATACAATCAAACTCATTTTGAGGCATCTTGACTGGTTCATTATGATCGAGAGTATAACAGAGCAAATTTAAATATGGACATACCAGTTTAATATTGATATTTGTGCTCCTTTTCATTCCAGTTCACCATCTACATTTTAAGCGCCGCTTGGTCAGTAGGTGGGATAACAATAATACTGCCTTTGAATTGACGTTAAAATAAAAAACACTAGTCCATCACGGAGACATACTGTATCATTATAATTCCTTAGTTTTGCTTGTCAGTAAACGTTCGACTCGAGAAAATGCTCCCAAATCTCAACCTCAGTCTTTACACGCTGTTGAAGTGTTTTCTGTCTGCCGGGTATATTTGACAAAAAATAGTAAGAGGAAACGTATTTGATCGGCTTACAGATACAAAAGTCATCGATCTTTTAAATGAAAGTGTATTTGTAGTTTCGGTATAATAAAACAACGGTTGCCTTCATACAAGGAGAACAAGATTGTTTACGCAGATAATTTAATTGCCAGAACAACTATCATTATCAATAAAGGATGAAGTCGAGCACACCTTGCCGCAAAATTTCAAACTCGTCTTATTAGTGCTGACAAGCCGCGATCGATAACAACACGTTAAAGATAAATAATGATGATGTTTAATTTCTTTGTAAATTTGTTTCTTTTCTGAAAATATATTTCTTCGCATTATAAAATTCCTCTAGTATAAATGATTTCTCTGAAAGTTTAATGGTGTTTAAAAGACTTCGTCAGTAGGTGTGCCCTCGCATTGGTCCTTCCTTTATATGTATGTATATTATTTCAGACGAGCGGTCCACATAAACGGTATTCAGAAATTACGAAAACAGAATCATTCCTATGGTTTCTTTTTGGAACTTGATCTGGTTATTTAACATAGTATTTGGGCGATTTCTGTTATTACTCGACTTAAGATAATGCACCGCCACTACAAATATTTTCCGATAAAACCAGAGAAACCAAAATAGTTCCAGGACAGGAGAAGTTTGTATATGGCATGTGAAGAGATCTGAAGTCACAGACTAAACCCATGTCTTTTTCGTAATTGTTCCAGCCAAAACTAGGTATCGCACATAGGATCGCATGGTAGATCCATATCGCTGATATTTAAGGATTAACTACAAAAAATATTTTCTCCATCGAGGGATAACAAAATTTCCGTTTTGCACATTGTATAATCCGCGTAGCGGATTATATTAAATGTGCACAACGGAAATTTTGTTATCCCTCGATGGAGAAAATATTTTTTGTAGTTAATACTTATAAATAAATTCAAACAATAGAATAAACTCAACAATTTTATTTTTGTAACTGGACATTTTTGAAAAAAGAGATCAACACAAAAACTGTTAGTTTCCCGTGGAGTAATATATGACGTCAAATGGCACGTGTCTCCATGACGATCATATTTGTTTTCCATCCTCTGATAGAAAATATTTTCCAGCCAATCAAAAGTCAGTATTCTCGCAAAATTTATTTATGATAATTTAAAATTAAGTCACACACCAATGCTGTCAAATTAACAAATAAATAACCACGCATTTCGACAACATTGTCGCAAATTGCACAAGTATTTATCATAATTTGTTGTATAATATTGAACAGATTGTGCACCATTTATAAATGATATAAGTTAAGACGAGAAATTTGATTGGATATTCTTTCACGAGATTTGATGAGACGTGGGTTTACTTTTATACCGTTTATTGTTTTTAAAATCCTGGAACTTCCTTCCAGCAGGGTCCGAAAGTATAAAAGATAAATAGAACTTTGACTTTGTTTGAATGCAAGAATACTAGAAAAATAATACTTAATATTATATGTCAGTCTTGGAAACCAGTTGTCTGTTGGAATGTATTAAACTGGGTTGTTGTGGCTGTGCATTCAAACTTGTACAAATCAAACTTGTATGTTGTCATGGTACTGCTGAAACACAATGCTTAGTATACTGGAACTAAAGTACAGATCTTCTAATGCAGTGAACTGATTTTGTTTAAACATGTCAAACATAAGGCTTAGGAAATTGTTGTCCAGAGTCAGTCCAGACTCGAACTCGACGTAAAAATGAACCCTGTGCAGCATTGCACTCTTTACATGTGTCTTTTGCCACGTGCCGTCGTCTTTCCATATTGATTTATGATTTGTATTATCACATCTTGGCATTTATTTCTTGTTTTATAATTTTCGTTGAACGATGCAGGATCGGAATATATAACAACAATGTAAGACCGCGAACTCGGGGCTTACTGGTATAACAACGATGTAGGACTGACAACTCTGGTCTTACTGGTAACAACAATGTAGGACCGACAACTCTGGTCTTACTGGTATTACAACAATGTAAGACCGAAAACTCTGGTCTTACTGGTATAACAACAATGTAGTACCGACAACTCTGGTCTTACTGGTATAACAACAATGTAGTATCGACAACTCTGGTTTTACTGGTATAACAACGATGTAGGACTGACAACTCTGGTCTTACTGGTAACAACAATGTAGGACCGACAACTCTGGTCTTACTGGTATTACAACAATGTAAGACCGAAAACTCTGGTCTTACTGGTATAACAACAATGTAGTACCGACAACTCTGGTCTTAGTGGTATAACAACAATGTAGTATCGACAACTCTGGTCTTACTGGTATAAGAACAATGTAGGACCGACAACTCTGGTCTTACTGGTATAACAACAATGTAGTACCGACAAGTCTGGTCTTACAGTTAAAACAACAATGTAGGACCGACAACTCTGGTCTTACTGGTATTACAACAATGTAGGACCGACAACTCTGGTCTTACTGGTATAACAACAATGTAGTACCGACAAGTCTGGTCTTACTGGTATAACAACAATGTAGGACCGGCAACTCTGGTCTTACTGGTATAAGAACAATGTAGGACCGACAACTCTGGTTTTACTGGTATAACAACAACGTAGTACCGACAACTCTGGTCTTACTAGTATAACAACAATGTAGTATAGACAACTGTGGTCTTACTGTTATAACAACAATGTAGGACCGACAACTCTGGTCTTACTGGTATAACAACAATAGGACCGACATCTCTGGTCTTACTGGTATAACAACAATGTAGGACCGACAACTCTGGTCTTACTGGCATAACAACAATGTAGGACCGACAACTCTGGTCTTACTGGCATAACAACAATGTAGGACCGACAACTCTGGTCTTACTGGCATAACAACAATGTAGGACCGACAACTCTGGTCTTACTGGTATAACATCAACGTAGTACCGACAACTCTGGTCTTACTAGTATAACAACAATGTAGTACAGACAACTCTGGTCTTACTGGTATAACAACAATGTAGGACCGACAACTCTGGTCTTACTGGTATAACAACAATGTAGTATCGACAACTCTGGTCTTACTGGTATAACAACAATGTAGTATCGACAACTCTGGTTTTACTGGTATAACAACAATGTAGGACCGACAACTCTGGTCTTACTGGTATAACAACAATGTAGTACCGACTAGTCTGGTCTTACTGGTATAACAACAATGTAGGACCAACAACTCTGGTCTTACTGGTATAACAACAATGTAGTACCGACAAGTCTGGTCTTACTGGTATAACAACAATGTAGGACCGACAACTCTGGTCTTGCTGGTATGACAACAATGTAGTATCGACAAGTCTGGTCTTACTGGTATAACAACAATGTAGGACCGACAACTCTGGTCTTGCTGGTATGACAACAATGTAGTACCGACAAGTCTGGTCTTACTGGTATAACAACAATGTAGGACCGACAACTCTGGTCTTGCTGGTATAACAACAATGTAGTTTCGACAAGTTTGGTCTTACTGGTATAACAACAATGTAGGACCGACAACTCTGGTCTTGCTGGTATAACAACAATGTAGTATCGACACGTCTGGTCTTACTGGTATAACAACAATGTAGGACCGACAACTCTGGTCTTGCAGGTATAACAACAATGCAGTATCGACAACTCTGGTCTTACTGGTATAACAACAATTTAGTACCGACAAGTCTGGTCTTACTGGTATAACAACAATGTAGTACCGACAAGTCTGGTCTTACTGGTATAACAACAATGTAGTACCGACAAGTCTGGTTTTACTGGTATAACAACAATGTTACCGACAACTCTGGTTTTACTGGTATAACAACAATGTAGTATCGACAACTCTGGTCTTACTGGTATAACAACAATGTAAGACCGACAACTCTGGTCTTACTGGTATAACAAAAATGTAGGACCGACAACTCTGGTTTTACTGGTATAACAACAGTGTAGGACCGACAACTCTGGTCTTACTGGTATTACAACAATGTAGGACCGACAACTCTGGTCTTACTGGTATAACAACAATGTAAGACCGACAACTCTGGTCTTACTGGTATAACAAAAATGTAGGACCGACAACTCTGGTTTTACTGGTATAACAACAGTGTAGGACCGACAACTCTAGTTTTACTGGTATTACAACAATGTAGGACCGACAACTCTGGTCTTACTGGTATAACAACAATGTAGGACCGACAACTCTGGTCTTACTGGTATAACAACAATGTAGGACCAACAACTCTGGTCTTGCTGGTATAACAACAATGTAGTATCGACAACTCTGGTCTTACTGGTATAACAACAATGTAGGACCGACAACTCTGGTCTTGCTGGTATAACAACAATGTAGTATCGACAAGTCTGGTCTTACTGGTATAACAACAATGTAGGACCGACAAATCTGGTCTTGCTGGTATAACAACAATGTAGTATCGACAACTCTGGTCTTACTGGTATAACAACAATGTAGTACCGACAACTCTGGTCTTACTGGTATAACAACAATGTAGGACCGACAACTCTGGTCTTACTGGTATAACAAAAATGTAGGACCGACAACTCTGGTCTTACTGGTATAACAAAAATGTAGGACCGACAACTCTGGTCTTACTGGTATAACAACAGTGTAGTATCGACAACGGTATGACAACAATGTAGTATCGACAACTCTGGTCTTACTGGTATAACAACAATGTAGTATCGACAACTCTGGTTTTACTGGTATAACAACAGTGTAGTATCGACAACGGTATAACAACAATGTAGGACCGACAACTCTGGTCTTAGTGGTATAACAAAAATGTAGGACCGACAACTCTGGTTTTACTGGTATAACAACAGTGTAGTATCGACAACGGTATAACAACAATGTAGGACCGACAACTCTGGTCTTACTGGTATAACAACAATGTAGGACCAACAACTCTGGTCTTGCTGGTATAACAACAATGTAGGACCGAAAACTCTGGTCTTACTGGTATAACAACAATGTAGTATCGACAACTCTGGTCTTACTGGTATAACAACAATGTAGTACCGACAACTCTGGTCTTACTGGTATAACAACAATGTAGGACCGACAACTCTGGTCTTACTGGTATAACAACAATGTAGGACCGACAACTCTGGTCTTGCTGGTATAACAACAATGTAGGACCGAAAACTCTGGTCTTACTGGTATAACAACAATGTAGTATCGACAACTCTGGTCTTACTGGTATAACAACAATGTAGTACCGACAACTCTGGTCTTACTGGTATAACAACAATGTAGTATCGACAACTCTGGTCTTACTGGTATAACAACAATGTAGGACCGACAACTCTGGTTTTACTGGTATAACAACAATGTAGGACCGACAACTCTGGTTTTACTGGTATAACAACAATGTAGGACCGACAACTCTGGTTTTACTGGTATAACAACAATGTAGGACCGACAACTCTGGTCTTACTGGTATAACAACAATGTAGTATCGACAAGTCTGGTCTAACTGATATTAAGCACCGTGAAGTGGAACAGATAACATTGGAAATACAATTTTTAGAGCGTATCAGACCAGTTATTAAGGACATTTGATTTATTTTTAAATTTCGGTATAATTCAGGAGTCAGATAATTGTATTTGGTCCTAGAGCCTATTACTATGTAGATTAAATAAAGTACCAGTTAACCTCGGAGGTTTTTTAATATTACGATTTGCTCGTGTTCTTCGTACCACGTGAAAACTGCGGAAGGAGTGTTGCCACTAATTGCAAATCTTTATGTTTACTTTCGCTTTTTATAGGAAATAATGCAGAATTAACTTAACATCTCAATTTTGCATAATTTGCTATTTCTAAAGTGTTGTTTTATTTTATTATTTTGTCCTTATTTTCTAACTTTTGCAAATTATCTACCTTATACCTCCTGCAGACCGAGGTTGTGGGTTGTGAGTCTCAATGCGGGCGTGTGCTCCACGCAGTCCAAAAAATATATAAGAAGTTATTGTAATTTTTTTTTCATTGTAAATTTACACGTTTTATTTGATTGAATATTAAATATGATATTATTTAGTTGAGATAAAATTGTTGTTTTTTTTCTATTAAATTGAGAATCGTTTGGGATAACTTCGCATACATCATTTGTTTCGTGTTACAAACTGATGGGACATATAGCATGTATAGTTTCAGAGTGGAAGGTTTTAACGTTTCAGTCAATAAGAATCGAGATTGCCCTTGGAAACAACTTTTTGTACACGATCACGTATGCAGAGGACCTTACTGACATTTATGGCATATTTTCCTTTGAGATCAGCATTGAATTATAGAGGTTCTGTGTAGAATGCGAATATTTCTAGAAATAAAACAATTAATAAATAGTAATACAATGTATTACTTATCATTCAGATCAAATATTGGGTTTTTTGTACATTTTGAGAATGAGGAGAAGATACATGGAAATTTTGTTAACAAAGAATTAATAAGAAAATGTTTGATTGAGGGATTGGTTGGTGATTTGCTTTACGCACAACAAATATTTTTCAGCTATATTCAGGATGAGAACAGGTTAACAAACAATGACAAGTCATGATTACATGTATAAATAAGTGTCCCGAATCACATTAAATTTTAAAACAAACCACATGTTTTATATTATTTCAGAATTTTAAAATATATCGGCATCAAATCAAACGCACAGATGAAGACAGCTCAATGCATTTACAATTTCGCCGTCGTGTGCAATGGACAAAAATGTTACAATCCATGCAAACTATGTTGTACCAGAAGATTATAAAATAGATGCAAGACCTTTCAATACGTTGTTAAAATACTATATTCAGTTTGGTGTTGTTTATTTCCTGGCAGCTCCGTTTATGTAATTACTGTCGTGTGACATTAAGATTTACTATTGGAAGTTGAAGGTCTGTCGCGGAGTAGAGGCCGGTAAATTATTAGAAATGAATCGTGAAATATCTTTGAAGTCTTTTATTTAACAGTATATATTCAATAACTGACTTAACTCAAGATATACAAAACAATGCCGTAGCAACGTAAAGTCATAATAGAAAAGCATGAAGTACAAAAGTATGTTACGTACTTTCGCGGAATAGTTCGGATATTACATTCCTCCATAACTCAAGAAAAGATGAAAACTTTAAAATAGAAATGAATAAAATGTTACAAATGATCTGATTATAAACATAATTTAGAGTCTCTAGATTTTATCACTGAATCATAATTATCTCATTACGAAGTCATTGAAATGACTCGGAAGTCTATGATCACGTCTTGGACGGGCAAATGCGGTTTGCCTATTTTCACATAGATTTGTATTTTGTCTATTGTTTATATTGTTCTTATAATAGGTTCTTCTCAGTAGTTCCTCTCTCCAATCTTCATCCGCCCCCTCCCGCGCCTGTCTTGCGGGGGCCCATATTCATCTTCTTCCTCTTTTATTAGTTGGTTTGCCAGTTTGAACTTGCAGGCATCTCTACGAATTTCTCTACCATCTGTCATTCTTCGGGCACCAATCGTTGAACCGTTCACAACAAATACAACATAGAATGCAGGTTCATATGCTGTTGACCACTTATTCATCTTATTTTGTTCTAGTAATACATAATCTCCAATTTTGAATTGATGTTCTCTAGTGTTTCTATTCTCTGCTTGTTGTTTGATTTTCTCCTTGTAGTGTTTGTCTCTTTCGTTAATTGTCTTATCATCTGTTATTTGGTCGTTACTGTTGACTCCTGGTGTATAGTCTAACTTTGTCCTTACTTTTCGTCTCATGAGAGCCTCATATGGTGATACACCTGTGGCAGGGTGTGGTGTGGATCGATACCCTATTAACATATCCTGTATGGCTGAAATACTGTCCTGGCTTTGTAATCTTGCTATTTGTTCAGTCTTATTTACCACTTTCATGAATGCCTCAGCTTCTCCATTTGCTCTTGGATGTAATGGTGTTATTTTGTGGTGTTCAAATCCTTGTTCTGCTGCAAAGTTGGTAAATTCTGCAGAACTGAATGGTGCTCCGTTATCACTTTCTAGTCGTCTTGGAATTCCATGCGTCGCAAAAATCTTTAAAAGTTTCTCTCTGGTTTGTTTGAACGCTGTGGTGTTTAATTTCTCTACTTCTGGATATCTTGTCCTTTTATCGATCACCACTAAATTGTAATGTCCATCTGGATATGGACCACCAAAGTCTACTGAAACTACCTCCCATGGGCTATCAGGTATTTTTGTCATCTTAAGTGGTTCTTTTCCTTGCTGTTTTGTGGTAACTTGACATTCAAAGCACTGTTTAATCATTTCATCAACTATAGAATTAATTGAGGGAAACCAATATTTCTCTCTTAACATCTGTTTTGTCTTTGTCATTCCAAGATGACCCATATTATGTGCAGCCTTAATAACTCTTTCCTGTAAGGTCTTTGGCACTATGATCTGATGCAATCTAAATACAAGATTTTCTGCTACATAAAGTTCGTTTCTCAAGTGATAGAACTGCGATATATCTCTGTCTTTCTTCATTCTCTCCCAGTCACCTTTCAAGATAGTTTCTTTGAGTTTGATCATTTGCTCATCTTTTTCAGTTTCTTCCTGTAGTTTCTCTAAAATTACAGCATGTTAACTGTGAATGATTGCCTTGATCATTCTCTCTGTTCCATCATTTTCCTTTTCTGGCAAAGGATGTCTTGACAAGAAGTCTAACGGGTCTGCTTCATCTTTTCCCGGTTCATATATTATTTCAAAATCTACATCTTGCATGTCCATCACCCACTTTTCTATACGGGGAGGTAATTTAATTGTTGTTTTGTTAAACATCGGTATTAACGGTTTGTGTGCTGTGATTATCTTGAATTTTGGAGCTCCTAGAAGGTATACACTGAATCTGTTCTTGGCCCATCTTATAGACAATGCGTCTTTCTCCGTTTGACTGTATCTCTTTTCAGTGTCGGACATGGATCGGCTGATAAAATGCACTGGTTGCAATCCTTTCTCAGTTTGTTGGAACAATCCAGCTGACAGTCCCTCATTGAAGCTCGCTTCACAACGTAATACTATAGGCCTTGTCGGATTGAAAAATATCATGGTGCTTTCATTAGTGATACTATCCTTGAGCTTCTCGAATGCGAAGTTTTCTTCCTTTCCCCATTTGAAGTGTGTGTCATTGTGTGTCAGTTTCCTCAGTGGTGCTGTAAGAAGTGCATATCGTGGTATAAACTTCGATAGGTATCCAATCATTCCTAAGAAACTTCTTACTGCTTCTTTTGTCTCAGGTGCTTTAGCTTCTTTCACTGCCTTGACTTTCTCGTGTGTAGGTTTCAATCCATCCTTTGTAAATTTGTATCCATAGAATTCCAAATCTTCGACTCCAAATTCACATTTCTCTTTATTGAGTGTTATACCAAAATCCTTTGCTCTCTGTAATACTTCTCTCAGCGTTTTGTTGTGTTCTTCTATTGTAGTACCACCAATCAATATGTCGTCTCTTTGATTCAAACAGTTTGGTATATCTCCAAAAATTCTGTACATTTGTTCATCAAATAAATCTTGCGAGCATTTTGCTCCAAATATCAAACGTTTAGGTCTCATATTGCCCCACGGTGTACTGAATGTAGCCACTTCTCTGGATTCCGGATCTAACATTAGCTGATGATACCCTTGACGCAAATCCATTTTTGAAAATACTTTACACTGATGGAATTTGTATATGAAGTCCTCTACAACTGGGCTTTGTGTAATTCGATTTCTTTCCATAAACTTGTTCGGTACCCTCAAATCTACACATGCTCTAATCATATGTGGTTCTAATTTGTCTTGGTCAACTTTACTGAATTTCGGTTTCGGTACAACTACAAGAGGAGAACACCACTGCACCTGTGTGCCTGATGGAACTTCTTCAAATATGTCTGTTTTGATCCCTTCTTCTAACCATTGTTTTAGCGGTTTCTGTAAATAGTATGGTACTTGTCTTGGTTTTTGAGCTATAGGTGCAACTCTTGGTTTCATATTAAACTTTACATATAGTTCTTTGTCATTTTGGTTGTCTCTGATTTTTCCAATCCCTTCGAATACACTATCGAACTGTTTTAATATTTGGGTAATTTCCATTCTGTCACTTTCAGATATGCGCAACACATTAGCAGTATTTAGCACTTTCAAGTCATTTGGTTCTGCCAATGATCCATCAGGTCTGATCTCTATCATGCCTAGTTTCTCGAGTGTTGTTCTGCTGAGTAACGGCGGTGAATTTATTCTTCCTTTAACAACGACAAACTTAGTCTCTAAGCCACATGTCGCATTCCTCACGATAGTTTTGAATTCTCCTTTTATTGGTAGCGAACTCTGTAGAGTCCTTAAAACTGTTTTACTTGTTTCTAGTTTGATTTTGTTCCCAGATAGCCTTCTTAGATTATCAAAGTGATTTTCATCCATAACATTAACATCTGCACCACTATCAGGTTCCACCTTCATCTCAACATCTCCTAAATGAATTTTGACGGTTTTCTCAGCTTTACTTTTCCTACTCACGGATTTAACTTTTCCTATTTTTGCAACTTGTTTAATCGATCTTCTAAAATAATA
The DNA here is from genome assembly GCA_944474755.1 of Limnoperna fortunei. Lineage (NCBI taxonomy): Eukaryota > Metazoa > Mollusca > Bivalvia > Mytilida > Modiolidae > Limnoperna > Limnoperna fortunei. Next base: position 31,343,319 of record OX104112.1, on the reverse strand, counting down.
ATCATCATCATCATCATCATCATCATCATCATCATCATCATCATCATCATCATCATCGTCATCATCTTTATCGTTGTGCTTGTCAGAATTCTCACTGTCGATGTCTTCTACTGTTTTCTTCACATTTCTTCTATTTCTTCCTTTACTATCATTTCCAAATGATTTACACATTGATTCAAAATGATTCTTATTTCCGCAGGATCTGCAGTTTTTTCCATAAGCTGGACACTTCCCACTTTCATGTCTAAATCCACAATAACTACATTGTTTTTGTTGTATATTGTTGTCTCTCTGTCTTGGTCTGCCTTCTTGTCCTTGATAAAATTTTCTTGTACGAAAATTGTTTTCTACTTTGCACACACGTTCCTCTTGAATTCTCATTTCTTTCATTTGAATAGTTATGTCTTCCATTTGTGCACCTTCCTGAATAAATCTGTCTAAATCCCAGCCTTTACTGATTGCTTTTCTGATTAATTCCTTGTTTTCTATACTCTGTATACATTGTTCAAGTATTCTTTCCTCAGTAGTAGTCCCGAATTCACATTCATTAGCTTTCTCTCTGAGTCTGGACACATAACTTACAATAGTTTCATCACTTTCTTGTCTCATCTTTGAAAATAAATATCTGGAATGATGTTTGTTCTTTTTGGGTAAGAAGAATTTATTCAGCTTATTTTTCACTACCTTATACTCATCTGCTGCTGGTTCATTCTTTAAACTTCTTTCTAACCTCACAATTTCGTTTCCCCCATAAATTAGAAGTGCATCCTTTTTGTCCTCCGGTTGTGTGATTCTAAAATATCTAAATTCACGTTCAATTCCATCTAGCCATTCTTCCCATTGTTTTCCTGTCGATAATGGATCACTATTTTGAATAAACGGCAAAGTTCTCAAATTTCTCGTCTCCGTTACAACGGTAATCCGTTGCGGGTCTCCGCGATCCATCATCTTCTATTGGTTTTTAGTTGTTTCGTCTCCTGTATCGATTCCGCTTTTAACGCTCTTGTTTATCTTCCGTTTCTTCTCAAACTTCTATCATTCATCAATACTTTTCATCCTCGTCGCCAATGAAATATCTTTGAAGACTTTTATTTAACAGTATATATTCAATAACTGACTTAACTCAAGATATACAAAACAATGCCGTAGCAACGTAACGTCATAATAGAAAAGCATGAAGTACAAAAGTATGTTACGTACTTTCGCGGAATAGTTCGGATATTACAAATCGCAAGTCTATCTAGTTTAAATGGGTGTGAAGTTATTTCAGTTTTAGAGGCGTTTAATGGTATTTTGTGTAATTTACGTGGTTGACTGCATACATTAATTTTGTTCATACAATAATTTCTTTACGAAATACAGACCATGGAATCCCACTCAAAATAATTAATTATACGACCATATTGTAAAAGGTTACTTCAATAAAATTCAATACATATCTCTCAGGTTCGAATAAATAATTTATTTAACTATATAAAGCCACAAACTCTTGTCTACGTCGTTATCAAATTAGTTATCGATAAAACCGTACGTTTTTTATAATACACTATTATCAATATGTACAGTCAGGTGTGTATAGTACAGCAAAAAGGGACGAATCGATAAAAGCTTGATGAAAACCGACCCTGGGTTGTTTGTTTGAATAATGTTTAACGCCACTTCCAGCAATTTTTCAGCTATATCATGGCGTCTAGTTTTTATTGGGGGAGGAAGCCAGAGTACCCAGAGAAAATCCAGGACCTTCGGTAGGAAAAATGGCAATTCTTGTCAATTAAGATTGGAATCGAGTGCAGCCTGCCTCCAGCGAGAATCGAATCCGCAATATCAGTGATGACAGACCACGTGATCAATAGTAGAAGAACTGCCTTAACCACTCGTCCACCGATGCCCTAACAATACTGTTAAAGTAAACAACCTCGACAACAGAATGAATGATATTTACAAAACCCAACTCCATTATATTAACGCGTGGGCCAGGCAAACATATATAAGACAAAATGTTATGAAGGTAAACACAGATAAGAAAAAAGCTATGAAGGTAAACACAGATAAGACAAAAGGCTGTGAATGTAAACATAGATAAGACAAAACCTTTGAGTGTAAACATAGATAAGACAAAAGGATATGATGTTAAATATAGATAAGACCAAAGCTATGAAGGTACACACATATAAGACAAAAGCTATGAAGGTAACCACGGATAAGACAAAAGCTATGAATGTAAACATAGATAGGGCAAAAGCTATGAATGTAAACATAGATACCACAAAAGCTATGAAGTTAAACACAGATAAGATAAAAAACTATGAAGGTAAACACAGATAAGACAAAAGCTATGAATGTAAATACAGATAAGACAAAAGCTATGAAGGTAAACAAAGATAAGACAAAAGCTATGAATGTAAACATAGATAAGACAAAAGCTATGAATGTTAACAAAGATAAGACAAAGCTTTGAAGGTACAAAACAGATAAAAAAAAGCTATGAAGGTAAAACCAGATAAGACAAAAGGCATGAAGGTAAACACAGATAAGACAAAAGCTATGAAGGTAAACATAGATTAGGCAAATCTATGAAGGTCAACACTGATAAGACAAAAGCTATGAAAGATAACACTGATAAGACAAAAGGCTTTGAAGGTAACATATATAAGACAAAAGGCTATGAAGGTAAATATAGATGAGACAAAAGTTATGAAGGTTAACGCACATAAGACAAAAGCTATGAAGGTAAATATAGATGAGACAAAAGCTATGAATGTAAACAAAAATAAGACAAAGCTTTGAAGATGAACACTGATAAGACAAAAGGCTATGAAGGTAAATATAGATAAGACAAAAGCTATGAATGTAAACAAAAATAAGACAAAGCTTTAAAGATGAAAACTGATAAGACAAAAGGCTATGAAGGTAAACATAGATAAGACGAAAGGTGAAGGTATACATAGATAAGAATAAAGCTATGAAGGTAAACACAGATAAGACAAACGCTATGAAGGTAAACACAGATAAGACAAAAGCGATGAAGGTAAACACAGATAAGACAAAAGCTATGAAGGTATAAACAGATAACCCAAAAGCTATGAAGGTAAACACAGATAAGACAAAAGCTATGAAGGTAAACACAGATAAGACAAAAGCTATGAAGGTCAACAGATAAGAAAAAAGCTATGAAGGTATAAACAGATAAACAAAAGCTATGAAAGTAAACACAGATAAGACAAAAGCTATGAATGTAAACTAAGATAAGACAAAAGCTATGAATGTAAACACAAATAAAACAAAAGCTATGAAGTTAAAAACAGATAAGACAAAAGGCAAGAAAGTAAACACAGATAAGACAAAAGCTATGAAGGTAAACATAGATTAGACAAAAGCTATGAAGGTAAGCACTGATGAGACAAAAGCTATGAAGGTTAACACAGATAAGACAAAAGCTATGAAGGTAAATATAGATAAGAAAAAAGCTATGAAGGTAAACATAGATACGACAAAAGGCTGTGAATGTAAACATAGATAAGACAAAAGCTATGCAGGTAAATACAGATAAGACAAAAGCTATGAAGGTAAACATAGATAAGACAAAAACTTGAAGGTAAACACAGATAAGACAAAAGCTATGAAGGTAAACACAGATAAGACAAAAGCTATGAATGTAAATACAGATAAGACAAAAGCTATGAAGGTAAACAAAGATAAGACAAAAGCTATGAATGTAAACATAGATACGACAAAAGCTATGAATGTAAACAAAAATAAGACAAAGCTTTGAAGATAAACACAGATAAAAAAAAAGCTATGAAGGTAAAACCAGATGAGACAAAAGTCATGAAGGTAAACACAGATAAGACAAAAGCTATGAAGGTAAACATAGAAAAGACAAATCTATGAAGGTAAACACTGATAAGACAAAAGCTATGAAAGTTAACACTGATAAGACAAAAGCTCTGAAGGTAAACACAGATAAGCCAAAAGTCATGAAGGTAAACACAGATAAGACAAAAGCTATGAAGGTAAACATAGAAAAGACAAATCTATGAAGGTAAACACTGATAAGACAAAAGCTATGAAAGTAAACACTGATAAGACAAAAGCTCTGAAGGTAAACACAGATAAGACAAAAGCTATGAAGGTAAACACTGATAAGACAAAAGCTATGAAAGTAAACACTGATAAGACAAAAGCTCTGAAGGTAAACACAGATAAGACAAAAGCTATGAAGGTAAACACTGATAAGACAAAAGCTATGAAAGTAAACACTGATAAGACAAAAGCTATGAAGGTTAACACACATAAGACAAAAGCTATGAAGGTAAACACAGATAAGACAAAAGCTATGAAGGTAAACACAGATAAGACAAAACCTATGAATGTAAACAAAGATAAGACAAAAGCTATGAATGTTAAAATATATAAGACAAAAGCTATGAATGTAAACGTGGATAAGACAAAGCTATGAAGGTAAACACAGATAAAAGAAAAGCTATGAAGGTAAAAACAGATAAGACAAAAGGCATGAAGGTAAACACAGATAAGACAAAAGCCATGAAGGTAAACATAGATTAGACAAAAGCTATGAAGGTTAACATTGATGAGACAAAAACTATAATAAGGTAAACACAGATAAGACAAAATCTATGAAGGTAAACAGAGATAAGACAAAAGCTGTGAAGGTAAACATAGATAAGACAAAAGCTATGAAGGTAAACACAGATAAGACAAAAGGCTATGAATGTAAACATAGATAAGACAAAAGCTATGAAGGTATACATAGATAAGACAAAAGCTATGAAGGTAAATATAGATAAGACAAAAGGCTATGAAGGTAACATAAATAAGACAAAAGGCTATGAAGGTAAATATAGATGAGACAAAAGGCTATGAAGGTAAACACAGATAAGACAAAAGCTATGAAGGTAAACACAGAAAAGACAAAAGTTGTGAAGGTTAACACAGATAAGACAAAAACTATGAAGGTAAATATAGATAAGACAAAAGGCTATGAAGGTAACATAGATAAAACAAAGCTATGAAGGTAAACACAGATAAGACAAAAGCTATGAATGTAAACAAAGATAAGACAAAAGCTATGAATGTAAACATTGATTAAGACAAAAGCTATGAATGTAAACGTAGATAAGACAAAGCTATGAAGGTAAACACAGATAAAACAAAAGATATGAAGGTAAAAACAGATAAGACAAAAGGCATGAAGATAAACACAGATAAGACAAAAGCTATGAAGGTAAACATAAATTAGACAAAAGCTATGAAGGTAAACACTGATGAGACAAAAGCTGTGAAGGTAAACACAGATAAGACAAGAGCTATGAAGGTAAACACAGATAAGACAAAAGCTGTGAAGGTAAACATAGATAAGACAAAAGCTTGAAGGTAAACACAGATAAGACAAAAGGCTATGAAGGTAAACATAGATAAGACAAAAGCTATGAAGGTATACATAGATAAGACAAAAGCTATGAAGGTAAATATAGATAAGACAAAAGGCTATGAAGGTAACATAGATAAGACAAAAGGCTATGAAGGTAAACACAGATAAGACAAAAGCTGTGAAGGTAAACATAGATAAGACAAAAGCTGTGAAGGTTAACACAGATAAGACAAAAACTTTGAAGGTAAATTTAGATAAGACAAAAGGCTATGAAGCTAACATAGATAAGACAAAAGATATGAAGGTAAACACAGATAAGACAAAAGCTAAGAATGTAAACATAGGTAAGACAAAAGCTATGAATGTAAACATAGATAAAACAAAAGCTATGAAGGTAAAAACAGATAAGACAAAAGGCATGAAGGTAAACATAGATAAGACAAAAGCTATGAAGGTAAACATAGATTAGACAAACGCTATGAAGGTAAACACTGATAAGACAAAATCTATGAAGGTAAACACAAATAAGACAAAAGCTATGCACTTTCGAAAAACATCATCTGTTATATCAAAATACACCATTACGCATGGAGACAAGACAATAGATTTTGTAGATAAATATCTATACATGGGACTTAAAATATCAGAAAACTTTGACAATAGTGTCTCCGTGCATGAACGCGCAGCAGCAGTTAGTCGATTGTTAGAATCACTGACATCCAAGTACAATCTACAATTGGGAAATATGGAATATGAAACATGTAAATGTAAATACTGTTATTCCTGTTTTAAACTATGCATCAGGCTTTTGGGGAACGATTACAATATAGAGCAATACGAACATTTCTGGGTGTTGGCAAAACATTACCTATCCCGGGAATTCTTGGCGACATGGGATGGTACCCTGTGCACATTCATAACAAATGCCACGTTATCCGATTACTTTGCAGACTCATGAATATGCCAGACCACAGCAAGGCGTTTTTGTGGGATCGTGAACTTTCTCTGTGATGTCGTAACACATGGTTCAACGACGCAAAAACAATTCTAGAAAACAGTTCAATAAGACATATTGTTGACAGTGGTTATAACATATACATCCGCTATGTGGTAGAAATATAGGATCTTACATTAGTACGGGAGGATTATCGGATTTCTCCAATCGAGATAGCTAACTTATGGAATTTAAAAGGCTCGGACTCAAATTTCCATAATTTCACTATCGAGATTGGAGAAAAATCCGATAATCCTAGAGAACTAATGTAAGATTCTGTTTCTCTAATTTTTAAAAGTAGTAAATTTGCGAAACGAAGTAAAAATTATCCCAACCCCAATTTTACGTGCATGACTTGAATACCCGGTAAATGGAAGGTCTTATGTTTATGACGTCATGAGTTCTTATTGTGTTATCTAGACAACGTTGTGGAACATTTCCCTCGAAGGTAGAGAGAGGCAGATTTCGAAACATTCCGCTGTAACAAAGAGTGTTTAAGCTGTATAACTCGGGCTCCATAGAAGACGAAACACTTTATATTATTCTGCAATCGGTATACAAACCTGAGGAGAAATAAGTTGTTATCAGACGCAGCACAAGTTCTCGTGGAAAAGCAAAACCTGGAAAATGTGTTCAAAACTCTGCTAACCAGTAACTTTAAACTCATTTCTAATTTTATCATAGACTGATAAAATCCGCAAAGAATCTCTCTAGTTTATACTAACTGTATTATATCTCTTATCAATTATATTAACTTTAATTTTTCTACGGTATGGACTTTTTTGGTTTAGTCAACAATGATTTTATATGTATATCTTTATGATTTCGTTAGGTATCGAAACATTGTCAGTGCATAACACGTCTCATTGGCTGGCTGTAAAATCTGCACATTTCATGTACATATACAAGTTGCACTTAATAAACTATTCATTCATTCATTCATTCATTCATTCATTCATTCATTCATTCATTCATTCAACAGGTATAGACTGTCATCATTATTTTTAATTTTAGAAAATTAAGAGTTAATAATGAAACAAATTATTATTAAAGTTACCATAAATGTTCTATCAATTTTTAAATTTTCACACACAAAATGGCGGAGTGGTGTCCTGCATCTCTTTAAATTGTGAAGTTTATGCTTTGGTGTTTCTCCCCATTATTTAGTTGTATATACACATGTAAATACTATTTATAGATATCAAAACATGTTAATCTTTTATCTGAAAAGTATGTGCCTTTAATAGTGAACCTAACCGTCTGAAGAGCGGTACCCTATCCCTCTTTACCATATACCGAAACTTTTAATTGCGTTCCAACCCAGCTCACACAAGTTTTAAGAACTAGAAGGTGTGAGTATTACTTACCAGATATTAAAATTTCGTTTACTCACTGAATACTTCATCTTGGTTTGATCAGCGTACTCGTCTCTCTACGTTACACTAAGCTGCACCTTGGTGGCTCTTAGATCAGCCACAAAATTTTGTTGCCAATTTTGTCAATATACCCCACGTTGGTGGGGTAGGTAAGACCTTTAAACCAAGAAGCAATTTATAAATCTGCAGATTTTTTTTTGTCGAAGTGCACCCCGTCTGAACCTTTCCGTATTCACTTAAAAAAATAACCAGTTAGACAACATATAAAAACTCTGTTTGGGTCGATACACCTTCACCACAAACAGGTCAGGCCATAACACGTTGCAATCTGTTATTTAAAAAAGTACATTCGGTTAGTATAATTAACATTATATCCAGCAATATATTTTCTATTTAAAACATACCTTGTTTTTTTGCTTTAAGGTACATTATAGAGTCCAAACTTTATTGTTGGGTGGGGAAGCCGACGTACCCTTTAAAAACTCCAGAACTTTGGCAGTTAAACTGGTAATCCTTGTCGATTAAGGTTGAAGGCAATCACCCCACCCCCACCCCTCCTTTGCAGTACAGCTCGAAGACGCAACATTAGCGTTGCATGGCACTCGATAAATAGTCCTTAGCCACTCGGAAACTGATCAAAAAGTTAACTCATAAAGGTTAAGCTTCAATGATTAAAGCAGTCATATGAATTGTGGATGGGACAAAAATATTCGGAACCTAATTTTAAAACTAAGGCGATAAATAATATGAAAACAAAACACTAAACACTGTCATTAATTCTTCCAATTATCCCCGCACTCCACTTCGAAGAAGAGGGGGTAAACTGTTTTACCCTCGTTCATCCGTCCTTCTGCCTGTCCGTCCGAACCAAAAATTACTGTTTCAGTTTAAATAGCAAATATATTATGCAGAATCCTGATGATTCGAATATTGCTTTATCGTATAGTACCATGTAGTGTCTAGCGATTTTATTTACGCTCTACTTCCTGTTTACCGAATACTTTTTGTGAAAGTGAGGGTATTACTAGTGAGCACTAGCTCACAGATTTATTTTCTAGAGTTGTATTTGAAAATAATGCTTTAATAAAACGCATGTGAATTCATAAACAACTTCAAAGTTTATTACGTTTAGGAATTCTAGACGTTTAAAAAGATGAATGAGTTTTTTACTGTACAGCAAACATGATCCCATTTCTACTGGATACTGAGAACAGTTCTTATGTCTCGGCCTATAGAGCTGCTCAGCATTTGGGTGGGGGTTGTCATATTTGTAAAGGCAACCTTACTGCTGTATTATAGTACGTAACTTTTCTAGAGATTGTTACGCTTATTGCACGATACAATTAACCTTTTATAGATTTTTAAAAAGAGAAAGTGTTCTGCTGTGACTACATAAGTCTTCTATTTTCGTTCCTAACCATCACTTAATACTTTTTCAGTAGGAATCAATATTTGCTCATCCCATTACACCAACTGATTTATTGTTTGCGTTTTTTTTGTCCTGTAAATAGCTTAAACACTGCTAATTGTACGTTAAGCAGCGATTTAAACTTTCTAAAAACCCATTTAAGCGATACACGGACATAAAGTGGCAAAAACAAAGACAGATGCATTTTTTTTTGAAATTCTGTTGTTTTTTTAAAGAATTTTCTAGACACATGTTTGTCTTTACGATTATCGCTTTTGTATTGCGTCAACATGCAAAAATGTATCAAACTAACAAAAATTAAAAAAATACAATGACTAAACAATATTACACAATTAATGACTTTGATATAGGTCGCTATCAGGATGTATCAGCCAGAGAAAATGTAATATTCACCGAGCCGATAGGCAAGGTGAATATACATTTTCGAGGACTGATACATCCTGATAGAGACCGTATATCAAAGTTATTATTTGTTTTATTACATGAATAAAACCACTATCTCCCTTGATCAGAAAAACAGAGGTTGCCTTTTCTACTGGAGCCTTTTTACATTTTGTATTTGTTGTTACCCTTAATATTCTTTTTTTAATACTGCATTTTGATATCAATTTGCTGGTAATCCTGAAATTCCAGTTTCAAATAATTGAAAAGAGTATAAATAAATCAACATATCGCAGTGCCGACGTTTCTCCCATTTGTTGTTGACACGCACGATGTATGTGTAGCAGACGTCAATGAATATTGTACAATACAATTAATACAGTCGATTTGATTGGACGAAAGAATTTATTAGGGCGGCTATTCTGATTGGTTAAAATATAAAAACCAGGTTGATATCGTATTTCTCTTGACTACTATGCAGCGGAATCGTGCAACGTACACACAGTTTATATAACATTAGTACTGTTGCGATTTATCGTTACCCAAAAGTTGTTTTTAAACCAATCAAAAACACCCTAAAATCCTATTCTTATAATAAATTTATATATATTATATATATAGAACCAAAGAGCAAAACTTTATACATTGCACATAAAACCACATATACATGTGATAAACATATATACAGTAAAGACATCACGAAAATGTTGAGCATTAGACAAGTTAGAGACACATATTGTATGTCAAACCACAGGGTGTGTAAAAATATAAAAAATAAATTTCTTTTATTTATTTCTGATTAAAAATATTGTTTTTAGACTGATTTTGTTTCCTAATTTACTAAATAAATACACAGAGTCTTGTAATAAAACACTCAACGGTAAACACCACCAAAAAGCAATTCGTCAGATTGTATCACATCTTTATCATATGCAACAATTTTGAATGTAACCTTAGCAAACTGTTATAAAAGCTGAGAAGAATTTACGCGGTTTAATACAGAGCAAATTGAAGAACATGATGGTGGAAAAAAATTTAATGGTTTACGAAAATGAAAAAAAAATCCTTGCCAATAAATTTTGTTTTTTTTTCAATTGGTAGTTGCTGCATAATTGTTTTCCATGCCTCATTAAGGATGCAGTTTCTCCTCATTTTAAGACATTGTGAGTTATATTCAATTATCACAGTCTTTTACTATTTTATAAATCAAGCCTTGCAGGATATTCAACCAAAAACGACCATTAACAACAGAGATCGAAATATGGAATTACTATAACGATTGAAAAATAAATAGGTTAAAGCAAGACAAATAAGAAGAAACGCTGACACCCTTAATATTACCTTAATATTAAGAATTGCCGTTGCGCACATTTCCTTCCCAGTTTTTTTCATCGACAGTCGCTTGATCTGAAATGTAATATAACATTTTTCACAACGAAGCCATTCTAAGTGTAGCGAACAAAAGTCCTAATTAATAACATTCGGGACGACTTTTGTTATACCTTCGATATGGAGTATCGAAATTCGCCGTTCTGTAAATATCAATAGATTGTATATGTACATGTTTCCACGGTGAAATAGTCGAACATAAACTTGTTAGCCGGAATTTGACCTGTTTGTTTTATGTGTTTCCTTGCAGATTTACTTAAAGATTTTTCGCCGATCATTTCTTTAGTAAAAAGAGTAAAACGGCATATCCGGATATAAGGTTTGATTAATCTTGTATCTACTGCTCAATATCTAAAATGCAGATCCGCGTGTTTATATTCATACATTTTGATGTTAATAAATAAATATATTTTTACAAGTGTCGTTTAAATGTTTATCTAAAAAATATGGTTTAGGTTTACTTTCTCAAAACAGATAACAGTAAATTTTAAATAATGATAACAGATAACAACAATTTACATGAGAAAAAATCGATAACAGATAATAGCAGAATGTCATCGAAAGGCAATACTATTAACAGCAAACATGATTTTTATTTTCATTATAACAGTTAACAACAATGTCAATTTTTAAGAAAACAGATGACAGCTAATGTTTGAAAAACAGTTAACAGTTGCTTTATTAAAAAAGACAGTTATCACACCTGTAAAAATGCCCAAAACATATTGACATACAAGATTCCCCCCCCCCCTTTTTAGGTCATTTTTGCAAATGGTATTTGCACCATATCTTTATCAATTTTAACAAATTTGAATTCTCAGCTTTTATGACGGCCTTTGTCTTTTAAATCTTAAAATTCATTTTTATAAAATATATGTGTGTATTAAATAATCATGCTATATGTACAGGTATTGAATCTCAGCGATTTTTTTCACTTTGTTTTAAATCACCCGAGGTCTGGTTGTATAGAACAGTTTATATAGATAATTTTATACATCGTAAGAAAAAAAAATAATTTTTTTTGCATGAACATTAAAAACTGCCATTCGTGCAAAGTTTAAATATAAAGACAATACATGCAATCATATGTATCAAAAATAAGATAAGAACAGTGAAAACAAGATAGCAAGATCCAGTAAGGTAATTAACCTTACCAACAATTGGGTATAATGTTTGTGACATGGGGACTGTTACGCGCTTAGAAAGTTCCACTGTTTCAATACTAGACTTAAGCTTAAATAGCTCATTTCTTCAAGGATATGGTCGAATTTTTAATCCTGTTTGTTTCAATGGTGTGTAGCACCACTTTCAGCAGTTTGTCCAGCTATATCAGGAAATTAAGTTTTTATAGTGGACGGAAGCCGGATTACCAAGTTAAAACACAGGACCATCAGCAAGGAAACTGGCTACCTTTCTCAGTTATGGTTTGAGTCGGGTACACCCTGCCCGCAGTAAAGCTCGACTCGACACTGGAACTTCAATGTTGATCGACAAAACAATGTAAACATGAACTTATCTTGCTTTTTGAAGCCGCTTATCTAATTAGGAAATTGTGTTTTTTTTTAAATAGGACTTAACGCATTTGTAAGGTCTATCATGCAGGCAAACGTTTATTGAGGGGAGTAGCCGGAGTACCAATTGAAAACCTCCGAACGTCGACATTAGCTGAACTTGCGTAATAATCGCTACCTAGGTGTTGAAGGGAACGTATTTAAGTGCATTACAAGCTATCGTAACCACTAGGCTAAATATGGCCTCAAATAAAAATCTGATTTAGCAGGACTAGCGAACTGATTGTTATCTGCAAAGTTTAAAAGTTAAAATCTTTCACTGATTGAATGAATATTTGCTTAACGTCCAGCGTGCAGTATTTCAACATTATTCACGATAAGAACAAGTTTATGAAATTAACAATATTAACAACTAAAACAATAGTTGCAATTGAGTGACTCGATTTTCGCACGCACCAAATATAATTAGGACCCTACGTAATATTCACATTTACCATGATACGATTTTTGTAACAAAATCGATAATTAGAGAATACATAATTGTGCAAAAGACATCAGTTAATGTTTCATCTGCGTTAGATTGCTCTATCTTGACTAAAACGAAGAAACACAACGATATATGCATACTCCCTTCTCAATGCCTACAGCAATGCGGGAAATAATGAGTTTTAAACAGTATTTACCAACCGTACGAATCTTCTAGATATAAAAATTGACACTACTTCTATCAAGGTATATCAGAGAAAAAGATAATGGCGATAAAATGCTTGTCAATTCAAAATAAGTACCCACAACCTGTTGACAAGCATGTTATAACTAGTAGATGACTAACCAATTAGCCACCGAGGCCCCAATAACGCCGGGGAGAAAAGTCCGCGAATACTGCAGTTAGGCTTAAAAATTTGTAACAGATAAGACACGAAACATCATTAATTCATAAGGTCTATAAAGATCGGTTTAAACATTGTCATTACAGTCATATCGATAAAACAGAACCTTTTTAAAACTTGCCCTTTAAAGGATCGTCCTTCAATTTGAATATTAAGAACTTTTTTGTAATTGATTGATTGGATGTTTGCTTTTCTTTCAACGAACAGTATTTCAGTTTTATTCAGGACGAGAACAAGTTATAAAACAATTAATGAGAGAAAGATGTACCAAAGTGAAAAAGTTTAATTTCCACTGAAAAAAATAGGGAATGGGTATGGTGGAAATTTCCCCTTTTTAGCCAAATATTTTTCGAAATCTACAAAAAGATCTTTATCGAGCAAGTCGCTTGACACTCTTTAAATACGTCACCCACTGTGGTCCCCGGCCAGGCGTTTCCGTATTATGACCTGTCCCCCCCCCAACGAAAGGGCATCCCTTATCCTCCACCTGAGGACGCGCTGGGCAGCTATGTGAACTTTCGTAACTAATTTCAAATACTCCCGAATTTAAAAAAGAACATTTATAGTTATACATCATTAATAATAGAATGCTTATAACAGACATCGTCAAATAAACCAATTGTAACGGATATGATGCGTTAAGCAGAATTGATTTTCATCTTACGCTTACATGTCCGCATCTTACTTCAGAAGTTTATATATACAAACATGCTTAGCAGTTTTAAAAGTATTTAGTAGAGGTACATGTATATTAATTTTGGCTCGAGTCTTTTAATCTGCTTCCTATGAAATATGTGAGCATATTTGACGAAATGTCGCTTCGGATATCAAACAATTCTAATGTGTGATTATGACCCATAATCTAAGATTATGGCCAACTAACCATATTAGCCCCGACGATACATGTATATATGACTATATCTATTGAACGCGTACAAAAGATAGTTAATGCATCGTAAAACAGTTAATTATAGGCTAACGTTATCATAATATTATTTGACAAGTTCAAGGCTGTAACTCATGACAAGCCGGCTAACTATAGATTACAAAATCGATAGTAATCCAGCTTACTATGAATAGTTTTTTTCTAAATGCTTTGCGGCTCTCATATGGCCAACTTAGCTTTATCTTGGATAATCGGTCATGACAAAGTTTGTGGATACACTACGACTTTTATTGTCATTCTTTGTATTTCTTATGACCAGTCAATGGGGGTGAGAGAGTTAGGATAAAAAAAACGTTAAAAAAGTTTTAAATAATATTATTTATTAAAATAAAATTTTGTCATAAAATGCAACAACATTTGTGTGACAGTCAAAAGTCACAAGCGATCATGAAAGTGACAATAACATATTAAATCTGCTATCAAATGTAATGTAGTTTAACGAGAAGATATTTCACGCTACTTAGTAAATGTGCACGAATAATTCTGACATTTCTGAAATTGTCTTGGTAGGTCTCGTTCCTAAAAAAAATCATTGAATCATTAGATTTTTTTCTACCCGTTTAAAACCATTTTTGTAAAATATAATAGACATACTAACTATACGACTTATTTAGAATCGTATAACTAATTTTGCGTAAACTCTCCATAAATTTTCATTGGCAGATAAAATGTTTTGAGAGTTAATTAATTTGTTGTTTGCTTACTTGTGCTGAAATAAGCTGACTTACTGCTTTATAGCTCGATGCCTTTCAAACATTTCATCAATTCCCAAAATTATTCATTTTTCCCTTTGTTTCTGGAGCCTTGGTGGCAGAGTAGATTAGGTTGTCGTCTACTATTGAACACTCATTTTTTAGGGTTAGAGTGTCACTGCGGGCAAGGTGCGCTCCACTGCAATGTTAATTTAGAAGGATTGCCAGTTTTGATATGAAGGTTCGGGTGTTTTCTCCGGGTACTCCCGCTTCATCTCCAAAAAAAAAAACTGGACGCCACGATATAGCTGAAAATTACTGAAAGTTAAACACCATTAAAAAAACTTCTTTCTTCTCCTGTTTATATTTGGTGGTAAGCAATCTACAACAGAAAAAAAACTAATATTTTAACCGATAGTTAAACCGATACTAATTTGTTTGCACACTTTATAGAAAAGTAGTACAATTGAAAACATGACCCCACCACCACAACCAAGCATCAAAGCAGTCACGCTTTTGCCAGCCCAGGCACTTATCGGCAAAAATGAACCAATAAGTTAAAGTAAAAATCTAGAAAGTTTGTGTGTACGTGTGTGTGTCAATAATCTACCATTTTGGCACTGCAGCGTTTTGAGTACCTTAAAAATATCAAATTTAAAAATAAAATTACATTTTTTCCCCCTAAATAAAACTAAAATAGCTTAAATATGTGGCGGTAAACAGTAAAGCAAACAAAAACCACAGCGAGGGGTAAAATAACGACATAAATGGTCATCCCGTTGTAAAACAATGATAAATCACAGCCTCCGTGAATTTTTTCTATTCTAATAAGACAATTACGGTACATTTATAATATTTTCGTACCTATAGAAAACATCATTTCCACCACAAACTGTCTGTCCCGTCAATGTAACACACAATATATTGCAACGGATAATGATAGCGCGTGATAGCGCGTGTCGCTATTTACAAGATTTATACGTCATACGCAATAGCTTTCCGGTGGGAGTTAAAGTTTTGAAATTGGAACAGCCATTTAAAACACGCCCTCAACAGCGCGTGTTGCTCATAGATAAATCATTTTTTTACCACCGTTGTGGTCTCAAAGCCTATAAAGCACGTCATATTAGAATTCGTTATAAATGTGCAGCAACGCTGTTATGAAAGTTTCCACTGCATTTCCAATTAGAGCTAGCAGCAATTTAATGAGTTAATGAAGCAGACAGAATTAATATGTTTATATCACTTAGGCGGGAAACCCTGACCTTCTGAAGAAAACATTGTACAATCTGAAAGTTAATCGTGTGTATGGTGTTCTAGGTCAATTGCCTGTGTAAGAAATCTTACCTATTGTCCTTAAAAATCAGAACTCAAGCTAATTCAATTTCATTCTGTAAGTGTTTCTAGTGATCGTGTATAAAATCTACGAGCGATATATGGAACGTTAATCAACCAATCCAAAACGATGATACTTACGGGAGGTAGGATAAACTTGTGGCGTTCAAAAACGACACAAACACAAACATGAATACCGCTATACACTTTACGAAAATCGTGCGAAAATCTTGTTAGTGTATTCTAATGTTAGTCCGCGACCACTAAGGATCTATATAAAAAAAATCAGGAAAAAAATTCAAATTGTTTCTTATAGTTAATCTCTGAGAAAATAATATTTTCCCAGTTTGAAGAGCAACCGACAGAACGCATCAGCACGTTGGGATCAGATGCCACTGAAAACTCGATAGTTTCCTAGTAACTAAAGTTTTAACAAGGATTTTTTTATTATGAAATACATTATTCGTATTTAACGTTACACAAAGCTTTGTTTTCCAGGTAGGTACTGTAATTTAATACATTTATTTTCTAATTTTTTGCACACAGATAAATTATGTGTAAAAATTAGTTAAAATCACGGATATCAAGTGAGTCAGTAGCCTCGATTTTGTTAAATCTATTTTTAGCTTCGGGGAATTTGGGCAAACTGAAGTGGTAGAAAATTTTCGCAGGTTTGTACAACTATTTAAGATAATATAATTAAGTTTGACAAAATCCGCATAAAAAATAGTCCGTTTCACAGTATGGCCGGTTTAGTGTTTTTCATTTTCCCGGAGTTTTTACTAGTGTAGAGATGAACATGACATTGCGTGACACTCTGGACAGCTAGTCGTGTCATAGGGATTAGATCGGCATAAGGATTCCAACACAATATGGGCTGCGAATGGATGGAATAATTAAAACAGTCGTGAAAGTTCTGTCAGAAATAGTCTTAGGTTGGCTAGGATGAACCGGTTAATGTACTATCCGCCCCCCCCCCCCCCCACCCCCACCCCCCCCCCCCCACACACACACACAAACACACCAAAAATTACTTACTACACTAGAACACACATTTCAGTACAAAACAAAACATAGCATAACTGAACCAACGGCGACCATTATTTCAAAATTAGTACAGACATAAAGACAATAAAAAGTAAGGGAGATAATTACACACAAAATATGTAGGCATTTATCTATTTTTAGCGTAAGGGTTTTCCATTATTTATTCCGGAATGTGGTCTAACAGTTTGCTAAATAAATAACTTGTGATGTAGACTTCATGTACATTTATAACTTTATGTCTATTTAGATACTTTTTATATCTGAAAAGTGGTTGTGGGGGGGGGGGAGGGGGGAGTAATATGAGGTTGTACATCCTATCTTACATAAATGGTAGGTTTCATGATATAAAAGATGGAACAAGGAAGTAAATTATATATCAACTTGTTGTTGTGGACTACACTGGTGTCGTTTGTGAGTGCAAAAGGTATTTATTTATTTATTTATTTATTTATTTATTTATTTATTTATTTATTTAATATTTATTTATTTATTTATTTTAATAATTTGTCCAATTTATTTTTGTTTTAAAGAAGGTGTAATTAAGTTTGTATCGCATATATTATGTTTTAAAAAGGTGTAATTAAGTTTGTATCGCATATATTACTTTTTCAGTACAATGGCGCGTTGTAGAACAAATTACAAACTACGGACAAGACCTGACCTTATTCTGCACAGCTGATGGATTTTCGGTTTCATCTATTTCAACGAAAAGATGGTACGGCGGACCCGAACACAAAATGTTGTCATTAAATGGTGTTGCTGCAAATACAACGAAGCACAATGCAACAGTTGAAAAAGAAGGATTTAGTCTCATTATCAAAAACTTGACAACGACTGACGTTAATGTTGCATACAGTTGTACTTTTGGATTTAACGAGTCTAGCAAAGTACTAACAGAAAAAGATGTATTTAAATGTACGTGATTAATTACTATTCATAAAAAGAATAGCCACTCCATCTTACTAGATGGGCAGACGTTTCTCGGACTATTTATGACAGGGGGGGGGGGGGGGTTAGGGTTACTTGGTATATATAGGGTGATGTGCGATCCGAATTGGTCACTTTTTCAAATCTACAAAATATGAAAGTGTAGCTTTATTCATTGAAAAATATATCATTGTGTAGTTGTAAATTATTTAAGTATATCCATGCCTCAATTCTCATCTTAAGCATGTTATTCCCATGTAAACCACAGTGATTAACAAACAAAGTGTTTCATTAACATCAGACTTGATCATTATGATAGTTTATGGACTATTTTGTCAATGGGGATGCGCAGTAATAAAATATATGAATGCGTCCGATGAAATTATTCAATTTATGATTAGGTCCCGTATTAAACGTCCAAAAATGAATAGGGTTTGTTTCCAAATAACCGTACGCAGACCTGTACCTAAAAGCATTCCTAGTCATCCCCCCCCCCCCCTCGTGATTTCGGACCATATCCTAAAAACCGTCTTTTCGTTGTTCCTACTTCCCGCCCCCACCCCCACCAACCATCACCAACCAGAACACAAATTTATTTCTATCATTGTCACTGATTTTCTGTTTTCACATCCATTACTTCTTAGCAAAAGGTCATTGCATGGGTTGCAATTCCTTTCACCGTCCGTAAACCACTGTAGTTAGATTTGTCTTCTTTTCCATATGATCACGTATTTAATAATTTACATGGGGATTGTAAGAATTTTCTTTTCCTGTAATATACCTGTTTTTCGTTATTATTATCTAAGAGATATGGTGATTGAATTATTTTACTGCATGGTTGCTCTAACGTAAGTAAACATCTATTTTTGGGGATGGGTAATTTTTAAATTAGTTGATATTTGAACTGTTTTTCTTCCGTTAAATGTTCTCAAACGTTAACGCTTAAAATAAAAAAGTCAAACGCGGTTCCATATCATATTTATTCTTATGGCACTCGGTGGTGACGAAAAGATGTTAACAAGGTTTATCACACGAAAACTACAATTTCCTCGCGTTCTTAATACTAGGTTCCCCGTACTGTACCTGTAATTACTGTTAGGCCATTTGAAACATATCCGCAAAAAATTCCGTAGGAGAAATTTATCTTTTTAAAAATTTGTTAAATGTACTGGAGCTATACACAAATTTGCGATTTCTTACAATTTTTAACGTATTTATCTATTGGCTGGTTTTCAAATTTTCGATTTTTACAGCACAGCCAGTTGATCTTGATAGAGAACAACAGACATTACAAAATTCTGACATAAATCTTCAGTTAATGTAAGTGAACGTTATATTTAATTTCGAACATTACCAGAGACTTTTGTATCTTTCCTTCCGGCCAAGTTTAATTTTTAAAGGTGTCCGAATAGTTGTTTTACTTTATAAGGCGTTTGAAAAAGCTATGAACAGTTAAGGCCATTTAGCTTATTTTCTAAGGTATATTAAATTGAAAAATTAGGGGGGAACAGGGTTTTCTTGATTGCTTTGATAATAAGACCGCGATATAGTGTGTTCGACTCCAATATTAATTTGAAAACAACGCAAGCAAAAAAGTCTTAGTTTCCAATTAAAGATACATGTGTAGTCATTAAGGAAGCCCTTGTATATTTTCGAACACGCTTTCTTACATTTAGATTAGGAAATAACCATGATAACGTATGCAAAATTATTTTTTTATTATTACACAGAAATAGATATCGCACAGTGAACTGATATTACATAAAAACAACCTTTAACATTTTTCTGCTTTGCAAGAAATGTAGATATGTAAAAAATTCCTCCTGTATGTTTGAATGAGGGTATACGCTTCTTTTAACAATTTTTAGCTGTATCATGGGGGACATTTGCAATTCCATTAGAGCTAGGCGGAGCGATTAGTGGTAACTGTTCTTATTAGCAAATTCTCCAGTATGTAGATATTATTGTAAATATAGCTTGTGTACAAAATAATCACGTATAACTTTAAATGTGTACGCACATATACAGTAATCATAGAGAACAAGATATTGCATTTCATTTCTCTTAATTCGTATTATAACACATTAATACGTTTTCGCTTTCAGTTTGGGTGTAGTTATTGGTTTGTTGGCTATAGTATCCCTAATTGCTATTATCATGATAATTCGAAAAAAGAGACTAGGAGAAAGGAAACAAAGAAGAGGTCCCTACAACTCTGGTACTATTATTGTTATACCCGGCTGCGAATATTAGGGTGGTTTGGAGGACTGCTCATAATAGTTCCTTTCACCACACTGTTATTCACAGTGTCTCTGAAACTTGGTAGCCAGTAACAAACCATTTAAGAAATAATTCGTGCCTGTCGATATATTATTGGTAATTTAAATATCGGAAGCCATTATATTCGTAAAAGTTTTGCCACCAACGAATGCATTTTCTTTATTGTTACTTATTATTCTAATATGTCGTTCTAATAACGCTTTTGAAACAGAACCACATTAAAAATATGTCGTCCTAAGGACAGGACGACATATAAGAATACAAAATTACATTTTAGCACGATGTTGGTAGGTTCTAACGTGTTATACCTTGTCCTGCGTATATGCTTGGTTTCTTTCTGCTCATGTTCACTGTATGTTATCAGTAACAGTACACCCCACTGACCAGAAATAAGGCTTTTGGAATTGTTGATAAGTAAGTTTGATTCATTTTGAAATTCCTGACTTTTTTCATCGCTGTATTATTTGCGATGCCATTGCCTTTGAGGGTCAATTGGTTCAAAAGGGGGACCATCTAAAAGCTGCTTATGTGTACTGTAATTCTACAATTAGATATTCTGGACGTAGTCATAGACAGAAAAAAATGCATTCGAGTTTCTATATTCTACATGAACAATTATGGTATAATTATATTATTATAACTGCCTTTGACATTTTGACCTTACTTTTATCCTTTCAATACATTGCTGTTATTTGTGTAATGCCATTGAATTCTATAGACAGTTGGTTTAAACGCAGCAAAAAACAGATCTTAAAGCTGCTAATTTGTACTGTAATTCTACTATCATATGTTCTAGGTGTTTTTATGGACACAAAAATGCAATCGAATTCAATGATGCTAACTCAAATTCTGGAAATCATTTGATTTGGATTACGGATGACATATTCTTTGTATTTCAGAAGAAGAACTGCAGCCATTAAATCAGAATGGAAGTGATTTGCCACCAACTGAAACAAATGGTCTGTTTATCTTACATAAAAAGTTGTTAATAAACTCTGTTGGTTGTCGAGTCATACATGGAGCAAAGTGTTCTCATCTAAACGCTTTTATTAGGAGTGCGAATTTTACTGTCGATAGTTGGAGTTCTTTACTCCCTCCGTTAATTAAATCGAATTTGTTTTTGGTAAAAATAGTCTAATTGAGATAAACTGGTGCTTATAACAAGAAATAAAAATCACAAAACTCTTGAATTGTAATAAGTCGTTGATTAGAAATATATTAGTTTGTATACCCTATGCTGGAAAAGTGCGTTTGTTGAGGTGGGGTTTATATAGAGTTGGTTGTCCGTCTGTCTGTCCGTCCGATAAATTTAGTGGTGCCAATCTCTTATCCGCAACTATACATACACATCTGAATGTTCCCTAAATGTATGTCACAAAGCGCCATTGTGCACCTGATATTATATATTTTGACCGGAATAATATTTGAGGCTTCCCATAGCAAGACCTGCGCTTCGCCTTCACATAGGTTGTACCCGTATTTTATCAGCAAACCCATCTAAGCTAGTGAATCGGATATGACGAAACTTTTACAGAAATTATCACATAGTGCAATGTGCTCCTTATATTTTACATTTTGAAATTCATGTTGTCCTTTAATCACCGTTTCATTTGCAATGCAATTCGAGACGCAATTGCTTTTATCGCAGCAAACAAGGGGATCTCAAAGCTGCTAATTTGTACTGTAATTCTACAATCATATATTCTAGACGTTTTCATAGACATAAAACATAAATCGAGTATCTAACTTCTATATAAACAATAATGTTTTAATTCTCTGATTATAACTGCCTTTTAATGTTCTGCTCAAAATCTGACAATCATTAGATTTGGATGACAGATGACATGTTCTTTGTATTTCAGAAGTAGAACTGCAAACATTAAATCGGAATAGAAGTGATTTGCCACCACCTGAAACAAATGGTATTTTATTTTTGTTTAAATCACTGTCAACATGACTTCCTACAGTCAAAAGATCTTTAATCCTCGCCCTTTCAAAACTGGACTCTATAATATTACTTAAAACATGCAAAAGTGGCATTAAACCGCATTTAAACAAATAAGAAAACAATTTCTTAGCTCGCTGTCATATTACGTATATTTCTAACAGATACCTCTATCAGGGATGTCTTTATTAAATAAACAAAATAAGCTGTATATAAACTCTTGGGGTTGTCAATTGCATTCAGACATGTAGTAAAGTGTTCTCGTCTTAAGCGTTTATTCACCAAAGTGTGCGAATTGTACTGTCGTTAGGGCAGTTCTTGACTCCCTCCGTTAATTAATACGTAATCCATATTGTGTATCGTAAAAAATTGTCACATATTTTTAACTTGTATTTCAACAAAGAAATCCTAAAAGTCTTGAATTGTAATAAGTCGTTGAAAAAGAAATATGTTACGTTTTGTATAAACCACGCTAGAAAAATTTGTGGGGTAGGGGGATAAAAATGACGTGGGCTTTGCCATTCAGTGACACAGGGGGTACGTAACTCTTATCATAAAATCCACCTAATAACTGAATAGAACATGATGAGAATTTTACAGAATCTTTCTCACATAGTTCATTTTGCTCCTGATATTTTACATGTTACATTTATTTCTCCGTTCCTTTAATCGCTGTTATATTTGCAATGAAATTAAATTCTATAGACAATTGGTTTAATCGCATATAAAAAGGAGATCTTAAAGCTGCTATTTGTTCTGTAATTATACAATAATATATTCTAGACGTTGTCATAGACATAAACATGCAATGGAATTGCCAAATTCTATATTAACAATTATGCTATAATTCCATGATTCTAACTTCCTTTAAATGCTCAAAATTTATCATTTGATTTGGATGACGGATAACATGTTCTTTGTATTTCAGAAGTAGAATAGCAGCCCTTAAATCAGAATGGAAGTGATTTGCAACCAACGGAAACAAAGGGTATTTTTATCTTCAACATTATTAGTTCATGTATATACTTTTGGGGTTGTCAATTCGAGTCAGACATGGAGCAAAGTCGCAGTCTAAACGCCGTTATACACAAGGAGTGCGAATTTTACTGTCGATTGTTGGAGTTCTTGACTCCATCTGTTAATTAATAATTAATCGATAGTGTGTACCGTGAAAAAATGTCAAATTGAGATATTGGTATTTCAACAAGCAAAGAAATAATAAAACCCTTGAATTGTTGTAAGTCGTTGATAAGAAACATGTTACTATTTTTTATATTACATTTTGATCAAAATATTATTGGAGGTGGGAAGCAAGAGGTTAAATTTGTGAGCATTTCTCAAAGTTTTTCTGGTTTGAAGATATTTTCAATTACAAACAAAAACCCATTTTGCTTGTAATCTTAGTATAAGACAGATGAACTAACAATTTGTAAATAAAAACTTTTTTTATATTTTATCATGATTTATGCCTTCCATTGAATCAGGTGCTTGGCAATTGTTTCTGTTATATCCATTAGTACATTGATTTTTTAAGTAGATATAAATGAACAAAACAGTAGACATACAGAAGAATCTCATGGTGTAAATAAAGACATCCCGGATAGATGTATTCGTTAGTAATATACATAATATGACAGAGAGCTAAGAAATTGTTTCCTTGTTTGTTTAAATGCGGTTTAATGCCACTTTTGCAGGTTTTAAGTAATATTATAGCGTCAGTGATCTTTTGACTGTAGGAAGTCATGTCGACAGTGCTTTAAACAAACATGCCGTTATGTTTACAATACTGAATGTAGTGAACTAAACTTCGGTGTAACTGATTCAAATATAAACAGTAGTAATTGTCCTTGTATGATGCGAATAAACGTGTATTAAATTCAACGTGATGACCCCTGCAATAATTGCTTTTATCCGATTGATCCTCTAAACAGAAAAAAGGCGATGGGTTTAATCGCAAGACATTAAAACATATGGACCAGACTTGAATTATAGTTCTGTAAATGATGTTTTGTCCCCCAACAATGCTAAATTTGGAAACTATTTGCATTCAATCTACCCTAGCGAGCTTGAAATTAAAGTCACAACCAATACACTATGGTCAGCATCTTACTTAAACCTACTTCTAGAATAGACTCGGGAAAACTAGACTCTACGACAAGCGTGATGACTTCAACTTTCCAATTGTCAACTTTCGTTTATCGACAGCAACATTCCAGCAGCTCCAGCATATAGTGTGTACATTTCACAACTTATTCTAGATCCTTTGATCGGTATTCGATTTTCTAAATCGATCACTGCTGTTGACTGCTAAACTACTCAAACAAGGGTTTGTTGTACATAGTTTGATGTTATCTCTCCAGAAGTTCTATGGTCGGCACCACGACTTAAATGATCGTTATTGGAAATATGTGTCTCGAATATGATCTAAGATTTTTCCCAAGTCATATGTAGTGTTTCCTATTCCTGGATTTGACTTTACCCTAGACAAGACAATGAGTAACTCGACGGGTGTCTAATTAGAGGCATGTACTGCTTACTTGTCCGAAGCACCTGAGTGCACCAATGGTATTTATTGGGTTCGGGTTACTCTCTTTCTGTGTTCTATGTTTTTGGTTTTTGTGCTCTGTTTGTCTATATCCGGATTTGTATCTACCCTTGGCTTTTTGCTCTTGTTGTTCGGTCGGTTTTCTTTGCTATTTTCTGTAACATATTTATTGTTTTACAGTTTTGTATCCACAGCATCTCAATTCGAGTTCGAGTATTATATTTTATATTTGTTTTGTCACTTTATAAACAAATCAGAAAATGCTTCAGAGAAGGCATCCAATTAATAAGAAGTTAGTAAACATCCAACGGAACTCGTACTCATTTTCTTCCACAGTTTAAATTTAATATGCACATAAATTTTGTGTGCTTCCAAAATATAGTAAATGTTTTTATAAACCGCTAGCTCATGATCTGTTAGTTTCTTTCAGAGGTATTGCCGATTTTATGTTAAGCGTTCAATAAACTCCTTCTCGTTTCAGTTCGGGAACATGGGTCTGCAGATAACCAACATAAATACCCCGCATATAGAGATGAAGACCTGAGGACAAAAAGTTTTACTACATGGGATCACGTTGTCAGTCCAGCAAAACTAGCTGCAGCAGGCTTCTTCTATTCTGGTATATTGTTGTATTTGTATATCATTATATGGATGCATTGACAAATACACGACTGTTTAATCATTTCAAAACGGATACTACAAAGAAATTATCTGTCATAAAAGACTAGACATTTAATTTAAATTACTACTTAAGCTATCTGGTGAATTCCATTTTGGTTTCATTTCAATTTTATATCACAATGAAATATGTTTTTATAGCCTGGTAGACATTCGTTATTCAATTATCCAATCAAAAGGCTATTTTTTCATCTATTAAGAATACCATCGAAGTGAAGAAATAAACAATTTAACGAATCGCCTGTACTAAACTGTGGTTAACCGAAGTTTTTTTTAAATTGAATATGTAATAGATACACATATTACTGACTAGTGATACCATACATTTTTATCAAAACACCAGTAATGGTAAGGAGGTATAGCATTAAACCTTGTTTGACACTTTTAATTTTAAAATGTGTGTACCAAGCCATAACCATTGTTGTAATTGTTTCATTTATGGTTATTGGTTCTCGAATTTGTCGATTTCATAGATTTGTGGATTATGTTTTCTTGGTTTATGGTATTGTTAAAGAACCTTCAATTTTTATACACAATCCTAGAAAGTATTAAAATTTTTATCAAAGTAAGATTTAACTGATTGTACTAGTAATGCCAGTTTTATGGTTATTATGCCGAATACTAACGAGGCATTGCTGGCTGTATACTTCTAGTTAAAATTGTATAAAATCATACTAGATGTCCGCTAGATTTCAAATTTAATTGACAAGGACTGCCAGTTTACCCCAGCGTACATTAAACGTAATGACGAAGCTGCACATTTCCAAGAGAGCATAAAACCTAAATTATAAAGTCATTTCCTTAAAATATTTATGTTTGCAGGATATGGATTTAAAGCAAAATGCTTCTCCTGTGGCAAATTAGTAGACTGGAAAGATCCTGGTGATCCGATGGATGAACAATTTCATGATGATTGTAAACACTTGCATGATAGACGGTAACTTTTTGTGTATTAAAAGTTGCGCTTAGAAAAAAAGAAAAACGTAAAGAACGACATTAAATATAATTATCTTTTGTATTAATCTTAAAGTCGTTATTATGTTTAACCCTCGTCCTTTATTACCTTTATATAAAGAGTAGCCATTCTTTAAAAGTAGTAATCGATTTTCACAATACAAAAGTATTATTAATTTCTAAAATATGTGAAGAAATCATTTTAATGACATACACTATAATGCAGTTGAATCTATTTTATTTTTAAATATTTTCGGGCAGTATTTCAAGATTTGCATTTATTCTCGTTTTCCCTATAATGTATTCTGGAAGTGTTCAGTCCTCTGTCATATCTCCGGGAGGTCCTATCGTCATGGAGGGGTATTAAATTATTATACGAATACCTTAAATCAGACCACAGTGGATAGCGTGTTCCGCGACCTTTCAAGACTCCTTTTAGTTAATTTTGAATAAAAGATTAGGTTCGTTGTTTTCAGTGGCAGTCAAAGTTATGTTCTATTTGATCAATTCCTTTCTCTTGATGATTTATTATCTGTTTACACATATGAAAAGTATTATTCCCAGGTCATTACCAAAGCCCGTCGTTGCTTTTTTGTCCAATCTTATACAACCCTAAATTAATGGGCATTGACATGTTTACGGTATAAGTCAATTGTATGACCTGACATGTATTTATCAATAATTATATGATGTTCACCAATACATTTCTCTTGGCACCATATATAGTTATACTTCACTTGAGTGTATTTTTACAGATCAAAATCCATCTCCCTGCAAATGTAACAGAAGTACTATAGATTGTGATATTCGTAAGCAATAGGCTTACGAGGTATATACTGTGAAAGTACTTTTCTTCGTGGGCATCAAATTTCGTGGTTTGTGAAATTTTACTTGTTTGTGGTTCTTAAATTCGTGGACCGACGATTTCGGAAAATGCAAAAAATAAATGGGGAAGTAGCGATCAAAATAAATGATTACAGCAGAATCATTTTCAATGTTGAAAATAAATATCAACACTTAAAGTTTATTATAATAAAGAAAACACAACAGTTTCCTTACCTGCTGTTGTTTACGCACGTGGTTACGATTATACACTAAAGTGTGCATTAGTGGTCATGATTATGTTTTTTTTTAAATACATCATATTTTTTTCAAAAAGAATGTTAATTCTCGGTAATGTATATATAATAATTAATTGTAGTTAATATACTTGGAGTCTATTTAATTGTAATCAAAACACATTCCTAGCCGAAGGGTGTTAAGTAGCAATAATCACATGTTACAAAGGTGTAAATTAATGTCATTTGTGCCTGATCGGTATTATCACAACATCTGCTTGATACAGCGTGTCGTTGATATGCGCTAATAAAGATAAAATAATGCTTATCTTTTAAATATTTTTTTTATTATTTTAATTTATGTTCAAAGAAGCAACCAAACTAATAAATTTGATAATAATGTGTTACTTTGTAACATCGAAAATGAACACCTTATATCTCACCTCCTTAACCGGAAGTCAATGTTTCTTCGTACTCGTTACCATTAAATGATAATTACATTTAACAAAAACACAACTCGAACATGAAACCTGTTGACATAATCATTTAAGACGGATATTGAACTAAAACTTAGATATGGATCGAACCACAAAATCGTATTTTACATTTATTAATAAAAGACCGGTCTCGGACATTTCCAGATTGTTGTTCCCACGTTCCGATCTGTAAATGAAGTTTTATTCTTCGTTGGAGTTTTAAGTTCGAGTCCTGATGCATCCACGAAAACCACGAAAATTGAGACCCCACGAATAAAAAGTATTTCACAGTAATATGTATTTAGGCAATACGCCTATTCTGTTTTTGTTCTAAATTTTAAAGTATACATCTATTATGTTTGATGTTTTCAGTAAATAACATTTCTGATATTTCAGGAACATATCTAATGACATCAGTCATGAAACAGCGCCAAAATCTGACATATGAGATAGACGAAAAAGGCAAACATCTCAATTGCAGGATTTATGTCCGAAATGAAGGCATAATTGATTGGTGGTTGTCCACTACTAATGTCATATAGATTTGCTAGAAATATTAAAAAACACCAAACTGCAATTATAATGATATTTATCGCGTATGGAACACTTATTCAAAATATTCTAAAACCAATCATGTTAGGTTTGAGGTCTGAACAAGATCTTGTTATTTTCTAAATCCGTATTTGAAGGATCAAATTATTGCAATTGAGAAACCTAATACATCAGCAGCATGTTCATAATTTATTATTCGGTTCTGCGGAGAAAAAATCTCTATCATGTGTTCATCAATCACATGTTAGGTGGCCATCATCCAGTATTGGATGGAGTTTACAAAACTAATTGGTTTCAATATATTAGGAAGAAACCGAGGCTGTCAAATTATCAACAGTTAATAGGAAATTATAACTACGATGTTATTTATCATGTACTTCACAGTACACGTGAAGAAGATATGATTCAATTATTATTCATTACACGCTCACAGATTGAGATTCTACCCATAGAAGAGACCCTTTAGTCAGTATTCATCTTTCGATCCAAGTACATCACTTATTACATGTAAATCTTGGAAAACACATCGACCAGGAGGAACACTTTGCTGGCAAATATTTGTTTCCCACCTCACAAATAAATAATCTATCCGCTGGTCAGACCAGAGGCTGTGTTCATCATGTGTGCTTCGTTTATTCCACACTTATCGTATAGAACATATCGACGACTTTGTGAATGTTTGTTTTAAAAATAAAATAAAATTTGTGTTACGATTCACGTCGCTTTGAGGTTTTGTTTATTGAAAGAGATTTGACTAATAAACATTTCTAAACAATTCAAACGTGTACGTACATGTAAAACAAATCATTATGTCTTTTGGAACAAAAAAATGAAAGCGAGTTTAGTGTGGGTAAATTGATTGAATTAGTGGTATTATAGAAGAATTATAATTAAATCCCTTAACCCTTACTGAAATATAAAGAACAAATCACAAAACCTGAACAAAAAAATAGCTAACAAAAGGAAAAAATACTAGTGCATTAACTATTTTGTAGATGTTCCACTGGACACAATACTAATTCATAGTCTTAAAATTCTCATTTCACTTGCATATAATGTTTTATAAAGTTCCGGGTAAGCTTAATACGGCAACAAGCAGACTTTCAAACGTCTAGAGGAACATTTTGCTGACTTATCTGGTGGGTTTCTGCCATGCAGGAATGACATCATTGACAGTCGTGTTCTGCACAGAAAAAAAATGAGCACCATTTCTTCGTGTCTGGTACAAAAAATTTTAACAGATATAGTTTCCATTAGCTTTAGAATTGATGACGAGCAGAAAAACTAATTCATAGCATTTCTTCGCTATCGCTACAACACTTTATGGTCGGGTGACCATGGGTAACAACTAGTCCTGGAAAACGTCTTTATTACCTGAAAACTATTCATTTAATAAAATATGTTATTGCAACTTTCTTAAGTAAAAAACAACTCGGTGTACCTGTAGTTATTGCTACTACTGATGGTAAAATCTGCATTTAAACCTTGATAAGAATCTTTAATAAATGATGGTTTTAATTGCATAACATAATTATCACGTTTATTGGCAATGCGGTTTAAATTCTAGAATTTTTATGCGGAGTTATTAAAAAGGGGATGCACGGGTGTAGTTAAACATTGACGACTTTCGAAATATTCTTAATTTGTTTTAATAGAGGCAAAGTATCAGCGTGAATTAAGGTTTGACTAGCCCACGTTACCCTCTGTTAGGATCGTATCAACCACCTAAGTAATAACAATGATCAATATTACTCCTAACAAATTGTCTATGATGATACTACGTAATAAATTTCCATTAACTAATAATACTGAAACTAATCTAATAACAAAACTTAACACTTGCTGATGACCTCGTTGCTCTATCCAGAAAAGCAACACCTACATCCCGCTTTTCGCTTAATGTTTCTTTAATAGCAGGTAAGATGTAAAGGATTTCTTCAATAAAACAGTAAATGCACGTATATGTTTTCTTGGATCAATCTATATAAAAAATCAAGGTCTTTAAGGACTACAACGTTGGTATTTTGCAGCAATTAGATAAACTTGCATACCTTCCCGGCATATGTCAAACAAAAATACTGGGACCATAATGGGAGTATTCCAGTACCCGAACCACAGAGCAGCCCTAGCGCGTCCCCGGATAGTGGATAAGGAAGACCCTCTCGTTGGGGGGTTGTCAGGTCATAATACGGAAAGCCTGACCACGGACCGTAATGGTTAACGTGTTTGGAGAGTGCCACGCTTTTTACACGATAAAGAGCCCTTTTGTAGATTTCGAAAAAGAGTAGGCTTATTGTAGCCGCTACAAAAGGCTAAATTTTCCGCCCCTACCCAAAACTCCATACTTTCCAGTGGCAGTCAAAATTGTATTCCCTGTGAACCCTCCCACACCAATTTTCCGTAGATTTACTGTTTGTTAACTTGTTCCCGTCCTGAATATAGCTGAAATACTGCTCGCTGGACGCAAAGAAGACATCCAATCAATCAATCAAACAAAAATAAACAGGAAAATGTCAAAAGTAGAACTGTATAGTCATATTTTTCACAATATGAAATTTGTTAATTTTTTAACGTTTTTCGCCTTGTTTGAATGTTGTGTATCGAGTGATCAAAATTGATTGAATAACTGTAGTTAAAGGGGATAAATTTCTCGTCAGTCTGTATTATTTTCTTATAATTTATTAGTTGATTAAAAAAAATTGTGCTTAATTTAATCTTTTGCAGTTGACAATCAACTAATTACAAAAGAATGATTAGTGTTCGTTTCACAAAAAAGTAATAGTAGTTTATTAAGGAGTTAAGAATCATTATTTCTTCCATTCGCTTTGTTTAATATCAACATAATGCATCTTACAAAGTACTATTTAGTGACACAAAAAAACCAAATATTCTTAAAAACCATATCTCATCAATTTTCTGTTGCAAGATACAAATTATTTTTCTGTAAAGTGGGTTTGGGAAATTTGTGTTTTAATTTTGAACTGTTGCGTACTTGGATTGACAGCGGATGAAAATTTTAAATATGATCAAACTTCGTTTATTACCTTGTTGAATTTATTGCTGCAAGAACGTTGCTGTTATTTTAAACAAAAACGAAAAGAGTTGTAAATACCCAATTGTAATCTGAATTTCAAGTAGAATCATTTCACTGTATGGTGAATATTTCACGCAAGAGTGTCACCCGGTAAAGAGCATATTAGGAAAGTATGATGTAAATACATTAACTAGTTAAGGCCTGTTTACAGTAGTTACAGTAAAGATAGTCAATACAGCATTAAATAAATACACGGTATATTATACGTATGGCATATGTTTACCTGTTGCCTATATCGATTCTTAATAAAATTCTTTGTGAAAAAATTATAAATAACATTCTACTCTTGTTTAAAATGAAATGCAACTTGATTATAACGGAATTTGACCAGCAACATTTATACTTTTTATGTCGTATAGGGTTCGACTGGAATACCTGAAATCGCACATACCAAAATGAAGAATTGACATGAAAATTTAGAGACCGTCTATATGCTGTCGTATAATACATTCGGGTATAAGCAAAGAAACGATATTTAAATCAATTGAAGAATAATAGTTGGAGCGATGGAATTGCAATTTTTCTATTCCGTGTTTGGTTTTATGTAGTTGTTAGCTTATCATTGTATTGGTTAATCTGAGATGGCTGATGTCTGCACACAGCCTAGGTTGTCTATAAGGGTGGTATATTGTTGGGAGATGCTTCGATGAAGGTTACTTTGTTGAAATTATAACAGATATTGCTAGGAAATTTACCCAGGACTTAAACATATTTTAATTTTATTCCCAAACTTTTCAATCTTATTACGTATCATTAACTAGGCTTCGTTGTGTTTGTTTGGCTTGCATTGGTGTGAATTGTGGTCGTATCCGATATTGATTTTATTAAGACTGTAATTTCACGCATTTTTGTGCCATATATTTGTTTTTGTTATATATAAATTGACATTAGAGCACAGTTTCTTTTTTTTCCATTATATAGATTGAAATTTGTAATTACAACCTTCAGCTTAAATCTGATCACAGTTTGGTTTACAAATTTAGCCCATCTAGCTTATTATATATTTACTGGTATTTACGTTGTAACCACGTCGACATTTGGTATATACAAACCAATGTCGCATCAGGTATGCTTTTTATATTTATAATACATGTATCTAGTTGTTGATACAAATAAAACCTTATATCACACATTGATAAATTTGCAGAATTCAGTGACTCAAACTGAAATATTTATTACATATTGATAGATGTGTTCTTCTTTTCCTCTTTTTCAAAGGAAAACCACATCTTTATGCGACTTAATAGATATACCTATGGTTTTAACACATAAAAGCTATGGAATTGTCTGTGTAAATATCAAATTTGTCACAATTGTCAAAACCTTAAGGTTCTTCCGACCCCAAGGATATTTTGATCTAAGTCATAATTTGGTTTCCAGTTCGTTTTAATTTGCTTTTATTGATCTATTCTGTTCATATTCATAAAGTTTTTGAGATTTTCAATTTTTTGGCTAGAGCGCTTCTGATGAGTTATTAATAGACAAAACGCGAGTTAGGCGGGGCAAAATTTTTTGCTTGGAACTTTCCTGTATTTAAAAAAAAAAATTTAAATTCCTTTATCGCGCAGTTTGTTTTCAAAGGCCTTTAGTTTCGTCTATTGTCTGTGTTACAGAATAAATTAGCTATACTTATGTATTTTCTGTGATTTTTGCATCTCGCAGGAGCTTACAAGAAAGGAATCCATTACTCAAAATGAGCCCAACCTGTTTAGACGTAAGAGTATACAACATAGATTTTTCGGAAATATCATCGAAATATATACCGTTTATCTCATTCATTCTAATACATTCTAAAATTCTTTCGCCTTGAGTAATAAAACGATATTGCACTTTGGGTCTTTTCGTCGAGTTATCTCTTTAGCACATCCGGCATTACTGAACGTACAATTTTCGCTGATGGCAGGTTTCAGATTGGGATGACCGAGTACAGGTGAGCTCACGTGAACTCATATTCCATTCACAAAGCATGAAACAAGATTTTTGTTATGGTAGCATAAAAGCGTTCTTGTTTAACTTTCTTATTTCAGCTATATCTTGAAGTCGAAGGAATCCAGAGTACACAGAAGAAATCCCCAACCTACGATATGAAAACTGGCAATCGCTGAAAATTAAGATTAGAGTCGAGCACACCATGCCCGCAATGTGAATCAAGCCAATAACATCGGTAAAAATGCCGGATATAAACAAAGACACACAACGCAAAAAACTAATAACAGAAGTAAGAAACCTGAACCCAACCTTGTCGAGTAAGCATTGCCAGCTTACAACTGGACAATCGTTTACTCAATCATTGTCATGTCTAGAAAAAGTCAAATACAGGAATTGGAACGACTACCGATTTACCAACAATATGTAGCAATATAACTGTTATTGGTATACCTTGAACCTAGATACAGATACTGATATAAGACTCTATTTTAAGGGCTAAATACGGTGAGAGTTAAGTCGGTTTTACGACTTTTCTTTCGGTGTATTTTTCTAAGGCACAAGTTTTTTGTTTCTTTATGTTATTCGCGTTATCATATTTCTATTTGGTTTTAGACTTCTTTATTGATTGTTTAATTGCAATATTTATTTATGGTTAATTGTTAAACATTTGTCATTTTTAAACGGTAAACAGTGTGAAATGTTTCGCGATTAGACAATAAAGGCATTGTTGTAAATGATATTTTTGTCACTATTCCTTGTATTATAATGGTTATTTTAAAATATCTATAGGAAGTACGCTATCATAACCTTTGTCTTGTCAGGTCAGTGACAATTAAGGTTCTAAACCATATTATAATTCCTTTTTTATCATTCTAGACACGGGCCATGGTGTCCAATAGGTCAAAATACTTTCGATCACATAATCTGTTAATGGTCAATGCATGCAAAACTATAGACTATTTATTAGTGAACTGTTTTAATCAATTTTTATATCTTTGTTAGTAAGCATAACATCCAAAGTAGATTAATATGTTATAAAGATGAAAAGTTATTTTCGCATGTAAATCTAAAGAAAAAGATTGTGTCTTATTTTAGATAGAACTGATATTAGAAATTTGAATAATAAGAAGCCCGAATCAAATACTGCATTTTAGTTAAGAAAAAATATATTCACTTGGTTAGCTTCAACTTGAAGACTAAATGCAGTAAGGAAGTCCCCAGTTCTTGAACATCCTTTGGTCTGTTTCCAATCGCCCCAAGGCCCCTGACCTGAAGTGATCATGTTTGTCGTTGTAGCAATAGTTGTGCCACAATAGATTTAGATCCCATTCAATGAAGTGTCATCCCCATCACCTTGCTTGCCTTCAATATATTTAAAGTAACATGTTATTCGTATTTCTCGTGAATATTTTCGGTGGTAACCGTAAATCGTGTAACCATCCATGAATATAATTTGCATTAATACTTGTCAAAGACGTCGCTCTGTATAATACTTAGATTTCATCTATATGTCATCTTACAATAATATATTTATT
Source organism: Limnoperna fortunei (assembly GCA_944474755.1). Lineage (NCBI taxonomy): Eukaryota > Metazoa > Mollusca > Bivalvia > Mytilida > Modiolidae > Limnoperna > Limnoperna fortunei. Next base: position 31,307,964 of record OX104112.1, on the reverse strand, counting down.
TCAGAAACTTAATCGTTGTTTGGTATTCATAATTCAATTCTAAAAATATGAAATTATTATTGTTACACGCTAAAATGCATCAAGAAAATACATATTACCACATCTTATTACGATAGTGCATAAGAAATTGCCGGGATCCTAAAATGCGAATAACAGTATGTTAACTAATTATCTTTAACTGAACACCAAGGAAACAAAAATATTCAATACTTGAGACACGGCTTTTATCCCGCCTTCAACGAAGTCTGTGGAGGCAAGACATATAATTTGGTGTCTGTGCTACTGATGGCGGCGCAACGTTAAAACTTGAAAGTTTGCTTGATATATTTGTACGCTTACGCCATAGGTTCATAAAATATGTTCCAGTGTTAGCTTAGGATGATTACTTGTCTGTAAGTCATTTGTCACTTGACCTGGTAGGTGTGTCCTGATATTGACCTAAATTTCATGGTTGAAAAGCTACGTAATTATTTTTATTACGGCAGTTCTTCTCTAACCGTGCATGGTACCATGACAGTATTAACTATGACTGTAAGGTAGATTGTAACCTGTCATTGACTTCAATATTACGGTTCAATGAATACGTTAAGGTTATTGGATAAGATCAGCTCCTCACTAATTGTGCAAAGTAGAATGACAATATTGGTATGTAGGTCGTTGATTAGTACACGACAGTCTGGCAGGTTTCACCCTGCCTCGACCCATATTTGTAGGTACAATATGTGCGAGAAAGTTTTTGGATGGATCAGAGTCGAAATCAGAATAAAATAACTTTTGCTATTTTCTACTGCAAATATTTGTTACATATTTTAATGGAATTATGTCTTATGACAAATGTTTATTTAATACTTGTTCTTTACTAGGAAGAAAAAGAATCCTTGCATACTTAAGCATCAAGTGTTATAGAAACCATTGACAAAAAAGGACTAACAACCTAAAGTACAAATCTAAAAGCAAACTAGCGCGAAAATAAATAAAAACACAAACTTTAACATGGATGTTTTGTATTACATTTTTAACTTAATTGGTGCCTCATTGCGTCATTGAGGACTTATTATTTGCAACTTTGCGTTTTAATGAATGATACTTTATCTTAAAAATCAACTTATGAAAAGATTTAGTTTTGGTGACTTGTGATACATTAATTTCATATATTTCTGTTTAAAAAATTACACATGGAAGATTACACAAACAGATCACATGAAGACTAACAAGCCTTGTGTGGCTTACAAAGACATATACAACAATTTGACCTATTTTTCTCTTGATTTCATTAAATAATAAATTATTGTGAATAATTGTAATAAAGTATATTTCTACCTTCCCTGTGTGAATTTGACTTACCTTCTCATCTAGAGAAAAGTGTAAAGACGATCACTCATTGAAAGAGAAAAAACTATCACGAATTAAATTATCTTTACTTTTTTAGACTTTTAATTACGTGCACATATTTTTCTGTCGCTTTGTAATTCAAGGATTTTAAGCGGGAAGTTTAAAACGGTTAACTTTTTTTGTGATATCCTAAAAAATGAAAACAACATAAGTGCTTCGATTCAACAACAACGCACAGCTGAACACTGACAACAATTGAGGCTGATGAATACTGAGTAGAGAGTGTAGCGCTATCTGAAAAGATGCATGAGAGTGGATTTAGGAAACAGCACAACGCAACTATTATAAGGATGGTAATCATACTAGCCGGTGAAACTATTGAAGCTAGAGCCGAAAAAAAGCGTCTGTTCAATGTTATACTTGAGCAGTCGGAACGTTATTAGAACGAACGTTAACTACTGTGGTAATATAATTGCAGAGGAGTTCAGGTTAAATAAAAAAAAGTTCCAGAAAGAAGGATCGTTGAACAGTATTCATGTAGTTGCATTTCCTTTCTCTTTATGTTTGCACTAGTAAAATAACTAGTTTAAAATGCAACTTAAAATGTCAAAAGAGATACTCTATGACATCAAAGTATCTTGCTTGTGAAAACACCCGACCTTGCAGAAAACTGGCAATTCAATTAAACTTTAGTTGAAGTCGAGCATACACATACAGCAGTAATTCATTAACACGAAACCTCAATGTCTAATTTGTGATCTATAATCAGTTTAAACATTTTGCATAGCATGTATGTGTCCTGTCTGCATACCTTATTTGTCCAATGCGTCGTAAAAGAAACAAACTTTGTATGCCTGTTTCACTGTGTAACAAAGAAAAAAAGAATACTTTAAAAAATATAGCAGTGAAATTCATCTTCAAACCACTTGACCAGTGTGGGACAAACAGTTCTCAATATTGAATGTGGTTCTGATCTGTTCGGTGGTTTCACAAATGACGTCATAAACAAAAATAACCATGCAATAATAAAAGTCGCATTCACCGCCTGGCCATAAACTTCGGATTCGGTTCTTTTCTATCCTATTTTGCAAATAGACTACTTACTAAAATTTTAGATACATAATCTTACATTAGTTCTCAAGGATCATTGCATTTCTCAAATCTCGATAATCCACTCGTACTAATGTAAGATCCTATATATAAATATATTGATAAATATGTTGATGCTGCTGAAATAAAAAAAAATGTTGTCAGTAAGTTCATGGACTAACCACACTTAAATAAAAAGTGAAAAGGTCAGACATGAAATACAATTTTCTCCGGATATCAATTTTGGAAATAAAGTTCAAAATAAAATAAATAATGAATGTTAAGTTAAAAATTAGCATATATAATCACCAACTATGTAAATAACTGTATAGTTCAGTATGTGTCATAGATATTATAAAAAAAAGTTTGATATTAAAATGTACTTGTTTGCCATTTTTCGAAATTAGCAGAGTTAGTAATTTAACAAATGTCATCATTTAATGGTGACTTATAGTCGTCCTAACACATATTTCATACATATTAACATTCATCAGTGGAGCTGCAAAAAACCCAATACAATACATAAATAAGTACCTAGCAGCGACCTATGGTAAATGTTCACTTTTGTCTTTTTTTATAAACCTGCAATTCAATTGCTTCTCTTCAATCAACTTTATTCCTAAAACAAAATACATTTTTCTCTTAAATTAAATATATAATAAAACGTTATAATATGACTGAAAAGATATTCATTCGAGCTTGCGAGTGCAATATAGCATCTTGCGAGGGACAATATTTTCCAATATTCATGCAATAACCCTTTTATTATATAGTAATAATTTTTTGGTCCTTTTAAATGATTATTCATTATCTTTTCTATTTTGTAATATTTTACTAGGTCCAATATTATCATATTTTCACTTGGTCAATATTACAGATATAGATTTTGCTGTAGATTTACATATAATAAAAACATTTTTTTTATTTTTTGTGATTTTATTTGTTGCTCCTTATTGTTGTGAATATATGCCCACAGATCGACTCGAATTTCGTCCATACTCGAAATTCGGCGATTACTTTGTAAACAATGATCCCATGGCTAAATTACTTTTAAAATATCTTTCATTTATTGCTCTACCCAAATGACTCCTTAATAATAAAATACAATGCGTTTCAGCTAAATTAACGTCTGTTAAAGCGAAACACTTTCATCGCCGAAATTCGAATCGAGTGTAGTACATGCTTTGAAAAGAGCCAGTTGTATAAACGATATTTATAAATCCCGTTTTGTACAGTTTATACATGACTTTTTACTTTGTTGGTCTGAAATTTACTTTTATATACAATCGAATTCTTCTATTTGTTCAGTTCAAGCGGTTCTGCTAATTTAACCCTCGAGAGCAGATTATATGTATGTCACTTTCGGCCATGTTTGTTTACCAAGCAACAGCAAAATATAAAAGTCGATGTTCGGAACACATCTGTAATTTTCCCGGAAATTACATAAAAGGCCGAGATTCAGTGTAAAATATGAAAATATACTGCACTTTATTGCTATATGAAGTACAATGGGGGAAAAATATTACTATATAATAAACAATTTTACTTTACTCTAGCAGTCAATTAATGAAATATTGCAAAATCCTACACCATATTACTTGTCACAGGAAATTTCCTGCTATAATTTCAGTTTTAGTGGTCTGTGGATGACAAATCAAATAATCAGCGACTGTCTTTTGAAATATATAAAACTTACGCATTAAGTAAAGTGTTGCACACGCTTTAAAGTATGTAAGCAAAAGAGAAATTATAAAAATAAACTAATTTTCTGGCCACAAAGTATATATTTATCTTACTTATATTTATGAGTTATTAATTTGAAATATTTATAACAATAGGACATATTTTGATATAATTTGATGCTGTCATCAGTTCCTTTAAGTTACATAGAGGTGCTACAAACATCCCCCGAATTATTTATAATAATGTGTCAATGATGTGTTGAAAGTACTTCATGCTGTCATCAGTTCCTTTCAGTTTCGTACAGGTGCTACAAACCACCATCCTCCAGCTTAGCAACGATCGTTTTTTCGATTGATCTAGACGTTATTACCCAATTTCTGTGTTAAGCATTTGATAAATTACTTTTAAGTATTTATAATTAGTCGATGATACTTGTATAATATCACGTGTACTAGAAAAGAACTTTTTTGTTGTATACAGGCACTGAGAACTCCCTTTTCCTCCTCCATCCACGGTCGTTCAATTGACTTAGAAGTTAATGCGCGGTTTATATGTTAAGTTTTTTCTTTGGTCGTTGGGAAGTAACATGGGCCATATCTAAGATCAGTAAATGTCGAAGTCCAAGATGAAGGTCCAACAGTACAATATTTAGAATCGTAGTAGCTTATACATAAAGAAAAAGTGTCACTGACATTTTCTGTTATTCAATTAGACATCGTTGCTAATATTATTTGTTTTAAGTACAATTAGGAAGAACGAATAAAAAGCATAATTTGAGATTAAGGTAAGCATTTCCGTTAGGCGAATGTTATTAGCGCCGCCTCTTAAGGGTGTTCGATAGACAATTGTCGAAGCCCCCAACCTTCCCAGTAACCAAGACTTTTTGTATTTGGACACTACGTATAATATTAAGTCACGAAATATAAAACCTGTCTTACTTAAGTAATGTTTTGGCAACATTTAGTGTTCATGTGCACCCGTTGCTCAACCCTTAAGTTTAAACATATTTATTATCAAACATATACAAAAGGATTGGGCACAAGTTATAACACCTTACAGGGTTTTTTCCATACAATAATAATACACATAATGATAATCAATATGAAAGCAATTACTATTAAGTGCACACATAATTAAGTTTAAGCAAATACCACAGAACGAAAAATACAAAAGAGCAAAAGAAAAAAGAAAAAAAATAGGGATGATGTTAATAAAAAGTAAGATGTAAAGGTAAAGTGAGCATGGGTACATTTGAAGTAAAAAAAGAGTTTGAAATGCACTGCTAATGTTAAATTATTCTGAAAACGCTTTGTCTTTGCGATGTAGCCATGAATTTAATCATTTCCACAGCAGGTTAATGTCCCGAAAAAACGGGACACGTCTGTTAACACAGGTGGTGCATTTATCTGTGAATTTTTATCTCTTCATGTGTGTTTTACTTAAGCTTATATGTACAAAACAAATATATTGTCGAACTTTGTAGACTTAAAATTAAGAGACCTATCTATCCAAAATCCAGCAAATATGTCATTGTCGGGGCGGATAAGTGTTTTAGATAACCCGGAAGATAACATCCGTTTGTTATGAAGCCGTTGACAAGCGGTGTTAGTAAATTTGTTATAGTGACCTTATATCAGTGGACATATAAGTTTATGATAGAATTAATTCGTTTTTGTCTTAAAAAGGTTTAACCTAGAAAAATTTTAAATGAAGAGGTTAATTCACTACCTGATTTCTCCAGCACAAGGTACTTAAGATCGTCAAATAATGCATGTACTGGACATTGATATGAATTTTGAATTGATTCACATTAGTAATATCCCTCAATTATCTGTCGCTTGCAGTCTGTTATTTGTTAACTGTATATATTTTTCAAGTTGTCTACCTTAACATATATATTATTTGATATATAAAATAAATATCATAACGTTTTTAGATTTTCTCATAAATTTTAATATTTCAATATTTGTTTGCCTGTAAAAAGTAATCCATATTGCGCTTATCTATTGAAAAGATGCAAATTCAATTGTTTGTGTTGTATACAAATTATGTTTTAACATCCCGACGCATTTTTCAGAATTTTACAAATTTACACATATACATGAATCTCATTACTAGCGTTTGTCATAATTGTCCCACACACCGTTATGTAGTAAACGAAAACAAATTTAAGAGATAATAAAAAGCATTACAAAAACTATGTACATCGAATTATTCTGATAGTACGCTGTGGAAAAGTTATATTTTTGAAACCAATCTGAAAATCATTATTGGATTGAAAACAAGTTATAAAGAAAAAACGTTTACCAGCAGCTACAAAGGCAAAATTATACATCCCTAGGTATCCCTTTATTGACTATTGGTATACAATACCTATCCCTTGTAATCAACAACACAACTCAAATACAGGTACTACAGTAGTGGAAGCGGAAGGTTCGGCATGCCGCAGACTTTGGTTTTACGCACCATCTCTTTTGAAATGCATGTACCAAGTCAGGACCATTCTGTAGTTAGTATATTTTTTGTTGGTTCTTGGAGTTTCTCGAACTTTGATTTGTGGATTGGCTTTTTGACAGTTTCATCGGTGTTCGGAATTTTGTCATTAATGTCATATTTTCTTTTTTCTGGAAGGGATATTTTTTAGTCAAACTCATTTCCCAAATTGGGATTCTGGTCTTTGCTGCTTTCTTATTTGTTTCTTCTTATTTCTCTTAAAAATATGTCCAGTTACGTACCAGTGACATTCTCGATAAATTAATGTATCTATGACTCGAAACATTGTCCATAAGTCTTGATAGTCCCGGCTGCTCCGGCTATGTGTGGGCTTTTATCTTTTGTAGGATCTTTGCACACAAAATGCTGATGAGTAAAGGCAAGAGGTTTTTTTTTAGAAAAGCGACCGGTGTACAGAATATAAAATGAAGGGTCGTAAAGTTAAAACTTTAATAGTCCCAAGATTGATTAAAGTAAAAGTCGACGGGAAGAGGAGCATGATAAGTACAATTTGGAATGCCAGTATTCTGTATAAAAAGGTGTCCTGCAACCATAACACATATTTTTTCACTTAAAAAGTAAAAAAGTATAACAATGTTTTGGAGCTTTTTTGTTTTTTTTCAAATTTTGCCTGAACATTATATAGGAGTCTAATTCCGTGGTTCCTCAATATAATAATTTTCATACCGTATGTAATGATGCAATTCACATTTGTTTATGTAATACAAATAGTATACCTGAGTGTACATGTATTAAAGTATGTAACCTTAGTATGAATTTTGAGTTTACGCTGAGTCATCTTACAACTGTAAAATTATGAACGTGTTTATCCGAAAAATGTTGCCTGTAAACTACACAGAGACTTATTTGTTTCATCCTTTAATTTATTACTTGATGGGATAAGACTGAATTGCTAATGCAATACAAAACCTCACGCATCAAAACTGCATTTTAGTATAAAGTTGGTAATATAACTTATTTTGCTATTGAAATGCAAGTATCAGTGCTTCTGTTCAATCGGTCTATAGTTTCCTGTATAATTATTTAGAACAATTTAACACCATTCGCCCGTGTAATGTCCAGTTACATGGTATATAAAACTATAAGGACTATGAGCAACATTTGCACTATTAATTAATGTAAATAAAATAATTGTAAAATTAGTAATATTTTGATAATAGATAGATTTACAAGAAATTTTGACTACGAAATCTTATCACACTAGCAGTTTTGATGATGGTAATTATAAATAAGAAAATATTGTCTATCGTGCCTTACCATGTTCTCGATAGTAACCTATTCTCGATAGTCATGCAAAAATTCATTTTGTCATAAAACGAGGATGCGCAAATATCTTCTGTTTGTCGGCAATTTTCCTTTAGCATACCACTTTGCTCCTCGGGAATGAAAAAATAAACAGGTTCCATGTTTAGATGTTTAAAATTCTCCCAAATACAGAGTACCATATATTTCGATACCTTCCGTAATCCCAAAATTGCTTCAACTTATAGTACAATAGACAGGTCCTATCTCTTAAACAAATGCTTCAATTTAAACAAATTTTATATGAATAACATTTTTAATTACATTTTATGGTATTTTGTTGTCAGAATAGCCCTGTATAGCTATATTACGCATACATTATCGAGAACTGGTGACGTAGTATACCATATGTCAAAAATTAGGTCGTTCGAATAATTCGAAGATCATGGCAATAACCGGACGATTCCTTGTAATTTTTTCCAAGTGTGTAGTAGTTTATCTATGAAACAAATGGGTAAATAAATAAATATATCTTTTAGAGAAGAACGAAATTTTACCCAATAATCTCTTAAGCTATCGAGAACTGGCAAAGCCAGGATACCCGTTAAAATGCAGCTTTGCGTACTTCTTTATGTAGGAGAAACAAATGGCCACTTAACAAACAAATATGAGGATATCGTTCAGGAATTAATAACAGCGAATTCAATAATAATATCAGCATTTTAATCAGCAAGACCACTCTATTCTCACCATGAAGAACAGAATACTTGAAAAAAATATAATTCTAACAATCACCAATTAAGTACACTACTACGTTGACAAAAAAAAGAATTATGGATCACAAAACAGGCACTGCAATAGCATATGATTGCAATTACAAAATCGATAGTATATGTAACCTTTCGAGTTCTGCTTGCAGCAGATTGGATGTGATGTTCATTTGCGATAAAAAAATCATTGTGATCGTCACTATACATCACCTCTGTTGCATAATGCATCAATAAATGTTATACTACCGTCTATTAAAAAAACACTAGGACTTCTACAAATTCGCAATAAACTGTACTACGTTCCACTTAAAACACTACATTCTTTTTATAAATTATGTCTTAAGTGATCTGTAACAGACCCTATGTCTACTCTGTATAGATTAGTAGCAGTATGTGCACCACCAAACCACTATCAAAAATCCCGACCAATTTTTAACAGCTTTGAAAACTGGAGTTCACAAATACAGTTACACTTACTAATCAAGGAGTTGCAGAAGTGAAATTGGGATATTAAAATATTCCAAAGACCTGATAGACATCTTAAGGTCCGGATCTCGACCCCAATGTAACAACATTGAAACCTTCGACACTCTACATTGTCATCCCTTTTAGGCAGGTTAATCTATGCTTAAAGTTCTTATTAAATGCTGCTTTTATAAAAAAAGAAATGCGACAATATAAATACCTGGCAATAAGTCATAACACAAATGTCTTCGTCATCAGAATCCAATAATACATTTACTGAAAACCAAAACTGCCTACTGTTAAATTTCCGTATTTGTCATATTTTTGTTATATTTTTCGTGATGGCATTTTTTCAACAGACATAGTATTCTAATAGGTACTAATTGTGCTCCTCTCATCGCTGACCTGTTTTTTGTACTCATATTAGGTCGAGTTCCTTAAAGGACTGTTGAAGAAGAAAGAAGAAGCACTCACCCAAACCTGTAATATCTCATGATATTTTCTCTCTCAACAATGATTAACTTGTTGGTTATTTGCATCTCATCTACCCCAGCAAGGTTTGCAATTAAAGACACCTGTCCACCAATAAACTCGTAGTGTTCATATGTGTTCGTATTTTCTAACTGTTTACCTGATATTTCTTCATATGGTTAGAATATTGCATTACTATAAAGTAAAGTTTATGTTTCCTTACTGCATATTGTGATATTTAAGTTCTATTTTTAATTTAAAAGGCAAACATTTTTCTTATTTAACACATGCTTTGTCTATTGGTTGACGTTTATCGCCAAGCAAGCAGTAGCATATCGTACCTATGGTGTATTTATTTTCAAATATACACCACAAGATTAGGTACATCTTATTTGAAAAATTCCCTAGATAAAAGAAACAAACGCGCTACTTATACACTTTATTTTGAACAATTTATTTCTAGTTTGCAACACCAGCTTTTTCTGCCTTTTCTTTTATTGCCTCCATCTCTTTCTGAAATTAAAAATCAAAACAGTTACATTACAACATTTGTTTTAATCCTGATGTTTATTTGTTGTGTTATGCTGTATTATCAAGGGATAAATCACTAGCTTTTCACAAATTCTGCATAGAGGAAATCCCTGACGGGTCTAAATATCAAGTTATGTTTTGGAATTCAATCTAACGAAGCATTAATAGAAGTATTTTTCAATGCAAAGTTCTATTTGTTGGCGTCCCAGTTCTATCTTGGTTGAAAAATTATAAATGTTGGTAGTACCAAGGATAAATGAACAACCTGAGAGATGTTAGTTACATCTTTCATTTGTGCAAACTATACTATTGTCTATATCATTTGAGTATTATATTTATAACATTGAAAACCAGATTAAAGAAAAAAAGTGTTCAAAGTTACCAATGTGAATTCAGTTCTGGTTAATTTTATCATCATCTTAGAAATCGTATGGATTGATATATTATTGTATAATATTTAAAAAATATTATAATAATATATGTTTAACACCTAATGTGCGGAATTTCAAAACTTAAAGCTTACAATATGTTTTTCTCACTGATTCAATATTTGAGTACTACATGTACTATCCATTAATTAATCCTACCTCTGTGCAACGACTCGGCATAGCTTTTATTTGCTCTTCAATCGACAATTTTAAATCACCTGCGAGTAAAAAACACATGCAAAAAATGTCATCAAAGATACCAAGGTTACTGTGTTAATCTTTAAAGATGACAAATAAAATTTATCAAACTATACACATTAACATAACATAATTGTCATGGTAACGCATCGATAACCCTGTTACATGTACAATGATCTTATATCAGTGCACATATAAGTTTATATAAGAATTATATCGTTTTTGTCTTAAAAAGGTTTAACCTAGAAAAATTTTATATGAAGAGGTTAATTCACTAAATGATTTCTCCAGCACAAAGTACTTAAGATCGTCAAATAAGGCATGCACTGGACATTGATATGAATTTTGAATTGATTCAGATTAGTAATATCCCTCAATTATCTGTCGCTTGCAGTCTGTATAATGTATATATTTTTCAAGTTGTCTACCTTAACATATATATTTTTTGATATATAAAATAAATATCATAACGTTTTAGGATTTTCTCATCAATTTCAATATTTCAATATTTGTTTGCCTGTAAAAATTAATCCATATTTCGCATGTCTATTGAACAGATGCAATTTCAATAGTTTGTGTTGTATACAAATAATGTTTTAACATCCCGACGCATTTTTATGAATTATACAATTTTACACATAAACATTGTCATAATTGTCCCACACACCGTTATGTAGTAAACGAAAACAAATTTAAGAGATAAAAAAGCATTACAAACACTATATACATCAAATTATTCTGATAGTACGGTGCTATATTTTTGAAACTAATCTGAAAATCATTATTGGATTTAACACAAGTTATAAAGAAAAAATGTTTACCAGCAGCTACAAAGGCAAAATTATACATCCCCGGGTATCCCTATATTGACTATTGGTATACGATACCTATCCCTTTTAATCAACAACGCAACTCAAATACTAAAGTAGTGGAAACGGAAGGTTCGGCATGCCGGAAACTCTGGTTTTACCCACCATTTCGTTTGAAATGCATGTACCAAGTCAGGACCATTGCTGTAGTTAGTATATTTTTTGTTGCTTTTTGGAGTTTCTCGGACTTTGATTTGTGGATTGTCTTTTTTGACAGTTTCATCGGTGTTCGGTATTTTGTCATTACCGTCATATTTTCTTTTTTCTGGAAGTAATTTTTTTCAGTCAAACTCATTTCCCAAATAGGGATTCTGGTCTTTGCTGCTTTCTTATTTATTTCTCTTAATAATATGTCCAGTTGTGTACCAGTGACATTCTTAATAAATTAATGTATCTATCAAGATGATATAAATATTGTGTTATGTAACATTCACATTACACTAAGACGAAACTCTAGATCGACTTTCGATTCTGTGTATTCTTGTTCACAGATTGGGTTGGAACCCTTTTTGTGCAAATGACTCGAAACATTGTCCATAAGCCTTGATGGTCCCGGCTGCTCGGCTATGTTTGGGTTAGAGCATTTATCTTTTGTAGGATCTTTGCACACATAATGCAGATGAGTAAGGCAAAATGTTTTTTAGAAAAGTGACCGGTGTACAGAATATAAAAGGTGTAGGACCACCATAGATTTTTTACTCTTCGGCTATATTAAAATTTTAAAATTTTGACTTATCTTGGAAAATTTATCTTTGTTTCAAATTAAGTGACACTTCTGTCCCCTATAAAAATGCACTGGCTGAACATTCTGTCAAAATTTTACAATATGTTTCATGGCATATAAGAAAAAACGCTCAACCTGAAGTCCACGTGGTCTAAAAATCTACTTTAACTTTCTATTTCAATCCAAAAATAGTGCTTGTCCCTAATTGACTCTCAACATTTTTATGTTCATTTAAAACCAATAAAACTTTATCCTCAGGTTTCCTAGAATATTCAGCTTTTCAAAAATAACAAATTTATTCTGGTATCATGTGCGTTCAAATTCTATATGATGCAAGAGTGAACCTGTCTGTAGACTAGTACTACCTCTGGACCTGTTTCTGGTATTTGGTGGTCCTACACCAAAATGAAATGTCGTAAAGTTAAAACGTTAATAGTCCCAAGATTAATTAAAGTAAAAGTCGACGGGAAGAGGATCATGATAAGTACCTTTAGAATGCCAGTATTCTGTATAAAAAGGTGTCCTGCAACCATAACACATATTTTGTCAGTTAAAAAGTAAAAAGTATAACATTTTCCAATGTTTTGGGTTTTTTCACATTTTGCCTGCACATTATATAGTAGTCTAATTCCGTAGTTCCTCAGTATAATAATTTTCATACCCTATGTAATGATGCAATTCACATTTGTTTATGTAAGACAAATAGTATACCTCAGTGTACATGTATTAAAGTATGCAACTTTTGTTTATACATTTTGAGACATCTTACAAGTGTAAAATTATGAAACGTGTTTAATATCCCAAAAGTGTTGCCAGTAGGCGACGCAGAGACTTATTTGTTTCATCCTTGAATTTATTACTTGATGGGATAAGACTGAATTGCTTATGCAATACAAAACCACACGCATCAAAACATTTTAGTATAAAGTTGGTAATATAACTGATTTTGCTATTGAAAGTGCAAGTATCAGTGCTTCTGTTCAATCGGTCTATAGTTTCCGGTATAAGTATTCAGAACAATTTAATACTATTCGCACGTGTACTGTCCAGTTACATGATATCTTTAACTATAAGGACTATGAGCAACATTGCACCGTTAATTAATGTAAATCAAAGAATTGTAAAATTGGTATCATTTTGGTAATATATACTAAATGTACAAGAAATTTGACTTCGAAATCTTATCACACTAGCAGTTTTGATGATATTAATTGAAAGTAAGAAAATATTGTCTACCCGTTAAAATGCAGCTTTGCGGACTTTTTTATGTTGGAGAAACAAAATGGCCACTAAACAAACGAATACGATGATAACGTTCAGGAATTAATGGCACATTCAAGAATAATATCAGCATTTAAATCAGCAAGACCACTCTATTCTAAGCATGAAGATCCGCATACTTAAAAAACAACTATCATTCTAACAATCCTCAATTAAGAACACTACTACGTTGACAAAAAAAAGAATTATGGATCATAAAATTGGCACTGCTATAGCTTATGAGTGCAATAACAAAATCGATAGTATATGTAACCTTTGGAGTTCTGCTTGCAGCAATTTGCATGTGATGGGCATTTTCGATAAAGAAATCATGGTGATCGTCACTATACATCACCTCTGTTGCATAATGTATCAATAAATATTATACAACCATCTATTAAAAAACGCTAGGACTTCAACAAATTCGCACTAAATTGTACTACGTTCCACTTAATACACTACATTCTCTTTATAAATTATGTCTTTAGTGACATGTAAAAAACTGGGCTTCAAAAATACAGTAACACTTACTAATCAAGGAGTGGCATAAGTGAAATTGGTATATTAAAATATTCAAAAGACCCGATATACATCTAAAGGTCCGGATCTCGTCCCTAATGTAACAACATTGAAACCTCCGACACTCTACACTGTCATCCCTTTTAGGCAGGTTAATCTAGGCTTAAAGTTCTTATTAAATGCTGCTTTTATAAAAAAAGAAATGCAACAATATAAATACATGGTAATAAGTCATAACAAAAATTTTTTCGTCATCAGAATCAAATAATACATTTACTGAAAACCAAAACTGCCTACTGTTAAATTTCCGTATTTGTCATATTTTTGTCATATTTGTCGGGATGCCATGTTTTTCAACAGACTTATGGTATTCTAATAGTTACTTATTGTGCTCATCTCATCGCTGACCTGTTTTTGTACTCATATGAGGCCGAGTTCCTTAAAGGACTGCTGAAGAAGAAAGAAGAAGCCCTCACCCAGACTTGTAATATCCCATGATGTTTTGTCTCTCAACAATGATAAACTTGCAAATAAAGTGGATTGTAGTGATTTGTCAGTGGATTGTAGTGATTTGTCAGTGGATTGTAGTGACTTGTCAGTGGATTGTAGTGATTTGTCAATGCATTGTAGTAATTAGCTTGTGGATTGTAGTGAATTGTCAGTGGATTGTAAAGATTTGTCAGTGGATTGTGGTGATTTGTTAGTGTATTTTAGTGATTTGTCAGTGGATTGTAGAGATTTGTCAGTGGATTGTAGTGATTTGTCAGTGGATTGTAGTGATTTGTCAATGGATTGTAGTGATTAGCTTGTGCATTGTAGTGATTTGTCAGTGGATTAGAGTGATTAGTCAGTGGATTGTAGTGATTTGTCAGTGGATTGTAGTGATTTGTTAATGAATTGTAGTGTTTTGTTAGTGGATTGTAGTGATTTGTCAGTCTATTGTAGTGATTTGTCAGTGGATTGTAGTGATTTGTCAGCCTTTTGTAGTGATTTGTCAGTGGATTGTAGTGATTTGTGAGTGGATTGTAGTGATTTGTCAGTGGATTGTAGTGATTTGTCAGTGGATTGTAGTAATTTGTCAGTGGATTGTAGTGATTTGTGAGTAGATTGTAGTGATTTGTCAATGGATTTTAGTGATTAGCTTGTGGATTGTAGTGATTTGTCAGTCGATTGTAGTGATTTGTCAGTGAATTGTTGTGATTTGTCAGTGGATTGTAGTGATTTGTTAATGGATTGTAGTGATTTGTTAGTGGATTGTAGTGATTTGTCAGTGGATTGTAGTGATTTGTCAGTGGATTGCAGTGATTAGTCAGTGGATTGTAGTGATTTCTCAGTGGATTGTAGTGATTTGTCAGTGAACCGTAGTGATTTGTTAGTGGATTGTAGTGATTAGCAAGTGTATTGTAGTGATTTGTCAGTGGATTGTAGTGATTTTTAAGTGGATTGTAGTGATTAGCAATTGTATTGTTGCGATTGGTCAGTGGATTGTAGTGATTTGTTAGGGGATTGTGGTGATTTTTAAGTGGGTTGTGTTATTTAGCAACTGGATTGTAGTGACTTCTAAGTGGATTGTAGTGATTTGTCAGTGGATTGTAGTGATTTGTTAGTCGATTGTAGTGATTTGTCAGTGAATTGTTGTGATTTGTCAGTGGATTGTAGTGATTTGTTAATGGATTGTAGTGATTTGTTAGTGGATTGTAGTGATTTGTCAGTGGATTGTAGTGATTTGTCAGTGGATTGTAGTGTTTTGTCAGTGGATTGTAGTGATTTGTCAGTGGATTGTAGTGATTTGTCAGTGGACCGTAGTGATTTGTTAGTGGATTCTAGTGATTAGCAAGTATATTGTAGTGATTCGTCAGTGGATTGTAGTGATTTTTAAGTGGATTGTAGTGATTAGCAATTGTATTGTTGCGATTTGTCTGTGGATTGTAGTGATTTGTTTGGCGATTGTGGTGATTTTTAAGTGGGTTGTGGTATTTAGCAAGTGGATTGTAGTGACTTCTAAGTGGATTGTAGTGATTTGTCAGTGGATTGTAGTGATTTGTCAGTCTATTGTAGTGATTTGTCAGTGGATTGTTGTTATTTGTGAGTGGATTGTAGAGATTTGTCAGTTAATTGTAGGGATTTGTCAGTGGATTGTAGTGATTTGTCAGTGGATTGTAGTGATTTGTCAGTGGATTGTATTGATTTGTGAGTGGATTGTAGGGATTTGTCAGTGGATTGTAGTGATTTGTCGGTGGATTGTAGTGATTTGTTAATGGATTGTAGTGATTTGTCAGTGGATTGTAGTGATTTATCAGTGGATTGTACTGATATGTCAGTCTATTGTAGTGATTTGTGAGAGGATTGTAGTGATTTGTCAGTGGATTGTAGTGATTTGTCAGTGGATTGTAGTGATTTTTCAGTGGATTGTAGTGATTTGTCAGTCTATTGTAGTGATTTGTTAGAGGATTGTAGTGATTTGTCAGTAGATTGTAGTGATTTTTCAGTGAATTGTAGTGATTTCTCAGTGAATTGTAGTGATTTGTCAGTGGAGTGTAGTGATTTGTTAGTGAATTGTAGTGATTTGTCGGTGGATTGTAGTGATTATCAAGTGTATTGTAGTGATTTGTCAGTGGATGGTAGTGATTTTTAAGTGGATTGTAGAGATAAGCAAGTGTCTTGTAGTGATTTGTCAGTGGATTGTAGTGATTTGTCAGTGGATTGTAGTGATTACCAAGTGTCTTGTAGTGATTTGTCAGTGGACTGTAGTGATTTGTCAGTGGATTGCAGTAATTTGTCAGTGGATTGTAGTGATTTGTCAGTGGATTGTAGTGACTTGTAAGTGGACCGTAGTGATTTGTCAGTGGATTGTAGTGATTAGCAAGTGTATTGTAGTGATTTGTCAGTGGATTGTAGTGATTTTTAAGTGGATTGTAGTGATTAGCAAGTGTATTGTTGCGATTTGTCAGTGGATTGTAGTGATTTGTTAGTGGATTGTAGTTATTTCTAAGTGGATTGTAGTGATTTCTAACTAGATTGTAGTGATTTCTAAGTGGATTGTAGTGATTAGCAGGTGTATTGTAGTGATATGTCAGTGGATTGTAGTGATTTCTAAGTGGATTGTTGTGATTAGCAGGTGTATTGTAGTGATATGTCACTGGATTGTAGTGATTTGTCAGTGGATTGTAGTGAATTGTCAGTGGATTGTAAAGATTTGTCAGTGGATTTCGGTGATTTGGTCAGTGGATTGTAGTGATTTGTGAGGGGATTGTAGTGATTTGTCAGTGGATTGTAGTGATTTGTCAGTGGATTTTAGTGATTAGTCAGTGGATTGTGGTGATTTGTCACTGAATTGTAGTGATTTGTCAGTGGATTGTAGTGATTTGTCAGTGGATTGTAGTGACTTGTTAGTGGATTGTAGTGATTTGTCAATGCATCGTAGTAATTAGCTTGTGGATTGTAGTGAATTGTCAGTGGATTGTAAAGATTTGTCAGTGGATTGTGGTGATTTGTTAGTGTATTTTAGTGATTTGTCAGTGGATTGTAGGGATTTGTCAGTGGATTGTAGTGATTTGTCAGTGGATTGTAGTGATTTGTCAATGGATTGTAGTGATTAGCTTGTGCATTGTAGTGATTTGTCAGTGGATTAGAGTGATTAGTCAGTGGATTGTAGTGATTTGTCAGTGGATTGTAGTGATTTGTTAATGAATTGTAGTGTTTTGTTAGAGGATTGTAGTGATTTGTCAGACTATTGTAGTGATTTGTCAGTGGATTGTAGTGATTTGTCAGCCTTTTGTAGTGATTTGTCAGTGGATTGTAGTGATTTGTCAGTAGATTGTGTGATTTGTCAGTGGATTGTTGTGATTAGTCAATGGATTGTTGTGATTTGTCAGTGAATTTTAGTGATTAGCAAGTGTATTGTAGTGATTTGTCAGTGGATTGTAGTGATTTTTAAGTGGATTGTAGTGATTAGGAAGTGTATTGTTGCGATTTGTCAGTGGATGGTAGTGATTTGTTAGTAAATTGTGGTGATTTTTAAGTGGGTTGTAGTATTTAGCAAGTGGATTGTAGTGACTTCTAAGTGGATTGTAGCGATTTCTAAATGGATTGTAGTGATTTCTAAGTGGATTGTAGTGATTAGCAAGTGTATTGTAGTGATTTGTCAGTGGATTGTAGGGATTTGTCAGTGTATTGTAGTGATTTGTCAGTGGATTGTAGTGATTTGTCAGGGGATTGTAGTGATTTGTCAGTGGATTGTAGTGATTTGTCAGTGGATTGTAGTGATTAGCAAGTGTATTGTAGTGATTTGTCAGTGGATTGTAGTGATTTTTAAGTGGATTGTAGTGATTAGCAAGTGTATTGTTGCGATTTGTCAGTGGATTGTAGTGATTTGTTAGTGGTTTGTGGTGATTTTTAAGTGGGTTGTAGCGATTAGCAATTGGATTGTAGTGACTTTTAAGTGGATTATTTGTCAGTGGATTGTTGTGATTAGTCAATGGATTGTTGTGATTTGTCAGTGAATTGTAGTGATTAGCAAGTGTATTGTAGTGATTTGTCAGTGGATTGTAGTGATTTGTAAGTGGATTGTAGTGATTAGCAAGTGTATTGTTGTGATTTGTCAGTGGATGGTAGTGATTTGTTAGTAAATTGTGGTGATTTTTAAGTGGGTTGTAGTATTTAGCAAGTGGATTGTAGTGACTTCTAAGTGGATTGTAGCGATTTCTAAATGGATTGTAGTGATTTCTAAGTGGATTGTAGTGATTAGCAAGTGTATTGTAGTGATTTGTCAGTGGATTGTAGGGATTTGTCAGTGTATTGTAGTGATTTGTCAGTGGATTGTAGTGATTTGTCAGGGGATTGTAGTGATTTGTCAGTGGATTGTAGTGATTTGTCAGTGGATTGTAGTGATTAGTCAGTGGATTGTAGTGATTTGTCAGTGAATTGTAGTGATTTGTCAGTGAATTGTAGTGATTTGTCAGTGGATTGTAGTGATTTGTCAGTGGATTGTAGTGATTTGTCAATGGATTGTAGTGATTAGCTTGTGGATTGTAGTTATTTGTCAGTCGATTGTAGTGATTTGTCGGTGGATTGTAGTGATTTGTTAATGGATTGTAGTGATTTGTTAGTGGATTGTCGTGATTTGTCAGTGGATTGTAGTGATTTGTCAGTCTATTGTAGTGATTTGTCAGTGGATTGTAGTGATTTGTGACTGGATTGTAGTGATTTGTGAGTGGATTGTAGGGATTTGTCAGTGGATTGTAGTGATTAATCAGTGAAATGTATTGATTTGTTAATGGATTGTAGTGATTTGTCAGTGGATTGTAGGGATTTGTCAGTGTATTGTAGTGATTTGTCAGTGGATTGTAGTGATTTGTCAGGGGATTGTAGTGATTTGTCAGTGGATTGTAGTGATTTGTCAGTGGATTGTAGTGATTTGTCAGGGGATTGTAGTGATTTGTCAGTGGATTGTAGTGATTTGTTTGTGGATTGTGGTGATTTTTAAGTGGGTTGTAGTGATTAGCAAGTGTATTTTAGTGATTTGTCAGTGGATTGTAGTGATTTTTAAGTGGATTGTAGTGATTAGCAAGTGTATTGTTGCGATTTGTCAGTGGATTGTAGTGATTTGTTAGTGGATTGTGGTGATTTTTAAGTGGGTTGTAGTATTTAGCAAGTGGATTGTAGTGACTTCTAAGTGGATTGTAGTGATTAGCAAGTGTATTGTAGTGATTTGTCAGTGGATTGTAGGGATTTGTCAGTGTATTGTAGTGATTTGTCAGTGGATTGTAGTGATTTGTCAGGGGATTGTAGTGATTTGTCAGTGGATTGTAGTGATTTGTCAGTGGATTGTAGTGATTAGCAAGTGTATTGTAGTGATTTGTCAGTGGATTGTAGTGATTTTTAAGTGGATTGTAGTGATTAGCAAGTGTATTGTTGCGATTTGTCAGTGGATTGTAGTGATTTGTTAGTGGTTTGTGGTGATTTTTAAGTGGGTTGTAGCGATTAGCAATTGGATTGTAGTGACTTTTAAGTGGATTATTTGTCAGTGGATTGTTGTGATTAGTCAATGGATTGTTGTGATTTGTCAGTGGATTGTAGTGATTAGCAAGTGTATTGTAGTGATTTGTCAGTGGATTGTAGTGATTTTTAAGTGGATTGTAGTGATTAGCAAGTGTATTGTTGCGATTTGTCAGTGGATGGTAGTGATTTGTTAGTAAATTGTGGTGATTTTTAAGTGGGTTGTAGTATTTAGCAAGTGGATTGTAGTGACTTCTAAGTGGATTGTAGCGATTTCTAAATGGATTGTAGTGATTTCTAAGTGGATTGTAGTGATTAGCAAGTGTATTGTAGTGATTTGTCAGTGGATTGTAGGGATTTGTCAGTGTATTGTAGTGATTTGTCAGTGGATTGTAGTGATTTGTCAGGGGATTGTAGTGATTTGTCAGTGGATTGTAGTGATTTGTCAGTGGATTGTAGTGATTAGTCAGTGGATTGTAGTGATTTGTCAGTGGATTGTAGTGATTTGTCAGTGAATTGTAGTGATTTGTCAGTGGATTGTAGTGATTTGTCAGTGGATTGTAGTGATTTGTCAATGGATTGTAGTGATTAGCTTGTGGATTGTAGTTATTTGTCAGTCGATTGTAGTGATTTGTCGGTGGATTGTAGTGATTTGTTAATGGATTGTAGTGATTTGTTAGTGGATTGTCGTGATTTGTCAGTGGATTGTAGTGATTTGTCAGTCTATTGTAGTGATTTGTCAGTGGATTGTAGTGATTTGTGACTGGATTGTAGTGATTTGTGAGTGGATTGTAGGGATTTGTCAGTGGATTGTAGTGATTAATCAGTGAAATGTATTGATTTGTTAATGGATTGTAGTGATTTGTCAGTGGATTGTAGGGATTTGTCAGTGTATTGTAGTGATTTGTCAGTGGATTGTAGTGATTTGTCAGTGGATTGTAGTGATTTGTCAGTGGATTGTAGTGATTTGTCAGTGGATTGTAGTGATTTGTCAGTGGATTGTAGTGATTTGTCAGTGGATTGTAGTGATTTGTTAGTGGATTGTGGTGATTTTTAAGTGGGTTGTAGTGATTAGCAAGTGTATTTTAGTGATTTGTCAGTGGATTGTAGTGATTTTTAAGTGGATTGTAGTGATTAGCAAGTGTATTGTTGCGATTTGTCAGTGGATTGTAGTGATTTGTTAGTGGATTGTGGTGATTTTTAAGTGGGTTGTAGTATTTAGCAAGTGGATTGTAGTGACTTCTAAGTGGATTGTAGTGATTTCTAAATGGATTGTAGTGATTTGTCAATGGATTGTAGTGATTAGCTTGTGGATTGTAGTGATTTGTCAGTCGATTGTAGGGATTTGTCAGTGGATTGTAGTGATTTGTTAATGGATTGTAGTGATTTTTTAGTGGATTGTAGTGATTTGTCAGTGGATCGTAGTGATTTGTCAGTGGATTGTAGTGATTTGTCAATCTATTGTAGTGATTTGTGAGAGGATTGTAGTGTTTTGTCAGTGGATTGTAGTCATTTGTCAGTGGATTGTAGTGATTTGTCAGTGAATTGCAGTGATTTGTCAGTGAATTGTAGTGATTTGTTGGTGAATTGTAGTGATTTGTCAGTGGATTGTAGTGATTATCAAGTGTATTGTAGTGATTTGTCAGTGGATTGTAGTGATTTTTCAGTGAATTGTAGTGATTTCTCAGTGAATTGTAGTGATTCGTTAGTGAATTGTAGTGATTTGTAAGTGGACCGTAGTGATTTGTCAGTGGATTGTAGTGACTTGTAAGTGGACCGTAGTGATTTGTCAGTGGATTGTAGTGATTAGCAAGTGTATTGTAGTGATTTGTCAGTGGATTGTAGTGATTTTTAAGTGGATTGTAGTGATTAGCAAGTGTATTGTTGCGATTTGTCAGTGGATTGTAGTGATTTGTTAGTGGTTTGTGGTGATTTTTAAGTTGGTTGTAGCGATTAGCAATTGGATTGTAGTGACTTTTAAATGGATTATTTGTCAGTGGTTTGTAGTGATTTGTCAGTGGATTGTAGTGATTTGTCAGTGGATTTTAGTGATTAGTCAGTGGATTGTGGTGATTTGTAAGTGAATTGTAGTGATTTGTGAGTGGATTGTAGTGATTTGTCAGTGGATTGTAGTGACTTGTCAGTGGATTGTAGTGATTTGTCAATGGATTGTAGTAATTAGCTTGTGGATTGTAGTGAATTGTCAGTGGATTGTAAAGATTTGTCAGTGGATTGTGGTGATTTGTTAGTGGATTTTAGTGATTTGTCAGTGGATTGTAGGGATTTGTCAGTGGATTGTAGTGATTTGTCAATGGATTGTAGTGATTTGTCAATGGATTGTAGTGTTTTGTTAGTGGATTGTAGTGATTTGTCAGTGGATTGTAGTGATTTGTTAATGAATTGTAGTGTTTTGTTAGTGGATTGTAGTGATTTGTCAGTCTATTGTAGTGATTTGTCAGTGGATTGTAGTGATTTGACAGCCTTTTGTAGTGATTTGTCAGTGGATTGTAGTGATTTGTGAGTGGATTGTAGTGATTTGTCAGTGGATTGTAGTGATTTGTCAGTGGATTGTAGTAATTTGTCAGTGGATTGTGGTGATTTGTCAGTGGATTGTAGTGATTTGTCAATGGATTTTAGTGATTAGCTTGTGGATTGTAGTGATTTGTCAGTCGATTGTAGTGATTTGTCAGTGAATTTTTGTGATTTGTCAGTGGATTGTAGTGATTTGTTAATGGATTGTAGTGATTTGTTAGAGGATTGTAGTGATTTGTCAGTGGATTGTAGTGATTTGTCAGTTGATTGCAGTGATTAGTCAGTGGATTGTAGTGATTTCTCAGTTGATTGTAGTGATTTGTCAGTGGACCGTAGTGATTTGTTAGTGGATTGTAGTGATTAGCAAGTGGATTGTAGTGATTAGCAATTGTATTGTTGCGATTGGTCAGTGGATTGTAGTGATTTGTTAGGGGATTGTGGTGATTTTTAAGTGGGTTGTGGTATTTAGCAAGTGGATTGTAGTGACTTCTAAGTGGATTGTAGTGATTTGTCAGTGGATTGTAGTGATTTGTTAGTCGATTGTAGTGATTTGTCAGTGAATTGTTGTGATTTGTCAGTGGATTGTAGTGATTTGTTAATGGATTGTAGTGATTTGTTAGTGGATTGTAGTGATTTGTCAGTGGATTGTAGTGATTTGTCAGTGGATTGTATTGTTTTGTCAGTG
Source organism: Limnoperna fortunei (assembly GCA_944474755.1). Classification (NCBI taxonomy): domain Eukaryota; kingdom Metazoa; phylum Mollusca; class Bivalvia; order Mytilida; family Modiolidae; genus Limnoperna; species Limnoperna fortunei. Next base: position 31,284,655 of record OX104112.1, on the reverse strand, counting down.
GATTGTAGTGATTTGTCAGTGGATTGTAGTGATTTGTCAGTGGACCGTAGTGATTTGTTAGTGGATTCTAGTGATTAGCAAGTGTATTGTAGTGATTTGTCGGTGGATTGTAGTGATTTTTAAGTGGATTGTAGTGATTAGCAATTGTATTGTTGCGATTTGTCAGTGGATTGTAGTTATTTGTTAGGCGATTGTGGTGATTTTTAAGTGGGTTGTGGTATTTAGCAAGTGGATTGTAGTGACTTCTAAGTGGATTGTAGTGATTTGTCAGTGGATTGTAGTGATTTGTCAGTCTATTGTAGTGATTTGTCAGTGGATTGTTGTTATTTGTGAGTGGATTGTAGAGATTTGTCAGTTAATTGTAGGGATTTGTCAGTGGATTGTAGTGATTTGTCAGTGGATTTTAGTGATTTGTCAGTGGATTGTAGTGATTTGTGAGTGGATTGTAGGGATTTGTCAGTGGATTGTAGTGATTTGTCGGTGGATTGTAGTGATTTGTTAATGGATTGTAGTGATTTGTCAGTGGATTGTAGTGATTTGTCAGTGGATTGTACTGATTTGTCAGTCTATTGTAGTGATTTGTGAGCGGATTGTAGTGATTTGTCAGTGGATTGTAGTGATTTGTCAGTGGATTGTAGTGATTTTTCAGTGGATTGTAGTGATTTTTCAGTGTATTGTAGTGATTTGTTAGTGGATTGTAGTGATTTGTCAGTGGATTGTAGTGATTTTTCAGTGAATTGTAGTGATTTTTCAGTGAATTGCAGTGATTTGTCAGTGAATTGTAGTGATTTGTTAGTGAATTGTAGTGATTTGTCGGTGGATTGTAGTGATTATCAAGTGTATTGTAGTGATTTGTCAGTGGATTGTAGTGATTTTTAAGTGGATTGTAGAGATAAGCAAGTGTCTTGTAGTGATTTGTCAGTGGATTGTAGTGATTTGTCAGTGGATTGTAGTGATTACCAAGTGTCTTCTAGTGATTTGTCAGTGGACTGCAGTGATTTGTCAGTGGATTGCAGTAATTTGTCAGTGGATTGTAGTGATTTGTCAGTGGATTGTAGTGACTTGTAAGTGGACCGTAGTGATTTGTCAGTGGATTGTAGTGATTAGCAAGTGTATTGTAGTGATTTGTCAGTGGATTGTAGTGATTTTTAAGTGGATTGTAGTGATTAGAAAGTGTATTGTTGCGATTTGTCAGTGGATTGTAGTGATTTGTTAGTGGATTGTAGTGATTTCTAAGTGGATTGTAGTGATTTCTAAGTAGATTGTAGTGATTTCTAAGTGGATTGTAGTGATTAGCAGGTGTATTGTAGTGATATGTCAGTGGATTGTAGTGATTTCTAAGTGGATTGTAGTGATTAGCAGGTGTATTGTAGTGATATGTCACTGGATTGTAGTGATTTGTCAGTGTATTGTAGTGAATTGTCAGTGGATTGTAAAGATTTGTCAGTGGATTTTGGTGATTTGGTCAGTGGATTGTAGTGATTTGTCAGTGGATTGTAGTGATTTGTCAATGGATTGTCGTGATTTGTCAGTCGATTGTTGTGATTTGTCAGTCGATTGTAGTGATTTGTCAGAGGATTGTAGTGATTTGTCAGTGGATTGTAGTGATTTGTCAGTAGATTGTGTGATTTGTCAGTGGATTGTTGTGACTAGTCAGTGGATTGTTGTGATTTGTCAGTGAATTGTAGTGATTAGCAAGTGTATTGTAGTGATTTGTCAGTGGATTGTAGTGATTTTTTTAAGTGGATTGTAGTGATTAGCAAGTGTATTGTTGCGATTTGTCAGTGGATGGTAGTGATTTGTTAGTAAATTGTGGTGATTTTTAAGTGGGTTGTAGTATTTAGCAAGTGGATTGTAGTGACTTCTAAGTGGATTGTAGTGATTTGTCAGTGGATTGTAGTGATTTGTTAGTCGATTGTAGTGATTCGTCAGTGAATTGTTGTGATTTGTCAGTGGATTGTAGTGATTTGTTAATGGATTGTAGTGATTTGTTAGTGGATTGTAGTGATTTGTCAGTGGATTGTAGTGATTTGTCAGTGGATTGTAGTGTTTGTCAGTGGATTGTAGTGATTTGTCAGTGGATTGTAGTGATTTGTCAGTGGACCGTAGTGATTTGTTAGTGGATTCTAGTGATTAGCAAGTGTATTGTAGTGATTTGTCAGTGGATTTAGTGATTTTTAAGTGGATTGTAGTGATTAGCAATTGTATTCTTGCGATTTGTCAGTGGATTGTAGTGATTTGTTAGGCGATTGTGGTGATTTTTAAGTGGGTTGTGGTATTTAGCAAGTGGATTGTAGTGACTTCTCAGTGGATTGTAGTGATTTGTCAGTGGATTGTAGTGATTTGTCAGTCTATTGTAGTGATTTGTCAGTGGATTGTTGTTATTTGTGAGTGGATTATAGAGATTTGTCAGTTAATTGTAGGGATTTGTCAGTGGATTGTAGTGATTTGTCAGTGGATTGTAGTGATTTGTCAGTGGATTGTAGTGATTTGTGAGTGGATTGTAGGGATTTGTCAGTGGATTGTAGTGATTTGTCGGTGGATTGTAGTGATTTGTTAATGGATTGTAGTGATTTGTCAGTGGATTGTAGTGATTTTTCAGTGGATTGTACTGATTTGTCAGTCTATTGTAGTGATTTGTGAGAGGATTGTAGTGATTTGTCAGTGGATTGTAGTGATTTGTCAGTGGTTTGTAGTGTTTTTTACAGTGGATTGTAGTGATTTGTCAGTGTATTGTAGTGATTTGTTAGTGGATTGTAGTGATTTGTCAGTGGATTGTAATGATTTGTCAGTGGATTGTAGTGATTTTTCAGTGAATTGTAGTGATTTCTCAGTGAATTGTAGTGATTTGTCAGTGGAGTGTAGTGATTTCTCAGTGGATTGTAGTGATTTTTCAGTGAAATGCAGTGATTTGTCAGTGAATTGTAGTGATTTGTTAGTGAATTGTAGTGATTTGTCGGTGGATTGTAGTGATTATCAAGTGTATTGTAGTGATTTGTCAGTGGATTGTACTGATTTGTCAGTCTATTGTAGTGATTTGTGAGAGGATTGTAGTGATTTGTCAGTGGATTGTAGTGATTTGTCAGTGGATTGTAGTGATTTTTCAGTGGATTGTAGTGATTTGTCAGTGTATTGTAGTGATTTGTTAGTGGATTGTAGTGATTTGTCAGTGGATTGTAGTGATTTTTCAGTGAATTGTAGTGATTTCTCAGTGAATTGTAGTGATTTGTCAGTGGAGTGTAGTGATTTCTCAGTGGATTGTAGTGATTTTTCAGTGAATTGCAGTGATTTGTCAGTGAATTGTAGTGATTTGTTAGTGAATTGTAGTGATTTGTCGGTGGATTGTAGTGATTATCAAGTGTATTATAGTGATTTGTCAGTGGATTGTAGTGATTTTTAAGTGGATTGTAGAGATAAGCAAGTGTCTTGTAGTGATTTGTCAGTGGATTGTAGTGATTTGTCAGTGGTTTGTAGTGATTACCAAGTGTCTTGTAGTGATTTGTCAGTGGACTGTAGTGATTTGTAAGTGGATTGCAGTAATTTGTCAGTGGATTGTAGTGATTTGTCAGTGGATTGTAGTGACTTGTAAGTGGACCGTAGTGATTTGTCAGTGGATTGTAGTGATTAGCAAGTGTATTGTAGTGATTTGTCAGTGGATTGTAGTGATTTTTAAGTGGATTGTAGTGATTAGCAAGTGTATTGTTGCGATTTGTCAGTGGATTGTAGTGATTTGTTAGTGGATTGTAGTGATTTCTAAGTGGATTGTAGTGATTTCTAAGTAGATTGTAGTGATTTCTAAGTGCATTGTAGTGATTAGCAGGTGTATTGTAGTGATATGTCAGTGGATTGTAGTGATTTCTAAGTGGATTGTAGTGATTAGCAGGTGTATTGTAGTGATATGTCACTGGATTGTAGTGATTTGTCAGTGGATTGTAGCGAATTGTCAGTGGATTGTAAAGATTTGTCAGTGGATTTTGGTGATTTGGTCAGTGGATTGTAGTGATTTGTCAGTGGATTGTAGTGATTTGTCAGTCTATTGTAGTGATTTGTCAGTCGATTGTTGTGATTTGTCAGTCGATTGTAGTGATTTGTCAGAGGATTGTAGTGATTTGTCAGTGGATTGTAGTGATTTGTCAGTAGATTGTGTGATTTGTCAGTGGATTGTTGTGATTAGTCAGTGGATTGTTGTGATTTGTCAGTGAATTGTAGTGATTAGCAAGTGTATTGTAGTGATTTGTCAGTGGATTGTAGTGATTTTTAAGTGGATTGTAGTGATTAGCAAGTGTATTGTTGCGATTTGTCAGTGGATGGTAGTGATTTGTTAGGAAATTGTGGTGATTTTTAAGTGGGTTGTAGTATTTAGCAAGTGGATTGTAGTGACTTCTAAGTGGATTGTAGCGATTTCTAAATGGATTGTAGTGATTTCTAAGTGGATTGTAGTGATTAGCAAGTGTATTGTAGTGATTTGTCAGTGGATTGTAGGGATTTGTCAGTGTATTGTAGTGATTTGTCAGTGGATTGTAGTGATTTGTCAGTGGATTGTAGTGATTTGTCAGTGGATTGTAGTGATTAGTCAGTGGATTGTGGTGCTTTGTCAGTAAATTGTAGTGATTTGTCAGTGAATTGTAGTGATTTGTCAGTGGATTGTAGTGATTTGTCAGTGGATTGTAGTGATTTGTCAATGGATTGTAGTGATTAGCTTGTGGATTGTAGTTATTTGTCAGTCGATTGTAGTGATTTGTCGGTGGATTGTAGTGATTTGTTAATGGATTGTAGTGATTTGTTAGTGGATTGTCGTGATTTGTAGTGATTTGTCAGTCTATTGTAGTGGTTTGTCAGTGGATTGTAGTGATTTGTGACTGGATTGTAGTGATTTGTCAGTGGATTGTGGGGATTTGTCAGTGGATTGTAGTGATTTGTCAGTGGATTGTAGTGATTTGTCAGGGGATTGTAGTGATTTGTCAGTGGATTGTAGTGATTTGTCAGTGGATTGTAGTGATTTGTCAGGGGATTGTAGTGATTTGTCAGTGGATTGTAGTGATTTGTTAGTGGATTGTGGTGATTTTTAAGTGGGTTGTAGTGATTAGCAAGTGTATTTTAGTGATTTGTCAGTGGATTGTAGTGATTTTTAAGTGGATTGTAGTGATTAGCAAGTGTATTGTTGCGATTTGTCAGTGGATTGTAGTGATTTGTTAGTGGATTGTGGTGATTTTTAAGTGGGTTGTAGTGATTTCTAAATGGATTGTAGTGATTTGTCAATGGATTGTAGTGATTAGCTTGTGGATTGTAGTGATTTGTCAGTCGATTGTAGTGATTTGTCAGTGGATTGTAGTAATTAGCAAGTGTATTGTAGTGATTTGTCAGTGGATTGTAGTGATTTTTAAGTGGATTGTAGTGATTAGCAAGTGTATTGTTGCGATTTGTCAGTGGATGGTAGTGATTTGTTAGGAAATTGTGGTGATTTTTAAGTGGGTTGTAGTATTTAGCAAGTGGATTGTAGTGACTTCTAAGTGGATTGTAGCGATTTCTAAATGGATTGTAGTGATTTCTAAGTGGATTGTAGTGGTTAGCAAGTGTATTGTAGTGATTTGTCAGTGGATTGTAGGGATTTGTCAGTGTATTGTAGTGATTTGTCAGTGGATTGTAGTGATTTGTCAGTGGATGGTAGTGATTTGTCAGTGGATTGTAGTGATTAGTCAGTGGATTGTGGTGCTTTGTCAGTAAATTGTAGTGATTTGTCAGTGAATTGTAGTGATTTGTCAGTGGATTGTAGTGATTTGTCAGTGGATTGTAGTGATTTGTCAATGGATTGTAGTGATTAGCTTGTGGATTGTAGTTATTTGTCAGTCGATTGAAGTGATTTGTCGGTGGATTGTAGTGATTTGTTAATGGATTGTAGTGATTTGTTAGTGGATTGTCGTGATTTGTCAGTGGATTGTAGTGATTTGTCAGTCTATTGTAGTGGTTTGTCAGTGGATTGTAGTGATTTGTGACTGGAATGTAGTGATTTGTCAGTGGATTGTGGGGATTTGTCAGTGGATTGTAGTGATTTATCAGTGAAATGTAGTGATTTGTTAATGGATTGTAGTGATTTGTCAGTGGATTGTAGGGATTTGTCAGTGTATTGTAGTGATTTGTCAGTGGATTGTAGTGATTTGTCAGGGGATTGTAGTGATTTGTCAGTGGATTGTAGTGATTTGTCAGTGGATTGTAGTGATTTGTCAGGGGATTGTAGTGATTTGTCAGTGGATTGTAGGGATTTGTTAGTGGATTGTGGTGATTTTTAAGTGGGTTGTAGTGATTAGCAAGTGTATTTTAGTGATTTGTCAGTGGATTGTAGTGATTTTTAAGTGGATTGTAGTGATTAGCAAGTGTATTGTTGCGATTTGTCAGTGGATTGTAGTGATTTGTTAGTGGATTGTGGTGATTTTTAAGTGGGTTGTAGTGATTTCTAAATGGATTGTAGTGATTTGTCAATGGATTGTAGTGATTAGCTTGTGGATTGTAGTGATTTGTCAGTCGATTGTAGTGATTTGTCAGTGGATTGTAGTGATTTGTTAATGGATTGTAGTGATTTGTTAGTGGATTGTAGTGATTTGTCAGTGGATCGTAGTGATTTGTCAGTGGATTGTAGTGATTTGTCAGCCTATTGTAGTGATTTGTGAGAGGATTGTAGTGGTTTGTCAGTGGATTGTAGTGATTTGTCAGTGGATTGTAGTGATTTGTCAGTGAATTGCAGTGATTTGTCAGAGAATTGTAGTGATTTGTTGGTGAATTGTAGTGATTTGTCAGTGGATTGTAGTGATTATCAAGTGTATTGTAGTGATTTGTCAGTGGATTGTAGTGATTTTTCAGTGAATTGTAGTGATTTCTCAGTGAATTGTAGTGATTCGTTAGTGAATTGTAGTGATTTGTAAGTGGACCGTAGTGATTTGTCAGTGGATTGTAGTGACTTGTAAGTGGACCGTAGTGATTTGTCAGTGGATTGTAGTGATTAGCAAGTGTATTGTAGTGATTTGTCAGTGGATTGTAGTGATTTTTAAGTGGATTGTAGTGATTAGCAAGTGTATTGTTGCGATTTGTCAGTGGATTGTAGTGATTTGTTAGTGGTTTGTGGTGATTTTTAAGTCGGTTGTAGCGATTAGCAATTGGATTGTAGTGACTTTTAAGTGGATTATTTGTCAGTGGTTTGTAGTGATTTGTCAGTGGATTGTAGTGATTTGTCAGTGGATTTTAGTGATTAGTCAGTGGATTGTGGTGATTTGTCACTGAATTGTAGTGATTTGTCAGTGGATTGTAGTGATTTGTCAGTGGATTGTAGTGACTTGTCAGTGGATTGTAGTGATTTGTCAATGCATTGTAGTAATTAGCTTGTGGATTGTAGTGAATTGTCAGTGGATTGTAAAGATTTGTCAGTGGATTGTGGTGATTTGTTAGTGTATTTTAGTGATTTGTCAGTGGATTGTAGGGATTTGTCAGTGGATTGTAGTGATTTGTCAGTGGATTGTAGTGATTTGTCAATGGATTGTAGTGATTAGCTTGTGCATTGTAGTGATTTGTCAGTGGATTAGAGTGATTAGTCAGTGGATTGTAGTGATTTGTCAGTGGATTGTAGTGATTTGTTAATGAATTGTAGTGTTTTGTTAGAGGATTGTAGTGATTTGTCAGACTATTGTAGTGATTTGTCAGTGGATTGTAGTGATTTGTCAGTGGATTGTAGTGATTTGTCAGCCTTTTGTAGTGATTTGTCAGTGGATTGTAGTGATTTGTTAATGAATTGTAGTGTTTTGTTAGTGGATTGTAGTGATTTGTCAGTCTATTGTAGTGATTTGTCAGTGGATTGTAGTGATTTGTCAGCCTTTTGTAGTGATTTGTCAGTGGATTGTAGTGATTTGTGAGTGGATTGTAGTGATTTGTCAGTGGATTGTAGTGATTTGTCAGTGGATTGTAGTAATTTGTCAGTGGATTGTGGTGATTTGTGAGTAGATTGTAGTGATTTGTCAATGGATTTTAGTGATTAGCTTGTGGATTGTAGTGATTTGTCAGTCGATTGTAGTGATTTGTCAGTGAATTGTTGTGATTTGTCAGTGGATTGTAGTGATTTGTTAATGGATTGTAGTGATTTGTTAGTGGATTGTAGTGATTTGTCAGTGGATTGTAGTGATTTGTCAGTGGATTGCAGTGATTAGTCAGTGGATTGTAGTGATTTCTCAGTGGATTGTAGTGATTTGTCAGTGGACCGTAGTGATTTGTTAGTGGATTGTAGTGATTAGCAAGTGTATTGTAGTGATTTGTCAGTGGATTGTAGTGATTTTTAAGTGGATTGTAGTGATTAGCAATTGTATTGTTGCGATTGGTCAGTGGATTGTAGTGATTTGTTAGGGGATTGTGGTGATTTTTAAGTGGGTTGTGTCATTTAGCAACTGGATTGTAGTGACTTCTAAGTGGATTGTAGTGATTTGTCAGTGGATTGTAGTGATTTGTTAGTCGATTGTAGTGATTTGTCAGTGAATTGTTGTGATTTGTCAGTGGATTGTAGTGATTTGTTAATGGATTGTAGTGATTTGTTAGTGGATTGTAGTGATTTGTCAGTGGATTGTAGTGTTTTGTCAGTGGATTGTAGTGATTTGTCAGTGGATTGTAGTGATTTGTCAGTGGACCGTAGTGATTTGTTAGTGGATTCTAGTGATTAGCAAGTATATTGTAGTGATTCGTCAGTGGATTGTAGTGATTTTTAAGTGGATTGTAGTGATTAGCAATTGTATTGTTGCGATTTGTCTGTGGATTGTAGTGATTTGTTAGGCGATTGTGGTGATTTTTAAGTGGGTTGTGGTATTTAGCAAGTGGATTGTAGTGACTTCTAAGTGGATTGTAGTGATTTGTCAGTGGATTGTAGTGATTTGTCAGTCTATTGTAGTGATTTGTCAGTGGATTGTTGTTATTTGTGAGTGGATTGTAGAGATTTGTCAGTTAATTGTAGGGATTTGTCAGTGGATTGTAGTGATTTGTCAGTGGATTGTAGTGATTTGTCAGTGGATTGTAGTGATTTGTGAGTGGATTGTAGGGATTTGTCAGTGGATTGTAGTGATTTGTCGGTGGATTGTAGTGATTTGTTAATGGATTGTAGTGATTTGTCAGTGGATTGTAGTGATTTATCAGTGGATTGTACTGATATGTCAGTCTATTGTAGTGATTTGTGAGAGGATTGTAGTGATTTGTCAGTGGATTGTAGTGATTTGTCAGTGGATTGTAGTGATTTTTCAGTGGATTGTAGTGATTTGTCAGTGTATTGTAGTGATTTGTTAGAGGATTGTAGTGATTTGTCAGTAGATTGTAGTGATTTTTCAGTGAATTGTAGTGATTTCTCAGTGAATTGTAGTGATTTGTCAGTGGAGTGTAGTGATTTGTTAGTGAATTGTAGTGATTTGTCGGTGGATTGTAGTGATTATCAAGTGTATTGTAGTGATTTGTCAGTGGATGGTAGTGATTTTTAAGTGGATTGTAGAGATAAGCAAGTGTCTTGTAGTGATTTGTCAGTGGATTGTAGTGATTTGTCAGTGGATTGTAGTGATTACCAAGTGTCTTGTAGTGATTTGTCAGTGGACTGTAGTGATTTGTCAGTGGATTGCAGTAATTTGTCAGTGGATTGTAGTGATTTGTCAGTGGATTGTAGTGACTTGTAAGTGGACCGTAGTGATTTGTCAGTGGATTGTAGTGATTAGCAAGTGTATTGTAGTGATTTGTCAGTGGATTGTAGTGATTTTTAAGTGGATTGTAGTGATTAGCAAGTGTATTGTTGCGATTTGTCAGTGGATTGTAGTGATTTGTTAGTGGATTGTAGTTATTTCTAAATGGATTGTAGTGATTTCTAACAAGATTGTAGTGATTTCTAAGTGGATTGTAGTGATTAGCAGGTGTATTGTAGTGATATGTCAGTGGATTGTAGTGATTTCTAAGTGGATTGTTGTGATTAGCAGGTGTATTGTAGTGATATGTCACTGGATTGTAGTGATTTGTCAGTGGATTGTAGTGAATTGTCAGTGGATTGTAAAGATTTGTCAGTGGATTTGTGTGATTTGGTCAGTGGATTGTAGTGATTTGTGAGGGGATTGTAGTGATTTGTCAGTGGATTGTAGTGATTTGTCAGTGGATTTTAGTGATTAGTCAGTGGATTGTGGTGATTTGTCACTGAATTGTAGTGATTTGTCAGTGGATTGTAGTGATTTGTCAGTGGATTGTAGTGACTTGTCAGTGGATTGTAGTGATTTGTCAATGCATCGTAGTAATTAGCTTGTGGATTGTAGTGAATTGTCAGTGGATTGTAAAGATTTGTCAGTGGATTGTGGTGATTTGTTAGTGTATTTTAGTGATTTGTCAGTGGATTGTAGGGATTTGTCAGTGGATTGTAGTGATTTGTCAGTGGATTGTAGTGATTTGTCAATGGATTGTAGTGATTAGCTTGTGCATTGTAGTGATTTGTCAGTGGATTAGAGTGATTAGTCAGTGGATTGTAGTGATTTGTCAGTGGATTGTAGTGATTTGTTAATGAATTGTAGTGTTTTGTTAGAGGATTGTAGTGATTTGTCAGACTATTGTAGTGATTTGTCAGTGGATTGTAGTGATTTGTCAGTGGATTGTAGTGATTTGTCAGCCTTTTGTAGTGATTTGTCAGTGGATTGTAGTGATTTGTGAGTGGATTGTAGTGATTTGTCAGTAGATTGTAGTGATTTGTCAGTGGATTGTGGTGATTTGTGAGTAGATTGTAGTGATTTGTCAATGGATTTTAGTGATTAGCTTGTGGATTGTAGTGATTTGTCAGTCGATTGTAGTGATTTGTCAGTGAATTGTTGTGATTTGTCAGTGGACCGTAGTGATTTGTTAGTGGATTGTAGTGATTAGCAAGTGTATTGTAGTAATTTGTCAGTGGATTGTAGTGATTTTTAAGTGGATTGTAGTGATTAGCAATTGTATTGTTGCGATTGGTCAGTGGATTGTAGTGATTTGTTAGGGGATTGTGGTGATTTTTAAGTGGGTTGTGGTATTTAGCAACTGGATTGTAGTGACTTCTAAGTGGATTGTAGTGATTTGTCAGTGGATTGTAGTGATTTGTTAGTCGATTGTAGTGATTTGTCAGTGAATTGTTGTGATTTGTCAGTGGATTGTAGTGATTTGTTAATGGATTGTAGTGATTTGTTAGTGGATTGTAGTGATTTGTCAGTGGATTGTAGTGATTTGTCAGTGGATTGTAGTGTTTTGTCAGTGGATTGTAGTGATTTGTCAGTGGATTGTAGTGATTTGTCAGTGGACCGTAGTGATTTGTTAGTGGATTCTAATGATAAGCAAGTATATTGTAGTGATTTGTCAGTGGATTGTAGTGATTTTTAAGTGGATTGTAGTGATTAGCAATTGTATTGTTGCGATTTGTCTGTGGATTGTAGTGATTTGTTAGGCGATTGTGGTGATTTTTAAGTGGGTTGTGGTATTTAGCAAGTGGATTGTAGTGACTTCTAAGTGGATTGTAGTGACTTCTAAGTGGATTGTAGTGATTTGTCAGTCTATTGTAGTGATTTGTCAGTGGATTGTTGTTATTTGTGAGTGGATTGTAGAGATTTGTCAGTTAATTGTAGGGATTTGTCAGTGGATTGTAGTGATTTGTCAGTGGATTGTAGTGATTTGTCAGTGAATTGTAGTGATTTGTGAGTGGATTGTAGGGATTTGTCAGTGGATTGTAGTGATTTGTCGGTGGATTGTAGTGATTTGTTAATGGATTGTAGTGATTTTTCAGTGGATTGTAGTGATTTATCAGTGGATTGTACTGATTTGTCAGTCTATTGTAGTGATTTGTGAGAGGATTGTAGTGATTTGTCAGTGGATTGTAGTGATTTGTCAGTGGATTGTAGTGATTTTTCAGTGGATTGTAGTGATTAGTCAGTGTATTGTAGTGATTTGTTAGAGGATTGTCGTGATTTTTTAGTGGATTGTAGTGATTTTTCAGTGAATTGTATAGTTTTCTCAGTGAATTGTAGTGATTTGTCAGTGGAGTGTAGTGATTTGTTAGTGAATTGTAGTGATTTGTCGGTGGATTGTAGTGATTATCAAGTGTATTGTAGTGATTTGTCAGTGGATGGTAGTGATTTTTAAGTGGATTGTAGAGATAAGCAAGTGTCTTGTAGTGATTTGTCAGTGGATTGTAGTGATTTGTCAGTGGACTGTAGGGATTACCAAGTGTCTTGTAGTGATTTGTCAGTGGACTGTAGTGATTTGTCAGTGGATTGTAGTAATTTGTCAGTGGATTGTAGTGATTTGTCAGTGGATTGTAGTGACTTGTAAGTGGACCGTAGTGATTTGTCAGTAGATTGTAGTGATTAGCAAGTGTATTGTAGTGATTTGTCAGTGGATTGTAGTGATTTTTAAGTGGATTGTAGTGATTAGCAAGTGTATTGTTGCGATTTGTCAGTGGATTGTAGTGATTTCTAAGTGGATTGTAGTGATTTCTAAGTAGATTGTAGTGATTTCTAAGTGGATTGTAGTGATTAGCAGGTGTATTGTAGTGATATGTCAGTGGATTGTAGTGATTTCTAAGTGGATTGTTGTGATTAGCAGGTGTATTGTAGTGATATGTCACTGGATTGTAGTGATTTGTCAGTAGATTGTAGTGAATTGTCAGTGGATTGTAAAGATTTGTCAGTGGATTTCGGTGATTTGGTCAGTGGATTGTAGTGATTTGTGAGGGGATTGTAGGGATTTGTCAGTGGATTGTAGTGATTTGTCGGTGGATTGTAGTGATTTGTTAATGGATTGTAGTGATTTGTCAGTGGATTGTAGTGATTTGTCAGTGGATTGTAGTGATTTGTCAGTAGATTGTGTGATTTGTCAGTGGATTGTTGTGATTAGTCAGTGGATTGTTGTGATTTGTCAGTGAATTGTAGTGATTAGCAAGTGTATTGTAGTGATTTGTCAGTGGATTGTAGTGATTTTTAAGTGGATTGTAGTGATTAGCAAGTGTATTGTTGCGATTTGTCAGTGCATGGTAGTGATTTGTTAGTAAATTGTGGTGATTTTTAAGTGGGTTGTAGTATTTAGCAAGTGGATTGTAGTGACTTCTAAGTGGATTGTAGCGATTTCTAAATGGATTGTAGTGATTTCTAAGTGGATTGTAGTGATTAGCAAGTGTATTGTAGTGATTTGTCAGTGGATTGTAGGGATTTGTCAGTGTATTGTAGTGATTTGTCAGTGGATTGTAGTGATTTGTCAGGGGATTGTAGTGATTTGTCAGTGGATTGTAGTGATTACTCAGTGGATTGTGGAGATTTGTCAGTAAATTGTAGTGATTTGTCAGTGAATTGTAGTGATTTGTCAGTGGATTGTAGTGATTTGTCAGTGGATTGTAGTGATTTGTCAATGGATTGTAGTGATTAGATTGTGGATTGTAGTTATTTGTCAGTCGATTGTAGTGATTTGTCGGTGGATTGTAGTGATTTGTTAATGGATTGTAGTGATTTGTTAGTGGATTGTCGTGATTTGTCAGTGGATTGTAGTGATTTGTCAGTCTATTGTAGTGATTTGTCAGTGGATTGTAGTGATTTGTGACTGCTTTGTAGTGATTTGTGAGGGGATTGTAGGGATTTGTCAGTGGATTGTAGTGATTTATCAGTGAATTGTAGTGATTTGTTAATGGATTGTAGTGATTTGTCAGTGGATTGTAGGGATTTGTCAGTGTATTGTAGTGATTTGTCAGTAGATTGTGTGATTTGTCAGTGGATTGTTGTGATTAGTCAGTGGATTGTTGTGATTTGTCAGTGAATTGTAGTGATTAACAAGTGTATTGTAGTGATTTGTCAGTGGATTGTAGTGATTTTTAAGTGGATTGTAGTGATTAGCAAGTGTATTGTTGTGATTTGTCAGTGGATGGTAGTGATTTGTTAGTAAATTGTGGTGATTTTTAAGTGGGTTGTAGTATTTAGCAAGTTGATTGTAGTGACTTCTAAGTGGATTGTAGCGATTTCTAAATGGATTGTAGTGATTTCTAAGTGGATTTTAGTGATTAGCAAGTGTATTGTAGTGATTTGTCAGTGGATTGTAGGGATTTGTCAGTGTATTGTAGTGATTTGCCAGTGGATTGTAGTGATTTGTCAGGGGATTGTAGTGATTTGTCAGTGGATTGTAGTGATTTGTCAGTGGATTGTAGTGATTAGTCAGTGGATTGTGGTGATTTGTCAGTAAATTGTAGTGATTTGTCAGTGAATTGTAGTGATTTGTCAGTGGATTGTAGTGATTTGTCAGTGGATTGTAGGGATTTGTCAATGGATTGTAGTGATTAGCTTGTGGATTGTAGTTATTTGTCAGTCGATTGTAGTGATTTGTCGGTGGATTGTAGTGATTTGTTAATGGATTGTAGTGATTTGTTAGTGGATTGTCGTGATTTGTCAGTGGATTGTAGCGATTTGTCAGTCTATTGTAGTGATTTGCCAGTGGGTTGTAGTGATTTGTGACTAGATTGTAGTGATTTGTGAGTGGATTGTAGGGATTTGTCAGTGGATTGTAGTGATTTATCAGTGAATTGTAGTGATTTATCAGTGAATTGTAGTGATTTGTTAATGGATTGTAGTGATTTGTCAGTGGATTGTAGGGATTTGTCAGTGTATTGTAGTGATTTGTCAGTGGATTGTAGTGATTTGTCAGGGGATTGTAGTGATTTGTCAGTGGATTGTAGTGATTTGTCAGTGGATTGTAGTGATTAGTCAGTGGATTGTGGTGATTTGTCAGTAAATTGTAGTGATTTGTCAGTGAATTGTAGTGATTTGTCAGTGGATTGTAGTGATGTGTCAGTGGATTGTAGTGATTTGTCAATGGATTGTAGTGATTAGCTTGTGGATTGTAGTTATTTGTCAGTCGATTGTAGTGATTTGTCGGTGGATTGTAGTGATTTGTTAATGGATTGTAGGGATTTGTTAGTGGATTGTCGTGATTTGACAGTGGATTGTAGTGATTTGTCAGTCTGTTGTAGTGATTTGTGAGTGGATTGTAGTGATTTGTGAGTGGATTGTAGGGATTTGTCAGTGGATTGTAGTGATTTGTCAGTGAATTGTAGTGATTTGTTAATGGATTGTAGTGATTTGTCAGTGGATTGTAGTGATTTGTCAGTGGATTGTAGTGATTTGTCAGTCTATTGTAGTGATTTGTGAGAGGATTGTAGTGGTTTGTCAGTGGATTGTAGTGATTTGTCAGTGGATTGTAGTGATTTGTCAGTGGATTGTAGTGATTTGTCAGTTTAATTGCAGTGATTTGTCAGTGAATTGTAGTGATTTGTTAGTGAATTGTAGTGATTTGTCAGTGGATTGTAGTGATTATCAAGTGTATTGTAGTGATTTGTCAGTGGATTGTAGTGATTTTTCAGTGAATCGTAGTGATTTCTCAGTGAATTGTAGTGATTTGTCAGGGGATTGTAGTGATTTGTCAGTGCATTGCAGTGATTTGTCAGTGAATTGTAGTGATTTGTTAGTGAATTGTAGTGATTTGTCAGCGGATTGTAGTGATTATCAAGTGTATTGTTGTGATTTGTCAGTGGATTGTAGTGATTTTTAAGTGGATTGTAGAGATTAGCAAGTGTCTTGTAGTGATTTGTCAGTGGATTGTAGTGATTTTACAGTGGATTGTAGTGATTACCAAGTGTCTTGTAGTGATTTGTCAGTAGACTGTAGTGATTTGTCAGTGGATTGCAGTAATTTGTCACTGGACCGTAGTGATTTGTCAGTGGATTGTAGTGATTAGCAAGTGTATTGTAGTGATTTGTCAGTGGATTGTAGTGATTTTTAAGTGGATTGTAGTGATTAGCAAGTGTATTGTTGCGATTTGTCAGTGGATTGTAGTGATTTGTTAGTGGTTTGTGGTGATTTTTAAGTGGGTTGTAGCGATTAGCAAGTGGATTGTAGTGACTTTTAAGTGGATTGTAGTGATTTCTAAGTGGATTGTAGTGATTTCTAAGTAGATTGTAGTGATTTCTAAGTGGTTTGTAGTGATTAGCAAGTGTATTGTATTGATATGTCAGTGGATTGTAGTTAGTTGTCAGTGGATTGTAGTGAATTGTCAGTGGACTGGAAAGATTTGTCAGTGGATTGTGGTGATTTGGTCAGTGGATTGTAGTGATTTGTCAGTGGATTGTAGTGATTTGTCAGTGGATTGTAGTGATTTGTCAGTGGATTGTAGTGACTTGTCAATGGATTGTAGTGATTAGCTTGTGGATTGTAGTGATTTGTCAGTGGATTGTAGTGATTTGTCAGTGGATTGTAGTGATTTGTTAATGAATTGTAGTGATTTGTTAGTGGATTGTAGTGATTTGTCAGTCTATTGAAGTGATTTGTCAGTGGATTGTAGTGATTTGTCAGTCTTTTGTAGTGATTTGTCAGTGGATTGAAGTGATTTGTGAGCGGATTGTAGTGATTTGTCAGTGGATTGTAGTGATTTGTCAGTGGATTGTAGTGATTTGTCAATGGATGGTAGTGATTAGATTGCGGATTGTAGTGATTTGTCAGTGAATTGTTGTGATTTGTCAGTGGATTGTAGTGATTTGTTAGTGGATTGTAGTGATTTGTCAGTGGATTGTAGTGATTTGTCAGTGGATTGCAGTAATTTGTCAGTGGATTGTAGTGATTTGTCAGTGGATTGCAGTGATTTGTCAGTGGACCGTAGTGATTTGTCAGTGGATTGTAGTGATTAGCAAGTGTTATGTAGTGATTTGTCAGTGGATTGTAGTGATTTGTCAGTGGATTGTAGTGATTTGTTAGTGGATTGTAGTGATTTGTCAATGGATTGTAGTGATTTGTCAATGGATTGTAGTAATTAGCTTGTGGATTGTAGTGAATTGTCAGTGGATTGTAAAGATTTGACAGTGGATTGTAGTGATTTGTTAGTGGATTGTAGTGATTTGTCAGTGGATTGTAGGGATTTGTCAGTGGATTGTAGTGATTTGTCAGTGGATTGTAGTGATTTGTCAATGGATTGTAGTGATTAGCTTGTGGATTGTAGTGATTTGTCAGTGGATTAGAGTGATTTGTCAGTGGATTGTAGTGATTTGTCAGTGGATTGTAGTGATTTGTTAATGAATTGTAGTGTTTTGTTAGTGGATTGTAGGGATTTGTCAGTCTATTGTAGTGATTTGTCAGTGGATTGTTGTGATTTGTCAGCCTTTTGTAGTGATTTGTCTGTGGGTTGTAGTGATTTGTGAGTGGATTGTAGTGATTTGTCAGTCTATTGTAGTGATTTGTCAGTGGATTGTTGTTATTTGTGAGTGGATTGTAGAGATTTGTCAGTGGATTGTAGGGATTTGTCAGTGGATTGTAGGGATTTGTCAGTGGATTGTAGTGATTTGTCAGTGGATTGTAGTGTTTTGTCAGTGGATTGTAGTGATTTGTCAATGCATTGTAGTGATTAGCTTGTGGATTGTAGTGATTTGTTAGTGGATTGTCGTGATTTGTCAGTGGATTGTAGTGAATTGTGAGTGGATTGTAGTGATTTGTGTGTGGATTGTAGGGATTTGTCAGTGGATTGTAGTGATTTGTCAGTGGATTGTAGTGATTTGTTAATGGATTGTAGTGATTTGTCAGTGGATTGTAGTGATTTGTCAGTGGATTGTAGTGATTTGTCAGTCTATTGTAGTGATTTGTGAGAGGATTGTAGTGATTTGTCAGTGGATTGTAGTGATTTGTCAGTGGATTGTAGTGATTTGTCAGTGGATTGTAGTGATTTGTCAGCGAATTGTAGTGATTTGTTAGTTGATTGTAGTGATTTGTCAGTGGATTGTAGTGATTTTTCAGTGAATTGTAGTGATTTCTCAGTTAATTGTAGTGATTTGTCAGTGGATTGTAGTGATTTGTCAGTGGATTGTAGTGATTTTTCAGTGAATTGCAGTGATTTGTCAGTGAATTGTAGTGATTTGTTAGTGAATTGTAGTTATTTGTCAGTGGATTGTAGTGACTTGCAAGTGGACCGTAGTGATTTGTCAGTGGATTGTAGTGACTTGTAAGTGGACCGTAGTGATTTGTCAGTGGATTGTAGTGATTAGCAAGTGTATTGTAGTGACTTGTCAGTGGATTGTAGTGATTTTTAAGTGAATTGTAGTGATTAGCAAGTGTATTGTTGCGATTTGTCAGTGGATTGTAGTGATTTGTTAGTGGTTTGTGGTGATTTTTAAGTGGGTTGTAGAGATTAGCAAGTGGATTGTAGTGACTTTTAAGTGGATTGTAGTGATTTCTAGGTGGATTGTAGTGATTTCTAAGTAGATTGTAGTGATTTCTAAGTGGATTGTAGTGATTAGCAAGTGTATTGTAGTGATATGTCAGTGGATTGTAGTTATTTGTCAGTGGATTGTAGTGAATTGTCAGTGGATTGTAAAGATTTGTCAGTGGATTGTGGTGATTTGGTCAGTGGATTGTAGTGATTTGTCAGTGGATTGTAGTGACTTGTCAATGGATTGTAGTGATTAGCTTGTGGATTGTAGTGATTTGTCAGTGGATTGTAGTGATTTGTCAGTGGATTGCAGTGATTTGTTAATGAATTGTAGTGATTTGTTAGTGGATTGTAGTGATTTGTCAGTCTATTGAAGTGATTTGTCAGTGGATTGTAGTGATTTGTCAGTCTTTTGTAGTGATTTGTCAGTGGATTGTAGTGATTTGTGAGTGGATTGTAGTGATTTGTCAGTGGATTGTAGTGATTTGTCAGTGGATTGTAGTGATTTGTCAGTGGATTGTAGTGTTTTGTCAGTGGATTGTAGTGATTTGTCAGTGGATTGTAGTGATTTGTCAGTGGACCGTAGTGATTTGTTAGTGGATTCTAGTGATTAGCAAGTGTATTGTAGTGATTTGTCAGTGGATTTAGTGATTTTTAAGTGGATTGTAGTGATTAGCAATTGTATTCTTGCGATTTGTCAGTGGATTGTAGTGATTTGTTAGGCGATTGTGGTGATTTTTAAGTGGGTTGTGGTATTTAGCAAGTGGATTGTAGTGATTTGTCAGTGGATTGTAGTGATTTGTCAGTGGATTGTAGTGATTTGTCAGTCTATTGTAGTGATTTGTCAGTGGATTGTTGTTATTTGTGAGTGGATTGTAGAGATTTGTCAGTTAATTGTAGGGATTTGTCAGTGGATTGTAGTGATTTGTCAGTGGATTGTAGTGATTTGTCAGTGGATTGTAGGGATTTGTGAGTGGATTGTAGGGATTTGTCAGTGGATGGTAGTGATTTGTCGGTGGATTGTAGTGATTTGTTAATGGATTGTAGTGATTTGTCAGTGGATTGTAGTGATTTTTCAGTGGATTGTACTGATTTGTCAGTCTATTGTAGTGATTTGTGAGAGGATTGTAGTGATTTGTCAGTGGATTGTAGTGATTTGTCAGTGGATTGTAGTGATTTTTCAGTGGATTGTAGTGATTTGTCAGTGTATTGTAGTGATTTGTTAGTGGATTGTAGTGATTTGTCAGTGGATTGTAGTGATTTTTCAGTGGATTGTAGTGATTTGTCAGTGTATTGTAGTGATTTGTTAGTGAATTGTAGTGATTTGTCAGTGGAGTGTAGTGATTTCTCAGTGGATTGTAGTGATTTTTCAGTGAATTGCAGTGATTTGTCAGTGAATTGTAGTGATTTGTTAGTGAATTGTAGTGATTTGTCGGTGGATTGTAGTGATTATCAAGTGTATTGTAGTGATTTGACAGTGGATTGTACTGATTTGTCAGTCTATTGTAGTGATTTGTGAGAGGATTGTAGTGATTTGTCAGTGGATTGTAGTGATTTGTCAGTGGATTGTAGTGATTTTTCAGTGGATTGTAGTGATTTGTCAGTGTATTGTAGTGATTTGTCAGTGGATTGTAGTGATTAGCAAGTGTATTGTAGTGACATGTCAGTGGATTGTAGTGATTTTTAAGTGAATTGTAGTGATTAGCAAGTGTATTGTTGCGATTTGTCAGTGGATTGTAGTGATTTGTTAGTGGTTTGTGGTGATTTTTAAGTGGGTTGTAGAGATTAGCAAGTGGATTGTAGTGACTTTTAAGTGGATTGTAGTGATTTCTAGGTGGATTGTAGTGATTTCTAAGTAGATTGTAGTGATTTCTAAGTGGATTGTAGTGATTAGCAAGTGTATTGTAGTGATATGTCAGTGGATTGTAGTTATTTGTCAGTGGATTGTAGTGAATTGTCAGTGGATTGTAAAGATTTGTCAGTGGATTGTGGTGATTTGGTCAGTGGATTGTAGTGATTTGTCAGTGGATTGTAGTGACTTGTCAATGGATTGTAGTGATTAGCTTGTGGATTGTAGTGATTTGTCAGTGGATTGTAGTGATTTGTCAGTGGATTGCAGTGATTTGTTAATGAATTGTAGTGATTTGTTAGTGGATTGTAGTGATTTGTCAGTCTATTGAAGTGATTTGTCAGTGGATTGTAGTGATTTGTCAGTCTTTTGTAGTGATTTGTCAGTGGAATGTAGTGATTTGTGAGTGGATTGTAGTGATTTGTCAGTGGATTGTAGTGATTTGTCAGTGGATTGTAGTGATTTGTCAGTGGATTGTAGTGTTTTGTCAGTGGATTGTAGTGATTTGTCAGTGGATTGTAGTGATTTGTCAGTGGACCGTAGTGATTTGTTAGTGGATTGTAGTGATTAGCAAGTGGATTGTAGTGATTTGTCAGTGGATTTAGTGATTTTTAAGTGGATTGTAGTGATTAGCAATTGTATTCTTGCGATTTGTCAGTGGATTGTAGTGATTTGTTAGGCGATTGTGGTGATTTTTAAGTGGGTTGTGGTATTTAGCAAGTGGATTGTAGTGACTTCTCAGTGGATTGTAGTGATTTGTCAGTGGATTGTAGTGATTTGTCAGTCTATTGTAGTGATTTGTCAGTGGATTGTTGTTATTTGTGAGTGGATTGTAGAGATTTGTCAGTTAATTGTAGGGATTTGTCAGTGGATTGTAGTGATTTGTCAGTGGATTGTAGTGATTTGTCAGTGGATTGTAGGGATTTGTGAGTGGATTGTAGGGATTTGTCAGTGGATTGTAGTGATTTGTCGGTGGATTGTAGTGATTTGTTAATGGATTGTAGTGATTTGTCAGTGGATTGTAGTGATTTTTCAGTGGATTGTACTGATTTGTCAGTCTATTGTAGTGATTTGTGAGAGGATTGTAGTGATTTGTCAGTGGATTGTAGTGATTTGTCAGTGGATTGTAGTGATTTTTCAGTGGATTGTAGTGATTTGTAAGTGTATTGTAGTGATTTGTTAGTGGATTGTAGTGATTTGTCAGTGGATTGTAGTGATTTTTCAGTGGATTGTAGTGATTTGTCAGTGTATTGTAGTGATTTGTTAGTGAATTGTAGTGATTTGTCAGTGGAGTGTAGTGATTTCTCAGTGGATTGTAGTGATTTTTCAGTGAATTGCAGTGATTTGTCAGTGAATTGTAGTGATTTGTTAGTGAATTGTAGTGATTTGTCGGTGGATTGTAGTGATTATCAAGTGTATTGTAGTGATTTGACAGTGGATTGTACTGATTTGTCAGTCTATTGTAGTGATTTGTGAGAGGATTGTAGTGATTTGTCAGTGGATTGTAGTGATTTGTCAGTGGATTGTAGTGATTTTTCAGTGGATTGTAGTGATTTGTCAGTGTATTGTAGTGATTTGTTAGTGGATTGTAGTGATTTGTCAGTGGATTGTAGTGATTTTTCAGTGAATTGTAGTGATTTCTCAGTGAATTGTAGTGATTTGTCAGTGGATTGTAGTGATTTCTCAGTGGATTGTAGTGATTTTTCAGTGAATTGCAGTGATTTGTCAGTGAATTGTAGTGATTTGTTAGTGAATTGTAGTGATTTGTCGGTGGATTGTAGTGATTATCAAGTGTATTGTAGTGATTTGTCAGTGGATTGTAGTGATTTTTAAGTGGATTGTAGAGATAAGCAAGTGTCTTGTAGTGATTTGTCAGTGGATTGTAGTGATTTGTCAGTGGATTGTAGTGATTACCAAGTGTCTTGTAGTGATTTGTCAGTGGACTGTAGTGATTTGTCAGTGGATTGCAGTAATTTGTCAGTGGATTGTAGTGATTT